>CM065386.1:44957500-45287500 GCA_033060915.1 Euryodendron excelsum | reverse complement strand
CTATACACTCATACACACTCTTATACACTTATACACTAACCTCAAAGCCTCCATTGAAGACTTGAAGTGCTGCAACCCGAAGCTCTCGAAGATCAAGACAAGTTCCTGAAGATCAAGACGAAGACTGAAGCGAACATCGAAGCAAAGCAAGAAGAACAAAGTGCATAAAGCAAAGCAAATAAAGAAGATATAAGATAGACTCTCTATTTAAGTTTACGCATCTTCCCCCTCTCTCTTCTCTCTCTGAACCCATTTGGGTTTTCTTCTATTTTAATCCCCCATTTTCTTTCCCCCCTTTCTTGCATGCTTAAAACAAGGACTTCCCGGTCCATGTGTAGGATTACACTATTGGAGGTTACCGTGTCGGGGGCTTTCTTTTAGTCTAACCGGAGACCACATGGGTTTGGCCCCCTTGATTATGTGGTAAAGCCTTTAACCTTGTATGTTCACGACCCCAACTTGCATTTTGCATATCATGATCTTGCATTCTTCCAAAATTCGCTTTTAAACTCGTTTTCAAAACTTGCATTAACATCCTTTTCAAACTTGCATCAAAATCTTCTTTTTCAAAACCTTTTTTTTTTTTCAAAATCACAATCCTAGGGTGATTCTAGCCTTTCCATGGCTAGGGTTGCTTTAGGAAAGTGTTACATTTAAAGTGGTCAATATGGTCCATATTTTCAAATCTTGTTGTTTTCAAAACTACTATTCTAAAGTAGTTCTAACCTTCTTATGGTTAGAGTCGCTTTAGGAAAGTGAGATATTTTTATAACTGTTCCGAAAACTCTCTTTTCAAATATCTCTTCTAAAAATCTCTTTTTGAAAACTCTCTCCAATCTCCTTTTCAAAAAATCTCCTTTCCAAAATTGTTTTTTAAAAACTCTCTTCAAAAAATCTAATTTTCAAAACTCCTTTTCGCACTCCTTTCCAAAAAGCTCCCTTTAAAATTTACTTTCTAAAAACGTTCCTTAAATCTCTTTCCTAAAAACTCTTTCCTAAAAAGCTTCTTCCAAAATCTTCTTTCTAAAACTCCCCCCAAGTTCACTTTCCAAAAACTCCTTTCTAGGATCTCCTTCCAAAAATATTCGTTTCCAAAAACGCACTTTCCAGAATCTCTTTCATTGAAGCCCAAGTCAAGCCTTAGAATCTACGATTAGAAAACTCTAATTTTCTTGCCTAAAACATGTTTTCCAATCTTGCCTTAAAACCTAGGTTTTCAAAATCTATTTTCTATGTTAAAACCACAGTCTTCCAAATCTAGGGTTTCTAAAACTTTACCTTCCAAATTCATACCAAATCTAATATTCCTTTTAGGAAACCAAATCCAATCTTCCCATTTTGGAAATGAGATACAATCCTCCGTTTTTGGAAACAAAATCAAAACATCTCTTTTTGGAAACAAAATCAAAACATCTCTTTTTAGAAACAAAATCTAATCCTTCGTTTTAGGAAATAGGAATCTCAACCCTCCCAACTCCAAATCCTTCCTAGTCTAAACCTTTCCTAATCCACTCCTTCCTAATCTCATACTTTCCTAAACCTTAAGTTTCCAAAACTTAAACATTTAATTCTTTCCTTAAACTTAAATTTTTAAATCTTTCTTTAAACTTTAAATTTCAAATATTTCTAAATCTAAAACTTTCTAAACTTAAAACTTTCCTATTTCAAAACATTTCAAATTCAAAACTTTCCAATTTCAAAACTTTATTAAAACGAAACCTTTCCTATTTCAAAGCCTTTCTTAAAATGAAACTTTCTTAAAACAAAACTTTCCTAAAATAATTCCTTCCTAAAACCAAAACTTTCCTAAATCGAAACTTTCCTAAAATGAAACTCTCCTATTTTGAAACTTTCCTAATTCGAACCTTTCCTAAATCCAATCTTTCCTAATCTTCCAAGTCCAACATTAGAGTTAAATCTTTCTTACTCTCAATTCCAAATCCTATCTTTCTAAGTATAGGTTTCCTAAACTTCTATCTTTTCAAATCAAAGTCTAATCTTTTCAATTCCAAAATCCAAATTCCAATCTTCTATTCTAAATTCAAATCAAATCCAAATTCCAATTCAACTCCTTTTTCAAATCAATTCTTCTATTTTCTATCAGATTCTTGTCCAAACTACGACTAACCTGATTCCTCAAAAAGGATACATAGGTAACCCTCATGGGTGCAATCACAACCTTTTTCAAGCTTCTATTTCCATAACTTTTTCCAATTTCCAATTTTCTAAAACTTTCTTTCAAAATCAAATTCATCTCTTCAAATCTCTTTTCAAATCCAATCAGGTTCTTTTTAAATCTATTTCCAAATCAAATCTTTCTATTGCACTTACATTTCATGCATCATTCTTTTAAAAATATTTTTCTAAAGTGGATAGGATTGGACATTTGTTAGTTGAAGACTCTTATAGGTGAATCCAGGGGGAGTAGACATGTAGGTACCGCAAGGGCAGGGCAGGGTGATGGCTTAGTACGTGTTCCCTACACGTAACCAACCTCCAAACCAAGATCACTGTTTTTGAAAGACCAAAATAGAATTATTTTTCTAAAAAGGGCTTAAATATTTTCCAAAGGTTATCAAACAACCTGTTTTCCTAAAAAAAACCCTTTCTTGAGGAGGTATTTTCATAATCGTTTTCAAAAAACCCTAAGTGTAGTCTTCGGATTGTGCTTAGTTTTTAGGTGACCTAACTCACCTTAATGAAGTTAGGTGGCAACTCCAAATATTTTTCAAAAGCCCTTTATTCAAATCAATTTTCAATTCAAACTTAGTTGTACTCATTCTATGAGTTCTAACGAGAGAGTACAATATTTTTCCCGCTTGTGTGTGTATTCCTCGAGTGCAAAAAAACTGGCACGACAATGTTCATTTAAATAAGATGTGCAAGAAATAGAAAGATAGAAAGAAAATGAACGAATTTTGTAGAAACCTTCCTTTTCTTGTAGGCCTTTTGGTGAGAACCCCTAATAGGGTTTTGGGACTGTGTCGACCTCCTCAGTACTTCATTCGCCGGGTGTATCATTAAGTAACGGAAGGCAGATTGAAAGATCTTTTATGGCGTTTGGCATGCATTTGAAAGTTAGGGGACTCTGTTGTAGCAATGCATGAGTCTGACAGAACTTTGTAAACAGTGAAGTCTTTTTCTGTATGGATGGTGATTGTCGCGGCATGGCGCAGAGGTAGTTAGTTAGAGGTAATGTCTTATAGATGGATGGTTAGTAGTTCTTACTCCTTAATGTAGGTTCGGCCTCCTCTAATAATCGAGCATATCCTTGTATGAGTTTGAATTAGGCGGGATACTAGATGGGTTCCATGAGTTCAATGATGCTCTTTGACCTTAAAAAAGGAAAAGAAAAACAAAACATGGTTAGCATGTGGAGTTGGAAGTTTTATGGATGCATGTACTATGGAGGTCCCTTCTTTGAGAGAATCTAGGCATGATGCTAGGTCCATTTTAGAGATGGGGTTTTGCCCTTATATGCAATATAATACCTCTTCGGTATGGGTCGGTTGACGTTTTTTTATTTGGGCAATCCGAACTCCATTGACGGAGAGAGATTTGGACCTTTCTTGAGATATGGTTCTATGCATGCCATGAATCCTTAAGGTTAAGGAACCCTTACGAGTTTTGGTAGGTTCGATTTATATGAGATTGAACAGCTTCCTCTACGGTTGATAAAATGTATGAAAATGCAATGACTTGAGTTTCTTTGAACTCTTATCTTGGAATAGGTATGGATGCATGAACATAATGAAAATGAATATGTTAGCATCATGATAATAGTAAATAAATGGTTTAGAAGACCCCTCCGCCCTTGCGGTATCTACATGTCTATTCACCCTAGGTTCACTCATTCGGAATCTTTGACTAATAAATGTCAAATACTATCCACTTTAGAGAAGAACTTTGAAAAGAAGTTTAACATGATGCATGATATGCAAGTGCAAGAATTTGATTTAATTTTGCAAGTAGATTTGAAAAGACTTAATTTCATTTCGAAAAGAGATTTGAAAAGAAGACTTGATTTGAAATCGAAAAGTAGGTTTTAGAAATTAAAAATAGAGATTCAAAAATAGATTTTGGAATTTAAAACTTGAAATAGATCATGGAATTGGAAGCTTGAAAAAGGTCATGGAATTAGAAACTTGAAAAAGGTATTGAAATTGGAAGTTTGAAAAAGGTTATGGAATTAGAAACTTGAAAAAGGTTATGACCGCACATATAAGGGTTGCCTACATACCCTTTTTTGAGAATCAGGTCGGTCGTAGTTTGTACAAGAGTCCGATTGAAAAAAAAAGATTTTGATTAGAAAAAGAGTTTGATTTGAAACTTAGAATGGAAGATTGGAATCGAGATTGAACTTAGACCTAGAATTGAACTTGAAAGAGGATTTGACCCTTGAAAGAGAACTTGGACTAGATTTGGAAAGATATAGATTTGAAAACATTTTGAAGTTTTGAAATTAGAAAACCATTTTGGTTTAGAAAAGAGTTTTAGAAAGGAGTTGAAGCTTCTTAATTCTAAGGGTTAGGGTTGAACTCGGGTTTAGGTCTCCTAGAGTTTAGGTTACCTAAGATTGGAGCACGTAGTTGAATTAGGAAACATTCGAATTAGGAAAGATTCAAAAGTTGGATTTTAAGAAAGATTTTTTTGAAAAGAAATTAGATTTGATTTGAAAAACTTGACGTGGAATAGATTTAGAAAAGCTAAGGTTTAGGAAAGATTGAACTTCGAAAAGCTTTAGGATTTGGAAAGTTTGAACTTAGGAAAGTTTTCAAATTAGGAAAGTTCCGTTTTAGGAAAGTTTAGGATTTAGAAAGTTTCAACTTAGGGAAGTTTTAAATTTAGAAAACTTCAAAATTTAAGAAAGTTTTGGTTTTGGAAAGATTTCAATCTAAGAAGGATTTGGAATTTGGAAAATTTGATTTAAGAAGGATTTAGAAAGTTTAGAAATTAGGAAAGGATTAAATTTAGAAAGATTGGAAAGTTTGAAATTTGGAAAGGTTTGACATTAGGAAAGTTTAGAATTAGGAAAGGATTGAATTATGAAAGATTTGATTTCTATTTTCAAAAAGAGATGATTTAATTTTGTCTCCAAAAATCGAGGATTGGATTTGGCATAGAATTAGAAAAATGTAGTTTTAGAAAACTTGAATTTAGAAAATATGATTTGACATATAAAAAGTGGTTTAGGAAACCTAAGAGTTTGATGTAAGAAATAGAATTTTGGAAATCTATGAATTGAAGTGGAAAAGGAAAGTGGAAATTAGGGTTTCCTAATCATTGGCTCTAGGGCTTGACTTTGACTTCAAGAAAAAGAAATTTTCGAAAGTGAATATTTTGAAGAGAGTTTCTAGGAAGGGAACTTGAAAAGAGTTTTTAGAAAGTGAATTTTTCAAGAGAGCTTTTGGGAAGGAATTTGAAAAGAATTTTTTTTTGAAAAATAGATTTTTAAAGGGAGTTTTTAGAAAACAATTTTTAGAAAGCAATTTTGGAAAAGAGATTGGAGAGAGTTTTTAGAAAGTATATTGGAGAAAATATTTTAGAAAGTAGATTTAAAAAGAGATTTTGGAGAGGATTTAAAAAGGAGGTTTTGGAATGTAAGTTTGAAAAGAAATTTTGAAAAGGATTTGAATGTGAACTTTTACAAGTCTCTAAAAGTATCTCACTTTCCTAAAACGACTTTAACTATATGAAGATTAGAACCATTCTAAGATTGTGGTTTTCAAAACAACAAAGATTTGAAAATATAGACTGTATTGGTCTCATTAAATATAACACTTTCCTAAAGCAACACTAACCATGGAATGGTTAGAATCACTTTAAGATTGTGATTTTGACGAAAAAAATTTTAGGGTTAACACCCAAAACTTATATAACACATTCCTCAAACAACCCTAGCCATAGAGTGGTTAGAATCATCTTAAGACTGTGATTTTTTAAAACATGTTTGGAAGAAGAAGATTTTAATGCAAGTTTTGAAAGAGATTTTGATGCAAATTTTTGAAAACAAGTTTAGAAAATGATTTTGAAGAGATGTATGAGTATGAAATGCATAATGTTTAGGCTTCACCACATAATCAAGGGGGCCGAATACATATGGTCTAAGGTCGAATTAGAGGAAAACCCCCGACACAGTGACTTTAAACCATTCTTCTTACATATGAACTAGGGATTTCCTTGTTTCAAGCATGCAAGAAAGGGTGGGAAGAAGATAGGGGATTAAAATAGAAGAAAACCCAAATGGGTTAGGAGAGAGAAGAGAGGGGACGAATTGTGTAAATGTAAATAGAAAACAAACCTTGTATCTTCTTTAATTTGCTTACTTTACTTACTTTACTTCATGTTGATCTTCGAGAGCTTTGAGATTGCAGCACCTTGAGTCTTCAATGGTCAGCTTGGAGGCTCGTATAGGTGCATATTGAGTGTATGTATGCTAGGGTTTAATGTGTATGGGGGCTAGGGTTTGAGAAGCCTAATAGAGCTAGGGTTTGGAGAGAGTTCGAGGGCTATATATAGAGAGAGAGAGAGAGATTTTTTGGAGTTAGATTACTGTGCCCTTTCACGTAAGGAAGATACTCTGTATTTATAGACAAAAGACTAACTTGGCGCCAGGCTTAAAAATCTATTAGCGTCACTAGGAGTGGCGCTAGGCCATTTTTTGGCTTGGTGCCACTACTAGTGGTGCCAGCCACTTAGGAAATATTTTAGGGCAACAAGAAATGTATCTTCAACCCTTGATATGCAAGGTAGAAGATTTGGGCGCCTGTCCTAGTGACTACCATACATTTTTTAGCCTAGGTCCACTACGAGTGACTCTAGAAGATTCGGGAATGTTTTGGAAAGCTGGGAATGGTCTGAAAAGCCAAAAATGGGTAGAAAGCCCTGAAATAGTGTCATGGGGTTAATAGACTTGAAAAACAAGGTTGGCATTGTCAACCGGGCTATTAGAGGGCAAAATGGTCAACTAGACTGGAAAACCACCGGAATGGACTTGAAATAATCCATGGGTGGATTGAAAGGTTGGAAACACTATTTATAGTATTCCAAGGGAGTTCCGATTTGATACCTAGAGCCAGTGTGGTCAGAAAAGGCGACCGACCCACCAGGGGAAAACGGTTATTTTGCATCGGGTTTATCGGAATTGACTTGAAATGATCTGGAAACACAGTGGAAGGTCAAGAATACTATTAGAAACATTCTCAAGAGGTTACCGGTTTGATACCCAGAGCTGGTGTGGTTCTCGGAGGCACTCGGATGCCTAGGGGCAAAATGGTCATTTTGATCGAATGGTCCGGAATTGACCCGGAACTGACTGGAAAACATTTAAACATGCCGAATTGTCTTTAAGATGATATTGGAAGGGTGGACTTACCGTTCTGAGGACTTAGGTACTTTCTCAAAAAACGTGCTGGAAATGGCCCAAGGGCAGTTTGATCATTTTTCACTGGAGTGGGCTAGCAGGCCTTGGTGTTGACCCGTGTTTTGAGTGCTTCCGTCACTCTGACGGTCCATGACAAGTGGGTTTCCAAAGGTATCTCGTCCTTTGGTAAATGTGTCATGGCCAAGAGCCGAATTCAGTCTCGTGACATAGAGGGTTTGTTAGTAATTCTCCAATGTCGATCTGCTTACGAGTGTTTCTACCACTCTGACAATTATGATGTTTATGAGTGTTTCTGTCACTCTGATGGTTCGTGTTCATTCTAGAGACTGCTTGATCTCGGGAAGCTGCTAGGTGAACTAATCGTTTGAGGAATCAACTTTCTCGAAAGACGTGCCGAATAATGAACATTTCTTCAGTGGCGGGCTAGCAGGCGCCAAAGGTGGATTGTTCTACCATCTCGGGGACTTGGGGTCTCGTCCCGGTCGACGGGTTTGAAAGGACTTACCATTTTGAAGAGTTTTTAGAAAAACGTGCTGATTAAATGGTCTTACCGCCTGAGGGATCAACTTTCTAGAAAGATGAGCCAGATTTTATTTCGAATTGAAATTGGACTGAAAGTGGGTTTTGTTCTTGGAATTGAGATTAAAACAGGGACTTACAGTCTTCGAGAAGACGTGCCCAACGAATTTGGACTGAACAATACCTCAAAGGCATTTTGGTAATTTTGCTTCTATTTGGGCACGGTGGGCCCACGAAACAATTGATTGACTGGATTATGTCTAGCAAACTGGTTTGAACTGGAATATGTCCATATTGACTTGAATACAAGTCTGGACGGACTAGAGATTGTCGAGTGAGAAAAAATGGGGTGCTTACAACGCACAAGTGGGAAAAGCATGGTACTCTCTCATTAGAATTCATCCTCCTAGAAGGATGAGTGTGAATAGGTTTGAACTTGAAATTGATTTGATTAAAGGCTTTTGAAAAAAGTTTGGAGTGGCTACCTAATTTTGTTAAGGTGAGTTAGGTCACCTATAACTAAGTGCAATCCGAATATTAAACTTAGAGTTTTTGAAAAGATTTTAGAAAACTTCCCCTAGAGAGGGTTTTTAAGAAAATAGGTTGTTTGGCAACCTTTGGAAAAATTTAAGCTCTTTTTGAAAATAACTCCGTCTTGGTCTTTGAAAACAGTGATTCTAGGTTCAGAGGTTGGTTACGTATAAGGAAGATGCGCTAGGCTATCACCCTATCCAGCCCTTGTGGTACCTACATGTCTATTCAACCTAGGGTCACTCAATTAGAATCTTTGACTAATAAATGTCCAATTATATCCACTTTGAAAAGAACTATATGATGCATGATATGCAAGTGCAAGAAAGATTTGATTTTGGAAAATATATTTGATTTTGAAAATAGATTTGAAAAGACTTGATTTAAAATTTAAAATATGGTTTTATAAATTGAAAATAGATTATGAAATTAAAAAGTTGAAAAAGGTTGTGAAGTTTGAAATTTGAAAAAGGTTGTGGAATATGAAATTTAAAAAAGGTTGTGGAATTTGAAATTTAAAATTTGAAAAAGGTTGTGATTGCACCCATGAGAATTGCCTACGTATCTCTTTGTTGGGAATCAGGTCAGTCGTAGTTCAGAGAAGAGTCCGATTGAAAATAGACACTCTGAGGTTTTTGAAAAGTTTAACTTAAAAAAGGTTTAATTTGAACTTTGAGTAAAAGATTTGAAATTGAAATTGAACTTAGGGTACATTTGTTTAGACGTAAAATATTTTCTTGAAAATACTTTTCTTATTTTACGGAGTTTGGTTGTACTTAACCCTTGTAAAATGTTTTTTTTTTTGGAAAAATATTTTACATTTCAAGGCAAAAAAACAACATACTGATCAATTTCGGTAAGTCATTTTTTGAAGAGAACTAGAAGCCTCGCTTAAGCTTTCTATTCTTTACTCTGTCACCTTCAATGTTCAAATACTCTCTCTAAAATAGTGTCATTCGAAACATGCACATGTCCATGGTATGAGATCATAACCTACATGGCTGCACATGTTGTTGATGATGACGACAACGAGTACACAATTATCATGGCCGATTCGGTTATCGCCGGCAACGGCGAGGATGACGCTAATGGGTATATAATGGGCATGGCTGATTTTGTTAAAGTGTTGGAACATCTTCTGAACTACTAGTTCAATGGCAAGAAGCTCTTGAAGGACGATATGCTTATAACCTGTTTAACGAAATGCTTGTTTGAGTTATAGGTGTCAAAAGTTGAAACATTGGACTACCGTGATTTAGAAATCTTTGGCAAGTAATTTTTTCCAAGTTGGTGGCCAAACATCAGAAAATATGATTAACGTAATCATTTTACATGTACAACATTTTACAAGAAAAATATTTTTTGTGTAGAACGTTTTACTTCAAAACAAACGGAGCCTTAGACTTAGAATTGAACTTGGAAAAGGGTTTGAACTTGGAAAGAGAACTTGGACTTCATTTGGGAAAGAAAGATTTGAGTTTTGAAAACATTTTGACTTGGATTAAAGTTTGAAAACCATCTTGGTTTAGAAAAGAGTAGAGGCTTCCAAACTTAAGGTTAGGGTTGAACTAGGGTTTAGGTAATCTAAGGTTGAAGCAAGTACTTGAAATAAGAAGGTTTGATCTAGACTTGAGAAGTTTGATTTTAGAAAGTTTTGATTTTAAAAACTTAGAATTAGAAAGGATAAAGTTTGAAAAGGATTTGATTTGATTTAGAAACACTTGAATTTGAATAACTAGAAAAGATTTGACTTGAATATTTGATTTGAAAGAATTTAGAAAGTTAGGGTTTAGGAAAGATTGGATTTTAAAAAGTTTTAAATTAGCAATGTTTCAAAAATAGGAAAGTTTCATTTTAAGAAAGTGCCAATTAAGTTTCATTTTAGGAAAGTTTTGAATTATAAAACAATTGATTTTTTAATTTGGAAAGTTTTGGAAGTTGAAATTTGGAGATGTTTGAAATTAGGAAAGGTTAGATTTAGGAAAGATTTGAATTAAGAAATATTCGAATTAGGAAAGACTTGATTCCTATTTTCTAAAGTTGAAGATTAGATTTTATTTTTAAAAATAGATGATTTGACCTTGTTTCCAAAATTAGAGGATTTGATTTGGTTTCTTAAGTTGGAAAATTTGATTTAGTTCCTAATTTGGATGATTTGATTTGACATGGAATTAGAAAGATTTGATTTTTGAAAATCTTGTATATGAAAACCTATGATTTGATGTAGAAAAAGAGCTTTTGGAGATTTAAGATTTGATGCAAAAAATAGTTTTGGAAACCTATTGTCGCGCCAGATTTTTCGCACTCGAGGAATACTCACACAAGCGGAAAAAATGTTGTACTCTCTCGTTAGAACTCACCCTCCTAGAAGAATGAGTGCGACTATGTTTGAATTGAAAATTAGATTTAAATAAAGGACTTTTAGAAAAGATTTGGAGTCGCCACCTAACTTAATTAAGGTAAGTTAGGTCACCTAAAAACTAAGCATAATCCGAAAACTACACTTAGGGTTTTGAAAAACAATTTTGAAAATATCTCCTCAAGAGAGGGTTTTAAGAAAATAGGTTATTTAGCAACCTTTAGAAAATATTTAGCCCTTTTTGAAAAATAACTCCGTTTTTGGTCTTTGAAATCAGTGATTCTAGGTTCGGAGGTTGGTTACGTGTAGGGAAAACGCACTAAGCCATCACCCTACCGCGCCCTTTCGGTACCTACATATCAATCTATCCTAGATTCACCTATGAGAGTCTTTAACTAACTATTGTTCAATCCTATCCACTTTGAAAAAGAAATGTTTAAAAAGAAATTTAACATGATGCATGATATGCAAGTGTAGGGAAAGAGAATTGAAAAATAAATTTGGAAAGAAATTGATTTGAAAAGGAAAAGATAGATTTGAAATTGGGAAGTTTTAGGAATTGAAAATAAAGATTTGAAAATAGACATTTGAAATTGGAAGTTTGAAAATAGATTGAAGATTTGAAAAGATTGTGGAATTTGAGATTTGAAAAATGTTGTGACCGCACCCATGAGGGTTGCCTACATATCCTTTTGGAGAAATCAGGTCAGTCGTAGTTCGGACAAGAGTCCGATTGAGAATAGAAGAGTTGATTTGGAAGAAAGAGATTGAATTGGAAATTGGATTGGAAAATTCAGAGATTGAACTTTGATTGGAAGATTTGAAAAGATTGGTTTTAAAAGACTTGGTTTTAGGAAACCTAGACTTAGGAAAGACTCGAGACTTAGAAAAGATTTGACTTTACTTGGAAGGATTTTAGAAAAGATTTGACCCAAAAATTGGACTTGGAAAGATTAGGAAAGACTAGATTTAGGAAAGGTTCGAATTAGGGAAGTTTCAAATTAGGAAAGTGTCATTTTAGCAAAGTTCCGTTTTAGAAAAGTTTTGAAATTGGAAAATATTGAATTTAGAAACGTTTTTGAATTAGGAAAAGTTTAGTCTAAGAAAGATTTAGAATTTGGAAAGTTTCAAGTTAAGAAAGTTTTGAATTTGGAAAGCTTAGAATTTAGAAAGATTTTAAATTAGGAAAGATTTAGAAAAGGTTTGAATTAAAAAAGTTTTGAGTTTAGAAAGTTTTGAATTAAGAAAGTTTCATTTTAAGAAAGGTTTTGAAAGAGGAAAGATTTTGAAAATAAGGAAGTTTTGAAAATAAGAAAATTTTAAGTTTAGAAAGTTTTAGATTTAGAAAGATTTAAAGTTTTAAGAAAGTTTAGAATTTAGAAAGTTTTAGATTTAGAAAGTCTTAACTTAAGAAAGTTTTGAACTTGGAAAGATTTGAAATTTAAAGAGTTTAAGATTTAGAAAGTTTTAAAGTTTGAGTTTTAGAAAATCTTGAGATTAGGAAAGGTTTGAGTTTAGAAAAAGATTGGAAAGCATAGATTTGGAGAGTTAAGATTTGGAAAAGGGATAGAATTAGGAAAGGGTTGAATTAGGAAAGATTTGAAAGTTGAGTTTTAAAATTTAGGAAAGATTTTTATGTTCAAGTTTTGGAAACTTAAGATTTAGGAAAGTGGAGGATTAGGAAGGATTTGAATTAGGAAAGATTTGGATTAGGGAGGGATTTGATTTTGTTTCTAAAAACAGAGGATAGGATTTAGTTTCCTAAACGGGAAGATTTGATTTAACAAAGATTTGGAAAGGGGAAGTTTTAGAAACCCTAGATTTGGAAGGCTATAGTTTTGATGTAGAAAATAGGTTTTTGAAAATATGTATAGTTTTGATGTGAAAACAAGAGGTTTTGGAACTTAGGTTTTAAGGCAAGTTTGAAAACCATGTTTTTGGAAAGAAAATTAGGGTTTCCTAATGGTGGGTTCTAGGGCTTGACTTGGGTACCAAGAAAAAGGATTTTTGGAAAGTGCGTTTTTGGAAACGAAGATTTTTAGAAGGGAATCGTAGAGAGAAGTGTTTAGAAAGTGTGTTTTTGGAAGCAAGCTTTTGGAAGGAAAACCCTAGAGAGGAGTTTCTTGAAGGAATATTTTGGGAAGAAAGTTTTTCGAAAGATTTTTGGTAGAAGATTATTGGAGAGAGTTTTTAGGAAAGTGAATTTAGGGAGTGTTTTAGAAAGGAGTTTGAAAAGAGAAGTTTTGGAAAACAACTTTGGAAAGAAGAATTTTTAGACAGCACGTTGAAAAAGGAGGTTTTTGGAAAAGATTTTTTTGAAAATAGAGTTTTAGAAGGTGTAAAAACATCTCACTTTCCTAAAGCAATTCTAACCATAAGAGGGCTAGAATCACTTTAGGAAAGCGGTTTTGAAAACAACAAGATTTGAAAATATGGACTATATTGGTCACTTTAAATGTAATACTTTCCTAAAGCAACCCTAGCCATGAAAAGACTAGAATCACCCTAGGATTGTGATTTTGAAAGCACATTTTGAAAAAGAGATTTTGATGCAATTTTGAAAACAGGTTGAATGCAAGTTTTCAAAACGAATTTAAAAATAATTTTTGGAAGATGCAAGATCATGATATGCACAATGCAAATTTGGGGTCGTGAACATACAAGGTTAAGGCTTCACCACATAATCAAGGGGGCCGAACCCACGTGGTCTTCGGTTAACCTAAAGGAAAGCCCTCGACACGGTGACCCTCCAATAGTCTAATCCTACACATGGACTGGGAGTCCCTTTGTTTCAACATTCAAAGAAAGGGGGGGAAAGAGATAGGGGATTAAAATAGAGAAAACCCAAGTGGGTTAGGAGAGAGAAGAGAGAGGGGGAAGTGCGGAAATTTAAAGAGAAAGCCTACCGTATGTCTTCTTTATTTTGCACACCTTGCTTGTCTTCGGTCTTCGTCTTGATCTTCGTCTTCAATCTCCAAGAGTAGACTTCAATCTTCAAACTTCAGATTGCAGCTCTTCAAGTCTTCAAAGGAGGGTTGGAGGCTAGTGTATAAGTGTATGAAGGTGCGTATGAGTGTATAGAAGGCTAAGGTTTAGTGTATGGTGGCTAGGGTTTGGAAAACCTAGGGAAGCTAGGGTTTAGGGAGTGCACAAGCTCTGTATATCAAAATATATAATTTTTAGATTGAGTTTGCAGACCTCTTTCACGTTGGAAGAGGCTCTGTATTTATAGAGAGAGGAATGCACTAGCGCCTGTTGCAGTGACGCTAGGCCAAACTTTACACTGGCACCACTAGGAGTGGCGCTAGGCCATTTTTTGGTTGGTGGCACCAACTATTTAGGAAATGTTTAAGGTCGGCAAGCAACGTATCTTTGACTAGATTTGGGGGTCTGTACTAGTGACTACCATGCAATTTTTAGCATAGCTTCACTAGGAGTGACTCTGGAAAGTCCATGAATGATTTGAAGAGGCCGAGAATGACCCGGAAGACCGGAAAAGAGCAAGAATACTTAAAACAGTGTCCTGGAGGTATTTGACTTGAAAAATGAGGATAGTATGTGTCGGAAGGGTTGACTGAGCCTTTAGGGGCAAAACGGTTAATCGGGCTGGAAAGCTATCGGGACGGACTCGAATAGTCCCGGAAGAAGACTCGAGATTTGGAAACATTATTCAAAATGTTTCCAAAGGTTGCCGGTTTGATTCCCAGAGCCGGTGTGGTTGAAAAAGGCGATCGGCCCACCAGGGGCAAAACGGTCATTTTGCACCGGGTTTTCCGGAATTGACTCGGAATGATCCGAAAGGATAAAGAAAGGTTGAGGACACAATAAAAGGCATTCTTGGGAGGCTACCAGTTTGATACCCAGAGTCGGTGTGGTAGGAAAAAGAGACCGGTCCACCAGGGGCAAAATGGTTATTTTGTACTAGGTTGGCCGAAACTAACTCGGAATGATCTAAAAAGGTAATGGAAGGTTGATAATACTATAAGAAGCAATCTCAGGAGATTACCGGTTTGATACCCAGAGCTGGTGTGGTTCCCGGGGCGTTCGGATGCCTAGGGGCGAAATGGTCATCTTGACTAGAAAGTCTCGGAAAAGGCCCAAGGGGCAGTTTGGTCATTTTTCACCGAAGTGGGCTAGCAGGCGCTAGTGTTGACCTAGTTTTTGAGTGTTTCCGCCACTCTAACGGCGGTCGTCGTGACACAGGGGTTTGTTGGCAATTCCCTATATCGACTTGTTTGCGAGTATTTCCGCTACTCTGACGGTTGCAATGTTTACGAGTATTTTCGCTACTCTGACGGTTCGTGATCATTCCCGAGACTGACTGATCTTGGGAAGCTGCTAAAGGGACTTAGCGCCTGAGAAGTCAACTTTCTCAGAAGGCGTGCTTAAACGGCCATTTCTGCATTGGCAGGCTAACAGGCGCCAAAGGTGGACTATTCTACCATCTTCGGAAAGTGGACTTACCGTCTTCGGAAAGACGTGCTTGATTTGGAACCGTCTCGAGGAATAAACTGTCGAGAGAGAGGGATTGAAATTGGAAAGGGGTCTTATCATCTTCGAAAAGACGTGCCTGATTTGGAACCGTCTCGAGGAATAAACTGTCTCGAGAGAGGGATTGGAAAGGGGACTTACTGTCTTCGAAAAGACGTGCCTGATTTGGAATCGTCTCGAGGAATAAACTGTCTCGACAGAGGGGTTGGATTTGGAAAAGGGACTTACCATTATCGAAAAGACGTGCCTGATTTGGAACCGTCTCGAGGAATAAACTGTCTTGAGAGAGGGGTTGGATTTGCAAAGGGAACTTACCGTCTTCGGAAAGACGTGCCTGATTTGGAACCGTCTCGAGGAATAAACTGTCTCGAGAGAGGGATTAGAAAGGGGACTTGCCGTCTTCGGAAAGACGTGCTTGACTTGGAACCGTCTCGAGGAATAAATTGTCTCTAGAGAGGGATTGGAAAGGGGACTGACCGTCTTTGGAAAGACGTGCATGATTTGGAACCGTCTCGAGGAATAAACTGTCTAGAGAAAGGGATTGGAAAGGGGACTTACTATCTTCAGAAAGACGTGCCTAATTTGGAACCGTCTCGAGGAATAAACTGTCTCGAGAGAGGGATTGAAAATGGGACTTACCATCTTCGAAAAGACGTGCCTGATTGGAGTAGATTTACCGTCTCGAGGAATCAATTGTCTCTCGAGAGGGGTTGGAGTAGGGATTGGAAAGAACAATGCCCCTGAGGGCATTTTGGTCATTTTGTCTTTATTTGGGCCTGGGGGGCCCGCGAAGTGATGGACAGATAGGATTTGGACTTAGAAAGTTGGTTTCGATTGGAATATGCCCACAATGACTTGAATGCAAGTATGGATAGAGTGTAGACTGCCGAGCGGTCAAAAATGGGGTGGTTACACCTATGGTTTGAAACAATAGAGGAAGTCATGATTTTAAGAAAGGGAACTAGGGTTTCCTAATCATGGATTTTAGGGCTTGGCTTGGACTCCAAGAAAAAGAGTTTTTGGAAAGGAGATCTTTGAAGAGACTTTTTAGAAAGTAAATTTTTGAAAAGAGTTTTTAGGAAGAAGTTTGAAAAAAGTTTTTAGAAAGAGATTTGCAAAACAATTTAGAAAGAGGTTTGAATATGGATTTTTACAAATATCTCACTTTCCTAAAACGATTCTAATCATAAAAAGGTTAGAACCATTCTAGGGTTGTGATTTTAAAAACAACAAGGATTTGAAATATGGACCATAATGATCCCATTAAATATCACACTTTTCTAAAACAATCCTAACCATAGAATGACTAGAATCATCTTAAGATTGTGGTTTTGATGAAAATAATTTAGGGTTTACACGGAAATTATGGACATTGAAAGTTATATTGAATATAACACTTTCCTAAAACAATCCTAACCATGGAATGGTTAGAATCATTCTAGGATTGTGGTTTTGAAAACTAGTACGAAAAAGAAGATTTTGAATGCAAATTGTGAAAAAGAGTTTTGATGCAAGTTTGAAAACAACTTTAAAAAAAAATTTGAATAGATATATGAATATAATATGCACAATGTAAAAAGAGTCATGAACATACGAGGCTAGGCTTCACCATATAATCAAGAGGGCCGAACCCACACTATCAAGGGTTGAATTTAAATAAAGCCCCCAACACGGTGACTTTCAACAATTCTTCCAGGCATGAATTTGGGAGTCCTAAGTTTCAATCATGCAAGAAAGGGAGGTAGAGGATGGGGGATTAAAATAGAAGAAAATTCAAGTGGGTTCGGAGAGAGAATGTCGTGCCCAGATTTTTCGCACTCGAGGAATACTCACACAAGCGGGAAAAATGCTGTACTCTCTCGTTAGAACTCACTCTCCTAGATGAATGAGTGCAACTAGGTTTGAATTAAAAAATTGGTTTGAATAAAGGGCTTTTGAAAAAGATTTGGAGTCACCACCTAACTTGATTAAGGTGAGTTTGGTCACCTAAAAACTAAGCATAATCTGAAGATTACACTTAGGGTTTTTTTTAAAAAAGGTTTTGAAAAGATCTCCTCAAGAGAGGGTTTTTAGGAAAACAGGTTGTTTGGAAACCTTTGGAAAACATTTAGCCCTTTTTTAAAAATAACTCATTTTTGGTCTATGAAAACAGTGATTCTAGGTTCGGAGGTTGGTTACGTGTAGGGAAGACGCACTAAGCCATTACCCTACCCCGCCCTTTCGGTACCTACATGTCAATCTATCCTAGATTCACCTATGAGAGTCTTTAACTAACTAATGTTCAATCCTATCCACTTTGGAAAAGAATGTTTAGAAAAAACATGATGCATGACATGCAAGTGCAAGAAAAGAGACTTGATTTGGTAATAAATTTGAAAAGAAAATTTTGATTTGATTTGATTTGAAAAGAAAGAGATTTGAAAAGATAGACTTGAAATTGAAATTGAAAAGAGAATTGAGAAAAGGGATTTGAAAATAGAAATTTGGAATTGGAAGTTGGAAATAGAGCATAGAATTGGAAACTTGAAGAAGATTTGTAAAATTGGAGATTTGAAAGAGGTTGTGGAATTGAAAATTTGAAGTATGTTGTAGAATTTGAAATTTGAAAAATGTTATGGATTTGAAATTTGAAAGAAGTTGTGGAATTTGAAATTTGAAAGAAGTTGTGGAATTTGAAATTTGAAAGAAGTTGTGACTGCACCTATGAAGGTTGCCTACGTATCCTTTTGGAGGAATCAAGTCAGTCGTAGTTCGGACAAGAATCTGATTGAAAATAGAAGATTTGATTGGAAGAAAGATATTGAATTGGAAATTGGATTGGAACATTGAGAGATTGAACTTTGATTGGAAGATTTGAAAAGATTTGATTTTGAAAGACTTGGTTTTAGGAAACCTAGACTTAGGAAAGAGAGGACTTAGAAAGGACTTGAGATTAAGAAAGATTGGACTCAAATGTTGCACTTGGAAGATTGGAGAAAGATTGGAATTAGGAAAGATTCGAATGAGAAAAGTTTCATTTTAGGAAAGTTTTGGTTTAGGAAAGTTTGGAATTAGGAAAGTTTTGAATTAAGAAAATTTTGAAAAAGGAAAGGTTTCACTTTAGGAAAATTTTGATTTAGAAAAGTTTTAACTTAAGAAAGTTTTGAATTTACAAAGTTTTCAAAATAGGAAAGTTTCGAATTTGGAATGTTTTGAAATAGGAAAGTTTTGAAAGTAAGAAAGTTTTAGGTTTTGAAAGATTTGAAGTCTAGGAAAGTTTAGAATTTTAGAAAACTTTAGAGTTTGAAAGTTTCGAATTTAGAAAGTTTAGGATTTAGGAACTTTTAGAGTTTGAGTTTTAGAAAACCTTGAGATTGGAAAAGGTTGGGTTTAGGAAAGATTTGAAAACTTGGATTTGGAAAGTTATGATTTGGAAAGGGGTAGAATTAGAAAAGGGTTGAATTAGGAAAGATGTGGAAGTTGAGTTTTAAAATTTAGGAAAGATTTTCAAGTTTAAGTTTTAGAAACTTAAGATTTAGGAAAGTAGAAGATTAGGAAGGATTTGAATTAGAAAAGATTTGGATTAGGAAGGGATTGGATTTTGTTTTTAAAAGGGAAGGTTTGATTTTGTTTCCAAAAAACGAAGGATAAGATCTAGTTTCCAAAAGGGGAAGATTTGATTTGACAAGGATTTGGAAAGGGGAAGTTTTAGAAACCCTAGATTTGGAAGGCTATAGTTTTGACATAAAAAGAGGTTTTGAAAATGTGTATAGTTTGGATGTGAAAATAAGAGGTTTTGGAAACCTAGGTTTTAAGGCAAGTTTGAAAACCATGTTTTTTGGAAAGAAAATTAGGGTTTCCTAATTGTGAGTTCTAGGACTTGACTTGGGCTTTAAGGAAAGAGTTTTTGGAAAGTGTGTTTTTGGAAACAAAGATTTTTAGAAGGAAATCCTAGAGAGGAGTTTCTAGAGGGAAGATTTTGGAAGGAGTTTTAAGGAAAGTGAATTTTGGTAGAAGATTGTTGGGGAGAGTTTTTGGAAAGATTTTTAGGGAGCGTTTTTAGAACGTGGATTTTGAAAAGAGCGTTTTGGAAAGGAGTTGAAAAAGGGAGTTTTGAAAAACAGATTTTTGGAGAGAGTTTTTGAGAACAAATTTGGAAATGAGAGTTTTAGGAAAGTGTGTTGAAAAATAGATTTTTAGGAAAAGATTTGAAAAGAGAGTTTTTTGGAAAGTATAAAAACGTCTCACTTTCCTAAAGCGAATCTAGCCATAAGAGGGCTAGAACCACTATAAGAAAATGGTTTTGAAAACAACAAGGGTTGAAAATATGGACCATGTTGGTCACTTTGAATGTAACACTTTCCTAAAGCAATCCTATCTATGGAAAAGCTAGAATCACCCTAGGATTGTGATTTTGAAATAAGTTTTGAAAAAGGAGATTTTGATGTAATTTTGAAAACAAGTTTGAAAACGATTTTAAAAACGAGTTTGAAAACGAATTTTGGAAGATGCAAGATCACGATATGCATAATGCAAATTTGAGGTCGTGAACATACAAGGTTAAGGCTTCACCACATAATCAAAGGGGCCGAACTCACGTGGTCTCCGGCTAGCCTAAAGGAAAGCCTCCGACATGGTGACCCTCCGATAGTCTAATCTTACACATGGACCGGGAGTCCCCTTGTTTCAAGCAGGCAAAGAAAGGGGGGGAAAGAGATGGGGGATTAAAATAGAGAAAACCCAAGTGGGTTAGGAGAAAGAAGAGAGAGGGGGAGTGCGGAAATTTAAAGAGAAAGCCTACCGTATGTCTTGTTTATTTTGTGCGCCTTGCTTGTCTTCGGTCTTGATCTTGATCTTCGTCTTCAATCTTCAAGAGTTATCTTCAAACTTCAGATTGTAGCTCTTCAAGTCTTTAAAGGAGGGTTGGAGGCTAGTGTATGAGTGTATGGAGGTGTGTATGAGTGTATAGGAGGCTAGGGTTTAGTGTATGGTGTCTAGGGTTTGAAAAACCTAGGAAAGCTAGGGTTTAGGGAGTGCACGAGCCCTGTATATCGAAATATATGATTTTTAGACTAAGTTTATGGACCCCCTTCATGTTGGAGGAGGCTCTGTATTTATAGAGAGAGGAATGCACTGGCGCCTGTTGCCAGGGCAAAATTGCTCTTGGCGCCACCAGGAGTGGCGCCAGGCCAATTCTTGGCTTGGCGCCACTACTAGTGGTGTCAGCCAGTTAGGAAAGTATTTAGGTCGGCAAGCAACATATCTTTGACTAGATTTGGGCGCCTGTACTAGTGACTACCATATAATTTTTAGTCCGGCTTCACTAGGAGTGACTCTAGAAAGTCCGGGAATAATTTAAGGGACCAGGAATGGCCCAAAAGGCTGGAAAAGAGCAGGAACACTTAAAATAGTGTCCCGAAGGTGTTTGACTTGGAGAATGAGCCGGTGTGGTCGGAAAAGGTGTGGTCGGAAAAGGTGACTGGCCCATCAGGGGCAAAATGGTCATTTTGTACTGAGTTTGCCGGAATTAACTTGGAATGATCCGGAAAGGTAAAGGGAGGTTGAGAACACAATAAAAAGCATTCTCGAGAAGTTACCAGTTTGATACCTAGAGCTGGTGTGGTGGGAAAAGGTGACCGGCCCACTAGGGGAAAAATGGTCATTTTGTATTGGGTTTGCCGGAACTGACTCGGAATGATCCGGAAAGGTAAAGGGAGGTTGAGAACACTATAAAAAGCATTCTCGGGAAGTTACTGGTTTGATACCCAGAGCCGGTGTGGTTAGAAAAGGTGACCGGCCCTCCAAGGGCAAAATGGTCATTTTGCACCGGGTTTGCCAGAACTGACTCGGAATGATCCGGAAAGGTAGAGGAAGGTTGAGAATACTATAAGAAGTAACCTCAGCAGGTTACCGGTTTGATACCCAGAGCCAGTGTGGTTCCCGAGGCGTTTGGATGCCTAGGGGCAGAATAGTCATCTTAACCGGAAAGTCTTGGAAAAGGCCCAAGGGGCAGTTTAGTCATTTTTCACCAAAGTGTGCTAGCAGGCACTGGTGTTGACCTGGGTTTTGAGTGTTTTTGCCACTCTGACGGCAGTCGTCGTGACACCCGGGTTTGTTGGCAATTCCCTATATCGACCTATTTACGAGTATTTCCGCTACTCTAACGGTTGTGATGTTTGTGATTATTTCCGCTACTCGGACCGTCTCGAGAGAGGGATTGGAAAGGGGTCTTATCGTCTCCGAAAAGACATGCCTGATTTGGAATCGTCTTGAGGAATAAACTGTCTCGAGAGAGGGATTGGAATTGGAAAGGGGACTTACCGTCTTCAGAAAGACGTGCCTGATTTGGAACCGTCTCAAGGAATAAACTGTCTTGAGAGAGGGATTGAAAAGGGGACTTACCGTCTTCGGAAAGACGTGCCTGAATTGGAACCGTCTCAAGGAATAAACTATCTCGAGAGAGGGATTGGAAAGGGGACTTACCATCTTCGGAATGACGTGCCTAATTTGGAACCGTCTCAAGGAATAAACTGTCTCGAGAGAGGGATTGGAAAGGGGACTTACCGTCTTCGAAAAGACGTGCCTGATTTGGAACCGTCTCGAGGAATAAATTTACTGTCTCGAGGAATCAACTATCTCGAGAGAGGGGTTGGAGTTGGAATTAGAAAAGACAATGCCCCTAAGGGCATTTTGGTCATTTTGCCTTTATTTGGGCCTGGCGGGCCCGCAAGGCGATGGACAGACGGGATTTGGACTTAGAGAGTCGGTTTCGGTTGGAATATGCCCGTATTGACTTGAGTAGAAGTCTGGATGAAGCGTAGACTGCCGAGTGGTCAAAAATGGGGTGCTTACAGAGAAGAGAGAGGGGGAAATTGCATAAAAGTAAATCGAAAGCCTACCTTGTCTTTTTCTTGCTTTGCTTTCTTTGTTTGCTTTGCTTGCTTGGACCATGAGCTTTGAGAGCTTCAAAGTTGCAGAACTTTGAGTCTTCTATAGAGGCTTTGGAGGTTTGTGTTTGAGTGTAGAAGGTGTATAGAGGCTAGGGTTTGAGTGTATGGAGGCTAGGTCTTGAAAAGGCTTGAGAGGGTTAGGGTTTGGAGAGACTTCGAGCTTTGAATTTCAAGAGGCAAAGTTTATGGACTGTATTTACAGACCTCTTTTATATAGGGAGAGGGTCTATATTTATAGACAATCGAAATAGCCTTAGTGCCTGTTATAGTGGCGCTAGGGCAAAAAATACACTAATGCCACTCCAGGCCATTTATTGGCTTGGCGCCACTTAGGAAAGTTTTAAGGCGGCAAGAAACGTATCTTTCGACCTTTGATATGCAAGGCAAAAGATCTAGCACTTGTCCTAGTGACTACTATGCAATTTTTGGCTTGGCTCTACTAGGAGTGACTCTAAAAAGTCTGAGAATGATTTGTAAGGTTCTGAGTGACCAGACTTGGCCAGGAATGGATGGGAACCCTCAAGAGAGTGTCTCAGAGGTACCGGGCTTGAGAAGTAATGTTAGAATAGTTGAAGAGGTCAACCGGCCCATTAGGGGCAAATGGTCAATTGAACCAAGAAAACTCCAGAATGGACTTGGAATGACCTATGAAAAGGCTTCAGGGTTGGGAATACTATTGAGAGTGTTTCAAAAGGTTACTAGTTTGATACCCAGAGTTGGCATGGTTGGAAAAGGTGACTGGCCCACTAGGGGTAAAATAGTCATTTCGCCCCGGTCTTGTTGGAATAGACTTGGAATGATCCGAAAAGGTGCAAGAAGGTCAGGAATACTATTATAAACATTGTCGGATGGTTACCGGATTGACATCTAAAGCTGGTGTGGTTCCGGGAGGCAGTCGGATGCCTATGGACAAAATAGTCATTTTGATCGAATGGTCTCGAAATTGATCCGGAATCGACTGGAAGGCACTTAAACATGCCGGATTGTCTTTGGGACAATCTTGGAAAGGTGGACTTACAGCTTTGAGGACTTAGGTACTTTCTCGATAAGCGTGCTAGAAAAGGCCTAAGGGACAGTTTGATCATTTCGAGGACTTGGGTTTCATTACAGTTGATAGGTTTGAAGGGACTTATTGTTTCAAGGAGTTTTCTTAATTAACGTGCTAGACTGGATGGATTTACCACATGAGGGATCAACTTTCTCGAAAGACGTGCCTAATTGAGTTTGATTTGTCTAGACTAGAATTGAAACTGGAATTGAGATTGAAATAAGAACTTACCATCTTTAGAAAGATGTGCCAACTAGAATTGGATTGGGCAATGCCACAAGGGCAGTATGGTCATTTTGCCTCTGTTGGGCCTAATGGGCCCGTGAAGCATTTGATTGACTGGATTAAGTGTAGAAACTGGTTTGGACTTGAATGTGTTTGTGTCAATTTGAATGTAAGTCCGATAAGGCCGAAGATTGCTGAGTGGGCAAAAATGGAGTGCTTACACCAACCTCATGCTCATGTAACACCCCATGCATAGTCAAACCTTCGACGGATTTAAGACACACACGTCGATTTTAAAATCAAGGAGGAAAGGGCGACCACTTTAGTTTTCTTTACTTTAGACCCAGTTTAACTGCTTAATTCTTGCTGTTATACTACTACATAAACATTTCATGCTCATGCATTCATTGCTGCTATACTGCTCATGCATCCATTGTCCATTCCAAGACAAGAGTTCCAAAGTAACTCAAGTCACTGTATTCCATGCATAGGATCAACCCCTAGAGGGTGGCCCTAAAGCCAATCTCACTCATTTAAAGCTTAACTAAATTCCGAAGGGTACCAAATGACCCTAATGACTCATGGCATGCATCAAAGTCATCCTATAAAGAGGAGCCCCAATCCCTCTCTGCTCACGGAGATAGGAATGCCAAGAAACTAAGGGCAATCCAAAAGTACGGTCTCTCACTGACCCTCATCAGAGATGACAAATCCGAAAATTTAAGAGTAGTTTAGGATTTCAAATGTAGAAGCAGATAGGAGAAAGTCCCAAGGAAAGTGTTTCTCCCTCCCCTTTTAATGTACTTTTGAAATTTCATATATGTCGTGCCCAGATTTTTTGCACTCGAGGAATACACAAACAAGCGGGGGAAAAACACTGTACTCTGTCGTTAGAACTCACCCTCTTAGAAGAATGAATGCGACTAGGTTTGAATTGAAAATAGATTTAAATAAAGGGCTTTTGGAAAACATTTGGAGTCGTCACCTAACTTGATTAAGGTAAGTTAGGTCACCTAAAAACTAAGCACAATCCGAAGACTGCACTTAGGCTTTTTGAAAAAGATTTTGAAAAACATCTCCTTAAGAGAGGGTTTTTAGGAAAACAAGTTATTTAGCAACCTTTGAAAAAATTTTCAGCCCTTTTTGAAAATAAACTCTATTTTGGTCTTTGAAAACAATGATCCTAGGTTCAAAGGTTGGTTACGTGTAGGGAAGACGTACTAAGCCATCGCCCTACCCCGCCCATGCGGTACCTATATGTCTATTTATCCTAGATTCACCTATGAGAGTCTTCAACTAATAAATGTTCAATCTTATCCACTTTAGAAAACAATGCTTAAAAAGAATGATGCATGATATGCAATTGCAAGAGATAGAGTTGGAAAATAGATTTGGAAAAGAAGAATTGAAGAGAAATTGATTTGATTTTAGAAAAGAGATTCGAAAAGATAGTTTTGAAATTGGAAAGTTTAGAAATTGGAAATAGAGATTTGAAAATAGAAATTTAGAATTGGAAGTTGGAAAAAAGTTGTGGAAATAGAAATTTAAAAAATGTTGTGATCACACCCATGAGGGTTGCCTACGTATCCTTTTGGAAGAATCAGGTCAGTCGTAGTTCGGACAAGAGTCCGATAGAAAACAGAAGATTTGATTTTAAAAAGGAGTTGAATTGGAATTTGGATTTAGAATAGAAGATTGGAATTTGGATTTGGAAAGATAAAACTTAGAAGAAAGATTTGGACTTGTTTTGGAAAGATTAAGATTTAGGAATCCTAGACTTAGGAAAGATAGGATTTAAGAAAGACTCGAGAGTTAAGAAAAGATTTGACTCGAGTGTTGGACTTGGAAGATTAGGAAAGATTTGATTTTGGAAGGGTTCGAATTAAGAAAGGTCCGATTTAGGAAAGTTTCATTTTAGGAAAGATTTTAAATTAGGAAAGTGTTGGATTAAGAAAGTTTTGAAATGGGAAAGACTTCGTTTTAAGAAAGTTTTGAAATTGGAAAGTTTTGAATTTGGAAAGTTTTGAAACAGGAAAGTTTTGAAAGTAAGAAAGTTTAAAATTTAGAAAGTGTTTAAGTTTTAGAAATTGTTGAAGTTAGGAAAGGTTTAAGGTTAAGAAAGATTTGAAAACTTAGATTTGGAAAGGGATGGAATTAAGAAAAGGTTGAATTTAGGAAAGATTTGGAAGCTTGAAGTTTAAGGAAAGATTTGAAAATTTAGGTTTAGGAAACCTATGGTTTAGGAAGGTATGAGATTAGGAAAGGTTTGAATTAGGAAAGATTTAGACTAGGATGGATTGAGATTCCTATTTCCTAAAACAAAGGATTGGATTTTGTTTCTAAAGGAGGTGTTTTGATTTTGTTTCTAAAAACGGAGGATTGGAGCTAGTTTCCTAAGTGAAAGATTGGATTTGGTTTCCTAAAGGGAAGGTTTGATTTGACATGGATTTGGAAGGGGAAGTTTTAGAAACTCGAGATTTGGAAGACCATAGTTTTTACGTAGAAAATAGGTTTTGGAAATATATACATAGTTTTGATGTAAGAAACAAGAGATTTTGGAAACCTAGGTTTTAAGGCCAAAATAAGGGATTGAAAATCATGCTTTTGGGAAGAAAAATTAGGGTTTCCTAATTGTAGGTTCTAGGGTTTGACTTGGACTTTAAGGAAGGAGATTTTAGAAAGTGAGTTTTTGGAAAGTAACACTTTGAGAGAGTTTTTGGAAAGGGGATTTTTGGACGGAGATCGTTGAAAAGAGTTGTTAGGAAAGAGATTTAGGGAGCGCTTTTAGAAAGTGAATTTCAAGGAGAATATTTTTGGGAAATGAGTTTGAAAAAGAGTTTTTGAAAAATAGATTTTTGGAGACTTTGGAAAGGAGATTGGAGAGAGTTTTTAGAAAGCATGTTGGAAAAGAGATTTTTAAGAAGAGATTTTTGAGAAGAGATTTTTTAGAAAGTATATAAAATATCTCACTTTCCTAAAACGATTCTAACCATAAGAAGGTTAGAACCACTTTAAGATAGTGGTTTTGAAAACAACAATGTTTTGAAAATATGAACCATATTGGTCAGTTTAAATGTAATACTTTCCTAAAGCAACCCTAGCCATGGAAAGGCTAGAACCACCTTAGGATTGTGGTTTTGAAAACAAGTTTTGAAAAAGAAGATTTTGATGCAATTTTGAAAACAATGTTAATGTAAGTTTTGAAAATGAGTTTAAAACTGAATTTTGGAGAGATGCAAGATCATGATATGCACAATGCAAGTTGGGGTCGTGAATATACAAGGTTAACGGCTTCACTACATAATCAAGGGGGCCGAACACATGTGGTCTCCAGTTAGACTAAAAGAAAGCCCCCGACATGGTGACTTTCCAATAGCCTAATCCTACACATGGACCGGGAATTCCCTTGTTTCAAGCATGCAAGAAAGGGGGGGGGGGGGGGGGGGGGGGGGGGGGGGGAAGAAGATGGGGGATTAAAATAGAAGAAAACCCAAGTGGGTTAGGAGAGAGAAGAGGGGGGGAAGATGCGTAAACTTAAAGGGAAAGCCTACCTTGTGTCTTCTTTATTTTGCTTAGCTTTGCGCGTTTTGCTTTGCTTGCTTCGCTTCGGTCTTCACTTCAATCTTCAAGAGTTTGTCTTCGATCTTCAAAGCTTCGTAGTTGTAGCAATCCAAGCCTTCAATGGAGGGTTGGAGGCTAGTGTATGAGTATATGAGAGTGTGTATGAGTGTATAGGAGGCTAGGGTTTGTGTATGGAGGCTAGGGTTTGGAAAACCTAAAGGAGACTAGGGTTTTGGGAGGCTACGAGCTTTGTATATCGAAGAGTAGGGTTTTTAGACTGATTTTGAGGACCTCTTTCACACTGGAGAAGGCTCTGTATTTATAGACAAGGGAATGACCTGGCGCCTGTTGCAGTGGCGCCAGGCCAAAAATGCTTCTGGCGCTATAAGGAGTGGCGTCGTCCAGTTAGGAAAGTTTTAAGGTCGGCAAGCAACGTATCTTGAAAAGATTTGAGTGCCTGTACTAGTGACTACCATGCAATTTTTAGCCTGGCTTCACTAGTGTAAGCACCCCATTTTTGACCACTTAGCAGTCTACGCTCCGTCTAGACTTGTACTCAAGTCAATATGGACGTATTCCAATTGAAATAAACTCTCTGAGTCTAATCCAGTCTATCAATCGCTTTGCGGGCCCACCAGGCCCAAATAGAGGCAAAATAACCAAAATGCCCTTAGGGGCATTGTCCTTTCCAATTCCAATCCCTTTCTCAAGACAGTTGATTCCTCGATACGGTAAATCTATTCCAAATCAGGCACGTTTTTCCGAAGACGGTAAGACCCCTTTCCAATTCCAATCCCTCTCTTGAGACAGTTGATTCCTCAAGATGGTAAATCTATTCCAAATCAGGCACGTCTATCCGAAGACGGTAAGTCCCCTTTCCAATTCCAAATCAGGCACGTCTTTCCGAAGATGATAAGACCCCTTTCCAATTCCAATCCTTCTCTCGAGACAGTTGATTCCTCGAGATGGTAAATCTACTCCAATCAGGTGCGTCTTTCCGAAGACGATAAGACCCCTTTCCAATTCCAATCCCTCTCTCGAGACAGTTGAGTCCTTAAGACTGTAAGCTGGCACGTTGTCCGAAGAAAATCTTTTCAGAATAGTAAGTCCCTTTAAACCTGTCGATCGGGACGAGACCCCAAGTCCCCTAGATGGTAGAACGATCCACTTTTGGCGCCTGCTAGCCCGCCAATATAGAAATGTCCGTTTAGGCACACCTTCCGAGAAAGTTAACTTCTCAGGCGCTAAGTCCCTTTAGCAGCTTCCTGAGATCAGGCAGTCTTGGGAGTGATCGTGAATCGTTAGAGTAGCGGAAATACTCACAAACATCATAACCGTTAGAGTAGCGAAAATACTCACAAGTAAGTCGATATAGGGAATTGCTAACAAACCCCCGTATCACGCGACCGCCATCAGAGTGGCGGAAACACTCAAAACCCAGGTCAACACCGGTGCCTGCTAGCCCACTTTGGTGAAAAATGACCAAACTGCCCCTTGTGCCTTTTC
This sequence comes from Euryodendron excelsum, assembly GCA_033060915.1. Taxonomy (NCBI): domain Eukaryota; kingdom Viridiplantae; phylum Streptophyta; class Magnoliopsida; order Ericales; family Pentaphylacaceae; genus Euryodendron; species Euryodendron excelsum. The sequence continues at coordinate 45,258,947 of CM065386.1, read as the reverse complement.
TGGCACGTTTCTCGAGAACACACCTGAGTCTTTAGAACGGTGAGTCTAACCGTCTAAGATTGTCTTAAAAGCAGTCTGGCATGATTAGGCGCCTTCTAGTTAGTTTCAGGCCAATTCTGAGACTTTCCGGTCAAAATGACCATTTTGCTCCTAGGCATCCGAACGCCCCGAGAACCACACCGGCTCTGGGTATCAAACTGGTAATCTCCTGAGTTTGCTTTTGATAGTATTCTTAACCTCCCTTTACCTTTCCGGATCATTCCGAGTCAGTTCCGGCAAACCTGGTACAAAATGACCGTTTTGCCCCTAGTGAGCCGGTCTCCTTTTCCGACCACACCGGCTCTGGGTATCAAACTAGTAACTTTTCGAGAATGCTTTTTATAGTATTGTCAACCTTTGTTTATCCTTTCGGATCATTTCAAGTCAGTTCCGGCAAACTCGGTGCGAAATGACCGTTTTGCCCCTAGTGGGCCGGTCACCTTTTTCGACCACACCGGCTCTGGGTATCAAACTGGAAACCTTTGGGAACATTCTGAATAATGTTTCCAAATCTGGAGTCTTCTTTCGGGATAGTCCGAGTTCGTCTCAGCAACCTCCCAATCCGATTGACCGTTTTGCCCCTAAAGGCTTAGTCAACCCTTCCGACACATCATATCCTCATTTTCCAAGCCAAATACCTCCGGGACACTATTCTAAGTGTTCTTGCCCTTTTCTAGCCTACCGGGTCATTCCTGGTCCCTTAAATCATTCCCGGACTTTCCTGAAGCCAGGTAAGAAATTGCATGGTAGTCATTAGTACAGGCGCCCAAATCTGTCAAAGATACGTTGCTTGCTGACTTAAACACTTTCAGAAATGGCCTGGCGCCACTGCAATAGGCGCCAGGTCTATCCCATTTCTATAAATATAGAGCCTCCTCCAGCGCGAAAGAGGTCCACAAACTCAGTCTAAAAATCCTATATTTCGATATACAGAGCTCATACACTCCCAAAACCTTAGTTTCTCTAGGTTTTCCAAACTCTAGCCACCATACACTAAACCCTAGCCTCCTATACACTCATACAAACCCCCATACACTTATACATTAGCCTCAAGCGTCCTTTGAAAACTTGAAGTGCTGCAAACTGAAGCCTTGAAGATTGAAGAAAAACTCTTGAAGATTGAAGATGAAGATCAAGACGAAGACCGAAGAAAGGCAAGGAGCGGAAAGCCAAGTAAAATAAACAAGACAAGGTAGGCTTTCGTTTTACGTTTCTGCACTTCCCCCCTCTCTCTTCTCTCTCCTAACCCACTTGGGTTTTCTCTATTTTAATCCCCTTTCTCTTTCCCCCCTTTCTTTGCATGCTTGAAACAAGGGGACCCCCGGTCCATGTGTAGGATTAGACTATTGGAGAGTCACCGTGTCAAGGGCTTTCTTTTAGTCTAACCAGAGACCACGTGAGTTCGGCCCCCTTGATTATGTGGTGAAGCCTTAACCTTGTATGTTCATGACCCCAAATTTGCATTGTGCATATCATGATCTTGCATCTTCCAAAAATCGTTTTCAAAGCTTGCATTAAACTTGTTTTAAAAATTGCATCAAAATCTCCTTTTTCAAAACTTGTTTTCAAAATCACAATCCTAGGGTGATTCTAGCCTTTCCATGGCTAGGGTTGCTTTAGGAAAGTGTTACATATAAAGTGACTTTTATGGTCCATATTTTCAAATCTTTTTGTTTTCAAAACACTTTCTTAAAGTGGTTCTAGCCCTCTTATGGTTAGAATCGCTTTCGGAAAGTGAGACGTTTTTACATTCTCTAAAAACTCTTTTTTCAAAAATCTTCTTTTCAACATGCTTTCCAAAAACTCGTCCTCCCAAAATTGTTTCCAAAAGCTTCCTTCAAAAATCTATTTTTCAAAACTCCTTTTTAAACTCCTTTCTAAAACACTCTTCTCAAAATCCCTTTCCTAAAAACACTCCCTAGGTTTCCTTCCTAGAAAATGCTTTCCTCAAAATTCACTTTCCTAAAAACTCTTTCCAAAAAGCTTTGTCCAAAATCTCTTTCCAAAAACTTTCTCTTTTCAAAATTCCCTCTCTAGAAACTTCTTTCTAGGATTGCCTTCTAAAAATCTTCGTTTCCAAAAACGCATTTTCCAAAACACTCTTTCCTTAGAGCCTAAGTCAAGCCCTAGAACCCACAATTAGGAAACCCTAATTTTCTTTCCAAAAACATGGTTTTCAAACTTGCCTTAAAACCTAGGTTTGCAAAACCTCTTGTTTTCTATATCAAAATTATATATATTTCCAAAACCTATTTTTTACGTCAAAACTATAGTCTCCTAAAGCTAGGATTTCCAAAACTCCATCTTTCTAAATTCATGCCAAATCCCATCTTCCCTTTAGGAAACCAAATTCAATCTTCCCGTTTAGGAAACTAGATCCTATCCTCCGTTTTTGGAAACAAAATCAAATTTTCTCTTTTAAAAACAAAATACAATCCCTCCCTAATCCAAATCTTTCCTAATTCAACTCCTTCCTAATCTTCTACTTTCCTAAATCTTAAGATTCCAAAACTTGAACATAAAAATCTTTCCTAAATTTTAAAACTCAATTTTCACATCTTTCCTAATTCTACCCCTTTCCAAACCTTAACTTTCCAAATCTAAGTTTTCAAATCTTTCTTAAACTCAAACCTTTCCTAATCTCAAGATCTCCTAAAACTCTAAAACTTTCTAAATCCTAAACTTTCTAAATTTCAAATCTTTCCAAATTCAAAGTTTTCTAAATTCAAAACTTTCTTAAGTTAAATTCTTCTAAACTTCCCAAATCTTTCTTAAGTCAAAACTTTCCTAAATTCTATACCTTTCCAAATCCAAATCTTCAATTCTTTCTTAAATTCAAATTTTTCCAAAGCTCTAAACTTTCTTAAATTTAAATTTTTCTAAAATTCTAAGACTTCCTAAATTTCAAATATTTCCAAATCCAAAACTTTCTAAATTCAAAACTTTCTTAAGTTGAAACTTTCTAAATTCTAAACTTTCTAACTTTCAAAACTTTCCTAATTCGAACACTTTCCTATTTTGAAATTTTCCTAATTCGAACCTTTCCTAATTCAAATCTTTCCTAAATTCCAACTTCCCTAATTTTCCAAGTCCAATATTCAAGTCAATTCTTTTCTAAAATCTTTCCAAGTCAAATCCAATCTTTCTTTTCTAAGTTCTTTAAGTCTAGGTTTCCTAAAACCAAGTTTTCCAAAGTCAAGTCTTTTCAAATCTTCCAATCAAAGTTCAATCTCTCAATCTTCCAATCCAATTTCCAACTCAGTCTTTTTCTTCAAATCAACTCTTTTATTTCCAATCGGACTCTTGTCCGAACTACGACTGACCTGATTCCTCCAAAAGGATACGTAGGCAACCCTTATGGGTGCGGTCACAACCTTTTTCAAGTTTCTATTTCCACAACCTTTTTCAAGTTTCTATTTCCACAACCTTTTTCAAGTTTCTATTTCCACAACATTTTTCAAATTTCTAATTCTACAACTTCTTTCAAATCCCTAATTCTACAATCTTCTTCAAATTTTCAATTCCATGATCTATTTCAAGTTTCCAATTCCAAAAAATCTATTTTCAAATCTTTATTTTCAATTTCTAAAACTTTTCAATTTCAATTCTATCTCTTCAAATCTCCTTTAAATCAAATCAATTTCTTTTCAAATCTATTTCCAAATCTATTTTCCAATTCTCTTTTCTTACACTTGCATATCATGCATCATGTTTTTCTAAACATTGTTTTCTAAAGTGGATAGGATTGAATATTTGTTAGTTGACGACTCTCATGTTGATTTGACTCAATATATGTCCACTTTGACTTGAATACAAGTCTGGATGGACCGTAAACTGTCGAGCGGTAAAAAATGAGGTGCTTACAATATACAAGAGGAACTCACTTCAATAAAGTTGTCGCGTACACTTCTTAAATGAATGAATATATGTATGAATGAATGACTACAATCACAGGTATGGTATTGTATACTGGGGTAAACCCCTATATCCAAATGTGAGCTCACCCATCATGTTTAGGGGCACCCTTAAGACAAGCATTGCGTAGAAATCTCTAAGATCAATGTCGCCAAATTCTGGTCTTTTCTCTTTTTTATTTTTCAAGAAGGCTAGGAAAGATATCATTGCTCCCAAAAAGGTTGCACTGCTCAGAGCACCCATTATCACCCAACAGAGGGCTTTTCAAATAGTAACTCACTCTAACAAAGCCGCACCTTGTGGTGTGGTGTCCTTAGAAGAAATCAACGGGATGGGGGCTCAGATGGGCAAGATGTTTAAAATGATATAGTCAATGGCCTCCAAAGATCATGCCTTAACTCCTTCCTTATCTACACCACCTCCTAAGGAATCAGAGGTTGCCCTACCTAGAATTGTGCTACACTTTGATAACACTGGTAGGAATAAGGAGGACCCCAAGGTGGTGAATGTCGAAGAAGAAAAGGAAGAAACCATATTGTTGTCACCCACCAAGAAAAAGACTTCCCTAGACCCGCCCAGCCTGAAAATTCAAGGGTTAGAGGAGTCTTTACGTAGCCTCTATAGGCAGGACACCTTTGGTTTGACTTCCTATGATGAATTCTGTTTCTACTCAGACAACCTACAACCTACCAAGTTCAAGATACCTGATTTCCAGAAATATAATGGCACTGGTGATCCCATAGCCCATCTGTGTCTCTATGCTGGGGCGCTTAGTGGTGTTAGAAACAACCTAAAACTCCTCATTCAATTGTTTCAGCATAGCTTGATGGGGTCTGCTCTTCAATGGTTCATACGTCTTGATCTAAGGAAGATTACAAATTGGGGGGAATTGGTCTTAGCATTCAAGACATAGTACCGACACAACATCGACTTAACCATTGACCAATGGGCCCTTATGCTAATGACCAAGGGAGAAAAAGAGGGTTTCAAGACCTTTGCCTTGAGGTGGAGGGAGTCCGCTGCACAAGTCAATCCCTCATTGGAGGAGAAAGAGTATGGGCAGCTATTCGTACAAACCTTTTTGGGGTTGTATTAAGAGAAGCTCTACATAAGCATAGAGAAAAGCTTCTTCAAAATTGATCATGCAAGGGGAAATGATAAAAAACGGCCTGAAAATTGGGAGGATCGCTGACCCCTATCCCAAAGTTGAAGCAAGTTCTGCAAACATAGCCAGAAAAGGTGGCCACAACAAAGGGGGTAAGTAAGAAAGAGGGCGAAGTGTCCGCTATCCTGCCCCTTCAGACTCAACAATACCACCCATAATATCAACCCCTGGCATGCCCGCTGCACTTGCTATCCAAGTACATGCTCCTACCCTTGCTGGGACGCTCCCCACTACAATCCCAACTAGTAAGCCCGATGCAACCGCCCCTTTACTACCTTAGCCTATAGCCAAATGGAAGCATACCACAACTTCCTGAAAAGCACCTTACTGAGTCCTATTGCCACGCATCCAGTACCGAGTCCTCTACCACTTACTTTCAACACCGCATTTACATGTGAGTACTATTTAGGAGGGCAAGGACATGACATAGAGAGTTGCTTATCTCTAAAACACAAAATATAGGATCTAATTGACAATAAGGTCATAGATGTAAAGCCCGTGAACCCCGCTCCGGTCCTTAATGTCACAACAAATCCCCTACCAGATCTGTAATATCCCGAACCTCTATTATCCAATTTAATGTGAATTTCTAAAATTCTATATTATTCTAATGTACCTTTGAGTCAAGATGACAAATTAGAATTTATGTTATAGCTTAAGCTCCTAGTGTGAGACACATGTGATTATTTTTCATGTGTATCATCTTATTACACACACACACACACACACACACACACACACCCGTATGATACACACACACCCACATAAACCTGCCAAGAAGAAGAAGAAGAAGAAGGAAGGAAGAAGGAGAGAAGAAGAGCAAGTGAAGAGAGAGAGAAGAGGAGGAAGAAGGTTCGAGGAGCTCCATCCAAGCTAGAAGAAGCCGTTGTTGAAGCTTGAGAAAACTTGGAAGAAAGGTATGAACCCTAACCTCTTGTACATGTAAATACACATGTGTTGTTATGTTTGGAGACTCTTTTGAGTCCCATTTGGTTAGATTTTGAGGGCTTGTAAGCATATGTTGATGAATTGAGAGTTAGAGTTGAAAATCTCCAAAATTGTACATGTTGGGTTTGAGATTTTAAACCTTAGATCCCTTTGATTGGCTTGTTTATATTGGCCCATTTTCAGTTATTGTTGTCTTCTTGGATCAATCTTTGAACCCTAGAAGCATTAGGAAAGTTTGGGAGAGTTTGGAAGAGTTTTAGTTAGGTTAGGAGTTGAAAAATCTATTGCTGCGAGTGTGCAGATTTATATAGCATTCGAATGCCTCAACTGGGCATTCAAATGGCCTGAGTCTTGCATTTTCATCTTTAACCATTTTTGCCTTGGCGTTTAAACGCCTCAATTGGGCTTTTGAATGGCCCAAGTTTTGCATTTTCATTTTTGACCATTTTTGCCTTGGCGTTTGAACTCTAGGTTGGGCATTGGAACGACCCGAGATATTTTTGGCCCGGCAAAGGAACTCCAGTTTTGGCGTTCGAACGGTCTGGCCAGCTTTGATACTATTTAGTAAAACGTGCATAACGTTTTCTAAATAACTCGGATTAATACACCGTTTGAAGTGTTAAAAAGTAGATTCATTGGCCTTTGTACCCATATAAAGTTAATACTCAAATTCCTTATAGATTGGGTGATATGGAATTTTAAAATTAACCTAAAATTTCTGCCAATAACATTATTTTTCAAAATTTTAGTCCATTTTTCATGGGACATAACTTTTTTATCCAAAATGTATTTTTGACGTATGACCTATCAAATTAAAAGTCTTTAAGCCTATTTTCAAATGAAATTAACCTAGAATGTAGTCTCATTGCCTTGATGTGGATGTGATGCAATAAAAGAGTCGGTGTTCAAGGATTCATGTTTTAAACCTCAACTTTTGTGTCCTTGTTTTGCATTGGGATCTTATGTTTGATAATTCTATGCACTCTATATGTAGGAACACCATTGGTTAGCACCAATACTCAAGGATATAGGCGAGTAACGATATGCAATAAGTAAAACCTTATTACGTTCCAAATGTTTTAAGTTCAATTACATTTCATGCAATGTTTTCCATATGTTTTCAATGCAACAATATTTATGTTTAAGTATAAATGTCATACCTTGAAATGCAGGCAAGATATATTTATGTTATAAATTAAAACCCATGGACTAAAATGCCTACATGAAAGAGATGCAAGACTTTTCCAATGTATGGTGCCAACTCGAGGTCTTTCGTGGTAAGACCTTAAACTAGCAATGATGGTCCTACGGTAGGAGAAAATAAACTATCGCCATGCTCAAGAGACGTCCTATAGCCTAAAGAGCCCTATGTGTGGCCTTTAAGGTTACTGATGTGGAGCCTATCTCTGATGTCGGGTTGTAGCACACTTATGCTTTTAGAATAAGAACCAAGATATGTTCAAATACTTATGACAAGTTATATATGTTAAACCAGATAGTAACCCAAGAGGGGGGGTGAATTAGGTTTATAATTAAAAATTAAAAATTAAAATAATCTAATACATTTAATTTCCAAGAGGTAAGATGCAATAGAAAAGATATAAAATATTAATCTAGCTAAGTAATGAATAAGACAAGCCAAGATATGATCAATCTGAGATTAGTACAAATGATTCAAGTGTGTGTATCTCAAGTATATTAAGACTATATATAATAAAGATATTAAGCAAGATATAAAGAGAGAAAAAGAAGAGATCAAACACAACGATTTAAAGTGATTCGGTTGGCTCCTCTTATGCCAAACCTATCATCTCTAAGGCTCCTTCCTTGAGCAAATCCACTATTCTTCAAATAGCTTTACACCACTAGCTTGCTTGGTTACTAACGAACCTTTACACCAAATGTTTTATTCCAAAAACACTCAAAAAATAACCATTTATTTTGTTCTCCAAAACAAAGCACCAAGAGGATCCTTTTCTCCAAGTGTTCCTCTTAATCACTCAAGAAATAAATCATAAGGGTTTAGCACCCTTTTGCAAATGATACAGGGAAGTTGAATCTCAAAACAATAGATACAAAACTCTCAAGAGTTAAATAAAACAATGAAGCTTAAAGATGAATAGAATGATAAAAAAGTGAAGCTCAAAACTTAAAGATATTGATGAATATCACTTTCTATGCTCAATCTTTGTAATCTCTCGTGTGTACCTTGCTTCTCTTGTGTATCTCTATTTATAGAGGAAGAGTAGTAGATTATTTGCAGCCTAAAATCAACTTCTATCCATTGGAGAATTTGAACACATTTCTTCCCGTTTGAGCAAAGTTACTGCCAGTCAGGAATTGAATTTCAAATATGACTGCTTCTATTCCTCCTCGATTTTCTCCTTGATAACATTCCAATTTGAAAATGTCTACAAGAGACAAGTTGTAGCCATGGAAGTCAAATTTTCAAAACCTCAAGAATCATGTCGATCCAATGGCTAGATCAAAAGTTATCATCAAAATACTCAAGCTGTCTCCCAGTTGGCATTTTTGAATTTTTGCAGAGTTATCTTCACTTCCTCCCCAATTTTCTCCCTCATAACGTTCAAATTTGAAATTGTCTATACGATTAAAGTTGTAGCTTTGGAAGTCATCGTTTCAAATCAATAAGAATCATAGATATCCAATGGTTAAATCAAAATTAATAATAAAATTACTCGAGCTATCTCCCATCTGCCATATTTTGAACTTCTGCTCCAATGTGTCACCTTCTAGCTCAATTTTGTCCCACAAGACATTTTGTTCATGAATCCTCATAAAATACCATTTATAGGAATTTAAGTCTTATTTCCAATGTCATAAAAATCAGATCAATCCAACAGTTAGATCAAAAGTTATATACATAATACTAAAACTATCTCCAATGAGCTTTCTTGCTATTATCTTTGACTTAGTCTTCTTCTTCATGCTATGCAGTCCTTTTAAGTCTAAGACTAACAATAACTTCAAGAAATGTTAAAAAGTTAACGTTTAAAATATAGATAAAAAATTAAATGATTTATCATTGAAATGCACAATATATTTAAACTTTTAACATAAAATTCTTTAAAAATCTTAACTCATACATCAAACACACTTCATTATGAAATCTTGAGATTAACCAAATTTTAATTATTAAAACATTTATATTTTTTATCATCAAAATCAATTAATGAAAACTTGAGGCTAACAATTTATGTCGCATCTCTCTTTTACGATATTATGTTTTGAAATGATAGAATGTTTCAATATGATGCTCATGCTATCTATGATTTCAAGCCTATGCTTACATGTTTCAAGTTCATACTTTATATGCATAAATGTTTTATCTATTGTTTTATACATTATACATAACTGTTAGTCCATGGTATTTTCATGCTCTTGCATCATTGTTATTCATTAAACACTAGTTTACGTTTTCTCAAATATTTTCAGGTAGCCAATCCGAGAGGCCGTATGAGGAGGCCATATGTGGATTTTGAGCTACGGCCCACGGGCCTATATTATGTTATGTGTACTTGGGCTAGACCCTAATGTTTGTAATGTTATAAATGATATAACTGTGGTGGCCTCGAATAGACCCATATGTATGTTTATGTTTTGGATTAGGCATAGCTTTGCTATGTAAGACACAAGTTATGTTTTAATTTATGAAAAATCCTTATTTATGTATCATTCTTAAATGATTTATGCATAGGTGTTCAACTGATTTATATAATGCGGCCTTGGGTAGCCTTGCTACTGGCTGGTCATGTACCCTAAATCTGCATAGGCCGGGTTTCGGGGCATGACAATGTGATATCAGAGCTATAGGTTAACACTATAAGATCGAGTCATGTCTAGATATCATTCTAGGTTGACTTGTTTATGTGCCACATGTGTATATATATATATGTGTGTATATGTATGCTACGTGTGTAATGACATGCCAAGGTGTATTACGTACCGTAACACGTGCTTGGTTGTGTGATGATTTTAGTAGAGTTAATCATGCCCACAAAAGGAAAAGGTCGTGGAGCGGCTAAAGACCCCGAAGACCATATGGATCGCATTGAGAGGATTTTGGCCGGACTTGTCTAAGTGGCCTAAGATGCTCACAACAACTTTACCAATGCACTAGAATTGTGGGTAGTGCAAATGCCAAGAGAGGAAGTGATGACTCGAGCTATCATTAAGCAGTTTCAACAGTTGAAGCCCTCGACCTTTCACTAGACTCCCGATCCCATGGCCGCAGAGTCTTGGATTTTGGAAATTAAGAGGGTGTTTGAAGTGCAACCTTGCACGGATGAACAAAAGGTGATTTTTGCGACCTTTACCTTTGAAGGTGCCGCACTAGTCTAGTGGATGCTAAAGAAGGCAATAAAACCACAGTGGTTATGGCCTAGATTCATGGAAGTGTTCAATGAGGAATATTTCCACGAGACTGTCAGAGATCTAAAAACCACCGAGTTTCTTAGTTTGATGCAAAGAGATATGATAGTGGTAAAGTATAACGCCAACTTCATGGAGTTGTCACGATATGCCCCACACATTGTATCATTAGAGAACCGCAAGGTAAGGAAGTTTGAGACGAGATTACAGTGGAACATCCGCAACAAAGTGGATATCTTACGACTTAAGACTCATCAAGAAGTTGTGTAACGGGCTGTGATTGTCGAGAGGGCCTTGACTGAAGCGGCTCAATACCATGAGAAGCATAAGAAGAGGTCGGGAAGTGACCAAAGCAAAGGGCAAACTTCAAAGTGGCAAAGTTTTGGATCTTCTAGTGGGAACTCATCTACCCTACGAGGCAACACCCTGAACCAAGGAGGCAACATGGCCAATGAGGCACTGACGTGCCTGAATTGTCAAAAGAAGCATCGAGGACCGTGTTATGCTGGAAGCAACGCTTGTTATGGGTGCGGCCAAATGGGGCACCAAGTAAGAGACTGTCCAAAGAGAGGTAGAGCACAAGGATCTAGTGCATTAATTTCAACATTAGTACATCAGCCTATATCCGGTAGGAGGGATAATCAACCACTACAAGGCTGAGCTTTCGCACTTACCCCAAGAAACACCCTAGCTACCGACCCTGTAGTGTCAGGTATACTTCCTGTTTGTGGTCGACCTACACACATCCTTACTGATTCTGGTTCCACACATTCATTTGTCTCGTACCTTTTTGCAAAACACTTGCACACATCACCAGTACCCTTAATTATGTTTTGATTGTATCGTTGCCATCTGGGGATTCCATGTTATGTGATAGAATTTATAATTTTTGTGAGATTCTTGTTAATGATGTGCCCATGTTTGTGAATCTTATACCCCTAGAAATGCATGACTTTGATGTCACTTTAGGAATGGATTGGCTGTCCTCTCACCGTGTTGTCATTGATTGTGAACTTAAGCGAGTTATGTTTCATTCTTCCACCCATTCGGGACTTGTATTTGAGGGAGTTGTTGTAGTGCCTCCACCCTATCTCATTTCATTAATGCAAGAACACCGTTTAATTCAAAAAGGGAATCGTGTATTCTCGTATAACGTTGTTGACACACACGTTTCCCCGCCATCCTTGGAAGATATCCATGTTGTCCGAGAATTTCCCAATGTCTTCCCTGATGAGTTACATGGTTCTTTAGTGGATCGGGAAATTGAGTTTAATATTGATCTTAATTTGGGTACTAGACTCATTTCTAAAGCTCCTTACCGTATGTCCCCTTTAGAGTTGAAGGTTTAACCCAAGACTTATTGGAAAAAGGATTCATTCGGCCTAGTGTCTCACCTTGGGGTGCTCCTGTGTTATTTGTGAAAAAGAAAGATGGAACCATGAGATTATGTATTAACAATCGAGAATTGAACAAGGTGACCGTTAAGAACCAATACCTATTGCCAAGAGTGAATGATTTATTTGATCAGCTTTAAGGAGCCCAAGTATTTTCAAAGATTGACCTAAGGTCGGGTTATCACCAACTAAAGGTCAAGGCTAGCGATGTAGAGAAGTCAGCTTTCTAAACTAGATATGGCTACTATGAATTTCTGGTCATACCGTTTGGAGTTACTAATGCACCTGCTGCATTCATGGATTTGATGAATTGGGTTTTCAAACCCTTTCTTGATTATTTTGTTATTGTGTTTATTGATGATATTTTGGTGTACTTTAAGAGTCATGTCGATCACGAGCACCACTTGAGGATGGTCCTCCAAACTTTGCGAGATAGGAGACTATATGCCAAATTGAAAATGTGTGAATTTTGGTTACTGAGGGTGGCATTTTTAGGACACATCATCAGCATGGATGGAGTGTCCGTTGATCCTTTGAAGGTTAAAGCCATTGTAGATTGACCAAGACCGATGAACATGTCTGAAATTACAAGTTTTATGGGTTTAGTTGGGTATTACCGCAGATTTGTGAAGGATTTCTCCAAGATTGCAATGCCGTTAACGCAGCTCACCTAGAAGAACACCCGATTTGAATGGAACAAGAAGAGGGAACAGAGTTTCCAAGAACTGAAAAACCGATTGGTGTCCGCGCCAATCCTTACCTTGCCTTTCGGGACTAACGGGTTTTCCATCTACAATGATGCTTTGCATAGAGGACTGGGATGTGTGTTGATGCAACATGGTAAGGTGATTGTATATGCCTCAAGACAGTTGAGACAGCATGAGAAGAACTACCTGACCCATGATCTTGAATTAGCAGCTGTGGTGTTTGCTTTGAAGATTTGGCGCCACTATTTCTACAGAGTCATATGTGAGATCTTCACCAACCATAAGAGTTTAAAGTATCTTTTCATATGAAATAAGCTAAACATGAGACAGAGAAGATGACTCGAGTTGATCAAGGACTACGACATCCTCATTCAGTATGATCCGCGTAAGGCCAATGTCGTGGTTGATGCCTTGAGCTGAAAGACTGCTGCCAACCTAGCATGCCTGATTACGTCACAATGACCCTTATTCACCGAATTGGAAAGACTGAAGATTGAGGTTTTCTTGCCAGGCATGGATATGATGCTCAACACCATAATTGCCCAACTGTCATTAATTAAGATTGTAAAGCAAATACAGCCTGAAGACCCATACTTGTGGAAGATATATGAAGAGTTGGGAACAAAACCGAAGCTTGACTTCACCTCGTAGAATGGAGCTTTAAAGTTCAAGGACCGCTTATGTGTGCTAGACATAACTAAGGTCAAGAGGCCAGTTTTGGAGGAAGCTCACAACACGAAGTTCACTACGCATCCAGGAAGCACAAAGATGTATAGGGATTTGAAGGAAATATTTTGGTGGCCAGGAATGAAGAAGGAGATAGCTAAATTCATGACACGATGCCTACATTGTCAATAAGTCAAGGTAAAACATCAAAGGCCGACAGGATTACTGCAACCTATACCTATACCAGAATGGAAGTGGGAACACATCACCATGGATTTCGTCGTGGGACTGCCAAGATCTCCACGGGGTTATGATGCTATTTGGGTAATTGTTAATCGTCTCACCAAGTCTGCACATTTCTTGCCAGTGAAGACTATGTACTTTTTATCGAAGTATGCGAACCTCTACATTGCAGTGATTGTTTGACTGCACAGTACGCCAGTTTCAATAGTGTTGGATTGAGACTTGAGATTTGTGTCAAAATTTTGGAAGAGTTTGCAAAGCGCTTTAGGTACTAAATTGAAGTTCAGCATGGCCTTTCATCCATAAACAGATGGACAATTAGAAAGGACCATTCAGACTTTATAAGGCATGTTACAGTTATGCGTCCTCAACTTTTAAGGAAGTTGGGAGGATCATTTTTCATTAGTGGAATTCACCTACAATAATAGTTTCCACGCGAGCATTGAGATGGCACCTTATGAAAAGCTTTATGGGAGGAAGTGTAGATCTCCAATTTGTTGGGCCGAGGTCAGAGAGAGAAAGATTCTTGGACCAAATATTGTACAACTGACCACTGACAAGATCAAGATAATTCAACAACGACTGCAAACTGCTCAAAGTCGCCAAAAGAGTCATGTGGACGTGCAAAGACGGGACTTAGAGTTTGAAGAAGGGAGCCACGTGTTCTTGTAGGTATCTCCTTCTACGGCGATAAATCGTTTTGGTATGAAGGGAAAGCTTAATCCAAGGTACATTGGGCTATTTGAAGTTCTGGAACGGGTTGGACCCGTTGCTTGCCGTATTACTCTTCCACCGAAATTTTTACAAGCTCATAATATTTTTCATGTTTCTATGCTACGGGGGTATGTTCATGACCCAATGCACGTGATTGATCACCACCCTTTGGCCATAAATGAAGATTTAAGCAACGTTGAGAGACCGATCGAGATTCTTAATCGCCGTGACCAAGTTCTTAGGAACAATGTCATTCTTTTGGTGCGAGTTTTGAGGCAAAACCACACCTAAGACGAGTCTACTTGGTAGTATGAGGATGAGATTAGGGAGTGTTATCGCTTTTTCTTTGAGTGATAGCTTGTGTTAAGTTTGGGGACCAAACTTATTTAAGGGGGGAAGGATGTAATATCCCGAACCTCTATTATCCAATTTAATATGAATTTCTAAAATTCCATATCATTCTAATGTACCTTTGAGTCAAGATGACCAATTAGAATTTATGTTGTAGCTTAAACTCCTAGTGTGAGACATATGGAATTATTTCTCATTTATATCATCTTATTACACACACACACCCACCCGTATGATACACACACACCCACACAAACCAGCCAAGAAGAAGAAGAAGAAGAAGAAGGAAGAAAGAAGGAGAGAAGAAGAGTAAGTGAAGAGGGGGAGAAAAGGAGGAAGAAGGTTAAAGAAGCTCCATCCAAGCTAGAAGAAGCCATTGTCGAAGCTTGAGAAAACTTGGAAGAAACGTACGAACCCTAACCTTTTGTACATGTAAATACACATGTGTTGTTATGTTTGGAGACTCTTTTGAGTCCCATTTGGTTAGATTTTGAGGGCTTGTAAGCATATGTTGATGGATTGGGAGTTGGGGTTGAAAATTCCCAAATTTGTACTTGTTGGGTTTGAGATTCCAAACCCTAGATCCCCTTGATTGGCTTGTTTATCTTGCCCCATTTTTAGTTATTGTTGTCTTCTTGGGTTTGAACCCTAGAAGCATTAGGAGAGTTTGGGAAAGATTTGGTTAAGTTTGGAGTTGAAAATCTATTGCTGCGAGTGCCCATATTTGCTTGGTGTTCGAATGCCTCAATTGTGCATTCGAATGGCTTGAGTCTTACATTTGCATTTTTTACCATTTTTGCCTTGGTGTTCGAACGCCTCAAGTCTTGTATTTTCATTTTTGACCAGTTTTGCCATGGCATTCGAACTCTAGGTTGGGTGGTCGAATGGGTCGAGATATTTTTGGCCTGACATTCGAACTCCAGTTTTGGCATTCGAATGGTCAGCTAGTTTCAACACTGTTTAGTAAAACGGGCATAACTTTCTCTAGAAAACTCAGATTGATGCACTATTTGAAGGTTAAAAAATAGACTTATAGAACTTTGTACCCATATAAAGTTTATACTCAAATTTCTTATAGATTGGGAGATGTGGAATTTTAAGTTTGACCTAAAATTTCTGCCAACAACATTATTTTTTAGAATTTTAGTCCATTTTTCATGGGACATAACTTCTTCATCCAAAATTTTTTTTAACCCATGACCTATCAAATTAAAGGTCTTTAAGTCTATTTTCAAATGAAATTAATCTAGAATGTAGTCTCATTGCCCTGATGTGAATGAGATGCAATGAAAGAGTCGGTGATGAAGGATTCATGTGTTAAATCTCAACTTTTATGTCCTTTTTTTGCATTGGGATCTTATGTTTGATGCTTCTATGTACTCTATGTGTAGGAAAACCTTTGGCTAGCACCAAACCTCAATGATAGAGGTGAGTAATGATATGCCATGAGTAAAACCCTATTACTTTCTAAATGTTTTAAATTCAACTACATATCATGCAATGTTTTCCATATGTTTTCAATGTATCAATGTTTATGTTTAAGTATAAATGTCATAACTTGAAATGCATGCAAGATATATTTATGTTATGAATTGAAACCCTCGGACTAAAATGCTTACATGACAGAGATGCAAGACTTTTCCATTGTATGGTGCCAACTCGAGGTCTTTCGTGGCAAGACCTTAAACTAGCAACGATGGTCCTACGGTAGGGAACGTGAAATAAACTATCGGCATGTTTGGGAGACGTCTCACGGCCTAAAGAGCCCTATGTGTGACCTTTAAGGTTACTGATGTGGAGCCTAGCTCTGATGTCAGGTTGTAGTACACTTATGCTTTTAGAACAAGAACCAAGATATGTTCAAATACTTTTGACAAGTTATATATGTCGTATCTCTCTTTTACGATATTATGTTTTGAAATGATAGAATGTTTCAATATGATGCTCATGCTATCTATGATTTCAAGCCTATGCTTACACGTTTCAAGTTTATGTTTTATATGCATAAATGTTTTATCTATTGTTTTATACACTAGAGATAACTACTAGTCCATGGTATTTTCATACTCGTGCATCATTGTTATTCACTAAGCATTAGTTTATGTTTTCTCAAATGTTTTCAGGTAGCTGATTCAAAAGACCCTAGGAGACGGCCATATGTGGATTTTGAGCTATGGCCCACGGGCCTATTTATGTTATATGTACTTAGACTAAACCCTAATGTTTGTAATGTTATAAATGATATAACTGTGGCGGCCTCGAATAGACTCATATGTATGTTTATGTTTTGGATTAAGAACAACTCTGCTATGTAAGACACGAGTTATGTTTTAATTTATGAAAAATCCTACTTTTGCATTTATGTATCATTCTCAAATGATTTATGTATAGGTGTTCAACCGATTTATGTAATGCGGCATTGGGTAGCCTTACTACTAACCAGTCATCTACCCTAAATCTGTATCGGTTGGGTTTCGAGACGTGACAAGATCACATTGTCAACATAATTACGAAAAATGAAGCTGACCTAGAGGGAATCATAGCTGCAGAGTACTTTGAGGGTCAGTGGGAAATCGATTAGGAAAGTGATTGGGAAGAAGAGTTCCCGCCATGCCTAATCTATTTTTATAACCCAAATGAAGTGCTTGACTCCTTTGACTGGCCAATCGGAGCACCCCTACCTACAGAGGGGATTCCTATGGAGGACGTGACCTCTAAACAATGGGGAGACAAATTCCTACACCCTACTCCTTCCACATCCAGATCTACTTTGCCAGAGAACCCTTGGCCCATGATTGAGTGTGATTATAAAGATATGGACTGAGGTCCTAAGGAGCCAAAAGTACCATTAATCCAGTTTGAATGTGAAGAGGACGAGCTTAGCAACTTATTTGCTAAGTATGACCAGAAGGAGGCCAAGGGGAAAGCTGAAAAGACAGAAGACAAGAAAGAACCACTCCAAGTCCTAGGGGTAGCCTAGGCATGGCCAAGGAGGCCAAAAAAATCGAAGGAAAGACTAAGATCAACAGCTATACCATCCTCAACAATTCCCCAAAAGATTTGTTAGTCTGCCCAGCATAGTCTAATGATACACTTGGTGAATGGAGCACCAAGGGGGATGGTATAGTCCCCAAACCCTATTGAGGGTTTTCACAAAAGGGCTCACAAGCAAGGGATCTTTCACCATAAGTCATCCATTTTCTTTCTATATTTCTATTTCTTGTTTTTAATTTCCCAGTTTACATATTTTATTTAAGAACATTACATGTCATGTAAGATCGATTCAAAAATAAAATAAAAAAGTAATCTCCAGTTTATCCCCTATCATCTCATACTCATGTGAATGGTAAAATACTTTTAGGGGATCCCTCTTCATCTTGTGAATGACCCAACTCGGTGGATGTGATAACACTGGATATCTATTCGCTAAATGGCTAAAGCTTCTTGACGAGAATAGGGAGGGAAGAGCCAATCCAAGAATAGGGATACTACCAAAATGCAGCACTTAAATGGCATCTAAGCTAAGCAATGGATGACCTAGCTATCAGGAGGAAGAGGAGCTATTGTTCTATTCTCCTTTAAATAGCAGAAGCTTCTCCTTATACAACCCACTAGCACCATAGATGATTCTTATTCAAAAAACCCAAACCGGGAGCTACACCCCCCCCCCCCCCCCCCCCCCAACACACACACACACAGGGGCAAATGTATATAGAGAATAAGCCCGCAAGCTAACATTTACCATTTTTAGATGTTGCTAAAATTTTGAAAAAGAGTTTCATAGACTAAGCAATTTTCCTTAAAATGAAGAGAGGCCCTCAATTCCTCTACCATATAGTCAAAAATAAACTTTGCAAAACCCACTTTAGCGGGTTACATTTCTTTCAAGAAACCGACCCAAAGGTCACTGCCTACACTGGATTAAGGCAAAACCAAGAATGAATGGGTAAGCTGGGAACAAACTAATATCCAAAGGGGCGCAACATTAGTGGCATCCTTGGTAGCGAATATAAGAGCAAAGGTTAAAAAAAAAATGGTAAATACTAGGGCAAAATTCACCTCTTGCAACAGGTGGTCCTGGTTTATAGAAACTTCATTGAAGATAAAGATATGAGCCTATATACCCTTTTGTTTCATACAACCCTTGAACCTAACCTACACTACGGTTCTAAAAGAAGTCTCCTCAGATTAGGAAGCCTAGCCATCTATCGCTATGCTAAGGCCATGCAAGTTGAGAGTTTGGTTACCAACCAGATAATCCCAAACACTGATCCCCTGGAGGGAAGCAACAAATACACAATTACCCTGGGCAAGAAGATTGGGACTATTTATAATGGTGCAAAATGCTATCGCATTTTGACCAAGATGGGACAAAAACAAAAAGAAGAAGGATCCTGAAAAAAGCATACTATTTTAGAAGTGTAAACCTGGGGCATCCATGGGAGTGTTTGGCTCCACTTGTACACACATTCATAATATCTATGTTTACATTTTGCTAGAAATTTTGGCATGAGCTTTGCATACACTTGACAAAGCCCCTTGAATAAACAAACATCACAACACAACCTGTACACATAGCACAAATCAACACAATCACATGTGCATATATCCATCATAATCACTTGTGAACAAATCTATAACCTGTACATACCTCCCCTGTGCATACATTCATATACCTATCCATCCATGCATAAACATCTATCATGTTTAAATGTTACAAAAGTTTAAAATGTCCCCGAGCCAATACACAGCTCTAAAATAAAAGCATGAAAAGAAAACATCTAACTAAATCTACTCCAAATCTAGGTGATAACTACAGAAGCTGAAAAGAAAAGAAATAAGCCCACTGAAGCCTGTCATAAGCCCGCATCACCATCTGGGTCATAATCTCCAAAGAACATCTAGCGAGGAGTTGACTGGCTACTAGAAGCCCAGGCATCATATGGTCCCTACAATAATGAAAAGCAACCCAGGATCAAAAAAGTAAAAGCTCGTGAAGGAAGTACTACTCTCTATAAGCAGCTAAGAAGGCAAGATCCAAAAGACAATATAAGAAATCAAGTACATACCTAGCGGGCCTCCATATGGGATAACCGGTCGATCAGGTCAACTACATCCTCCTGCTGTCACTACTACATGGTTGCGTGCTCCTCCCGAGAAATAAACCCTTGAAGTGAAAGCCTGGCGTCATAGGTCGACAACCTTCTGGCCTACGGCGACACCACATACTACCACCTCCAAAGAAGTGAAAGCCCTGACATATCTCGCACTGAAATGGGTAATATAATCGACGTCAGGTGGAAGTAGAGGAGCAACAGTTGACTAAGGCGCCAAGAGCGGTATGTCAACTCCCTCGTGAAGAATCCCATATACATATATAGGGGGATCTCCTGTGGCACGAAACTCCTGATGAAACTGGCGCCAGTGTCTTTTTCCTAAACATGACTCCCAATACTTGGCACTAACAAAGGAGACCCTCGATAAAGACAATGGAACAAGGTACCTCACAGTCTCAAAATATAAGGACTCAATAAAAGGCCTCCATGTCAAGCCCTCAAGCAACAAGAGCTCTAGGTTTGTCCTGAGTGAGATGAAATTAGAAACCTCTGACCGCTGCACTACTTGAGTACGGGCCCACCTCAAGGCTCTGTGGTAAGCATCACTCATCTCTACCCGTGGCTGGCGTACGAGCAGATACTCGTAGCTCCACCAAACCAAGAAGGGCCAGAAGCTGATAACACTACCCAGCGTGTGGAAGTCCTCACACGTATCCCCAGAGAAAGCATGCAAAGATGAAAGACCCCCAATCCAAACCATGCAGAGCATCCAAATTTTCCACTAGACTCACCAAGCTAAGGGGGACCCTCGCATGGTTATTGTTGCAAAAGCAGCTAAAAAACACATATAACATTAATTAGTGCCTTATGATATCCCTACGCGTAGGAGTGGGCTTAGTAGAAAAGTTTGTCGGGCCCCAACATAGAAGTGCTGCAGGAAATGATGTACTCTCAAAGGCCAGAAAGTCCAAGAGAATACAAGCCTCCTCCATGGTAACCGGCCTCAAAGTGATGCTACGACCCATAAAGGAGAGTCCCGTGATGATTACCGTGTCTAGTGGAGTCCGACCAAGCTCAAAACCAACAAAATGAAAGGTCCATGTCTTCCCAAACCATCTCTCCACTAAGGCATTGACAAGTCTGCCATCTAGGCAATCTATCGGTAGTGTCCTTAATGATCTAAAGCCTATTTGTGTGAGAAACTCCATAAAAGATTAGGCCGACCTCTGCATGGCTATCAAAGCAATATGGATCGCCCTGTGGAAAGCAAAGTGGACACTAGGGGGCATCATATGACAACGTGAGTAGATGCTGGGATGGTAGGTTAGGTCTCCCAAGGGAGGAATGTCGGGAATATCTAGGTCACCTAAGTTAGAGTCAGTACTCCTAGTCCTAGTACTCGTCCTCCCATATCTTGTCATATGGTCTTGGACTTCCTTATCAAAATCTGGCTCAAAGGGAGGCACAGTTTACATCTTACCGCCATTGGAAGTGACACTACTGACTGATTAGCAATTGCCACTAGCATTGGCCATTCTGAGATCAGAACAGAACAAAAGCATCAGTGAGCAAGTATATACAAAAAGAAAAGAAAAAAGGAGCAAGAAAGAAAAATATACAAGAGAATGCATAAAAAAGAAAAGAACTTAAAAAAAAAAAAAAAGAGAAAAAAAGGGAGAAAAGAAAGTTCGAAACTAGCTTCCGGTTATACCCTTCCCATTCCTAAATCATTTTCAGAAAGAACCCTAAAAGCTTCAATCCAATTAAAGGTTTTCTAAATTTTCCCTTCAAAAGTTCATTCAAATCAAATCAACCAAGTTTTCTAAAATTTTTCCTTCAAAAAGTTCATTCAAATCAAATCATTCGGTTTTAAAACTTTTCCTTCAAAAAGTTAATCCAAATCCAAAAAATCTAATCAACTGGTTTTAAAATCTTTTTCCTTCAAAAAGTTCATCCAAATCAAATCAACTAGGTTTTCTAAACTTTTTCCTTCAAAAAGTTCATTCAAATCAAATTAGCTCGGTTTTAAAACTTTTTCCTTCAAAAAGTTCATCCAAATCCAATCAACCTGTTTTAAAACATTTTTCCTTCAAAAATTTCATCCAAATCAAATAAATCGATTTAAAAACTTTTTCTTTCAAAAAGTTCATTCAAATCAATTCAAGATTTTCTAACTTTTTTCCTACAAAAAGTTCATTCAAATCAATTCAATGTTTTCTAGCTTTTCCCTTCAAAAATTGTTGGGAGCCACTACGAGTGGCACCCAAATCTTTGCCTTGTGGCCCAATGTCAAATCATATCTCGAAAATCACTGCCATATAATCTAAAAAATTGCAAAGAAATGCTGCCTCTCTCAAAACAGCCCCGAAATCCTCCAAAAACCCTAGTTCTCTCAAGGCTCTCTCAAATCCTAGCCCCCACTAGCCCTAATCACTAAAACTCTAGCCTCCTAACTCCATTGGAGAACAAGTCCAGCCCTTGGAAGCTCTCGAAGCCCATCTCAAAGTTCAAGGAGGTCCTATATTAAAGCATTCAAGCTAACAAGAAGACAAGGTAGGGTTTATTTAAGTTTATGCTCTCCCCTCTCTCTTTCTCCTTCATAGTCCACTTGAGTGATTCTCTCTTTTAATTCCCATGTTTTACCCCCTCTTCTTGCAGTCTTGGAACAAGAGGACCTTAGGTCCGTATCTAGGGGAAGCTTTGGGAAGACTACCATGTTTGGGGTCTTCCTTTGACCATCAAGGTTCACATTAGGGTTTCAAGCCCTAACTTATTTTCAAAATCACAACCCTAAAGTGATTTTAGCCTTTTCACGGTTAGGATTGCTTTAGGAAAGCGACATATTCAAATAGGCCTTTAAAGACCACATTTGGGTTTTAAGCCGTAAAACTCTTCTTTCAAATTTTAGTTTTCAAACCCCTGAAAATTCAATGTTTAGATGATGTTCCGAAAATTGGTCCAATAGTTGCTTTCTTGAAGCCCTAAAAGTCCATGTTTTAGGAACCCTAGTTTTGTCCCTAACCTTCATTCTTGGATCATTGCATTCAAAATGTTTTTCAAATTATTGGTACATCATGTTTTCTAAAAAAGTGCATAACTCACTTAAGTTGTTTCCAAACCAATGTCACCAAAAGATTTCCCATAAGATCATGCATTTTTTGAGTCAAATCCTTCTTATTTCAAACAAATCAAATCTTCTATTTTTTTGGAAACAAATCAGATCTTCTATTTTTTGGAAACAAATCAAATCTTCTATTTTTGAAAACGAAGTCAAATCTTCCACTTTTGGAGACAAAATCCAATCCTCCATTTGTGGAAACAAAATCAAAACTTTCTTAAAATAAAACTTTTCTTTTTCAAAACTTTCCAAGAATATAACTTTCATTTTTCAACTAAAAATCATATCTTTCCATATTGCATCAAATCAATTCCTTTTTACTCCAGGGCATCCTTCCAAACCCTAGTTGGTCCAACACTAGGTCAACCCAACCACTGGTTTCCTAAACCCTAGTTTACCCAACATAGGTTAGGAGACTTCAATATTGTAACTCTGAGACCCTTTTTCAAACTCCAATTCAAATCCAAAAATGTTTTAAAAAGCTCTTCCAAACTTGTCTCAATCTTAAATGGCTAGACACTTACCATTTTTCAAAAACTATTTTCAAAAATAATTTTGAAAACTCATAACCCTAGGGTGATCCTAACCCTTTTCTGATTAGGTTTACCAGGGAAAAGTGATACATCAAGTGAGACGTACATGGTTCACTTTAGGGTTCCTAAACCTTCAACATTCTTCAAAAACCTTTTCTAAAAACTATTTTCAAACAACACACTCTTGACACAATCTTGAACCTTCCGCTGGTCAGGGTTTCTGAAGGTAAAGTGGGATATGCAAACAAGAGTTCTACAATCCTAAATTCGAAAACCCTGAGGGAAGGGTCTAGCTCCTTTTCCTAAATTCATGGTCTTAAGGGAGTATAGTTCTTGCATAACTAACCTCTCAGAGGCAATGAAACATCAATATACCTTTCATAAGATACATAAAAATAATTTTCAAAAACATTTTTGAGACAAGTTTACAAGAGCTTTTATAAGTCAAAACCCCACCTTAAAAAACTTTCAAGTTTTGTTTCTAAAAGCACTCCAACATCCAATTTCAAAACATTCCAACACTCCCACAAGTCACCTTTCAATCGGACCCTGGTTCGAAGTACGACTGACCTGATTCTTGTCAAGCATGATATGTAGGCAACTTTCATAGGTGCAGTCATAACCCCTTTTCAAAATTTAACCCCATATCTCTTTCAAACTTTCTTAGCATTAAATCATGTATCATCCATCCCAAAAGTGATGACAACACTATTTTTAAAACTTTTTCAAGTGGATATAAGTGGACAATTAGGAACCGGAGAATCATGTGAGTGAATATAGGGTGATTAGACATATAGGTACTGCAAGGGCGGGGTAGGGTGATAGTCTTCGGTCATCTTCCCTACAGGTAACCAACCTTCAAACCTAGAATCACTATTTTCAAAGACCAGAATGGAGTCATTTTCTAAAAGGGTTTAAACATTCTCTAAAGGTTGCCAACCAAACTATTTTCCCAAAAACCCTCTCTTGAGGAAGTTTTCTAAAACCGTTTTAAAAACCCTAAGTTTAGTCTTCGGGTTTTACTTAGTTTTAGGTGACCTAACAAACCTTTATTAAAGTGAGGTGGTGACTCTAAATTTTTTTTCCAAAAGCCCTTAATCAAATGCATTTCAAGTTCACACCCCGACACACTCATCCTCTTAAGAGGGTGAGTTCTAATAGATAGAGTATTGGGTTTCTATTTTGAGTCAAGGTCCAGACTCAGGGTCAAAAACCAAGGCGCGATAGAGTAGACCATGCTAAGAGATTTTAGTCCATTTATAATATCTGTAAATCTTGTAAACATTTGTGTAATGGACTTCTTTGGTTTCATTCTAAACAGCTCATAATTATACATAAGTATGTTTATTTTAGATTCCTCTACCTGATTAGTACCTTAATGAGTGACTTCTAATTTATCTCATATTTTCTTAGCAGAATCACATGCAGATATTCTATTAAACTCATTTGGGTCTAGAGCATAGTATGACAAATTTATAGCTATGGCATTCAATTGTTGGAGTTTCAAATTAGATTCATTCCATTCATCTTTAAGTTTAGCCACAAAACTTCTTTCTATGGTCTTAGTAGTGATCTTAGGTCCATTTACAATAATTCTCCATAGTTCATAATCTACTGACTGAATATAGATTTTCATTCTATTTTTTCAGTAGTTATAGTTTGTCCCATTAAACATAGGTGGCCTGTTAGTGGATTGCCCTTCAGCAAGAGAAGTTCCTACAGCATTTGCCATGGATCTTACTTTAGGATGTAAAGCCTAATTGTGAGTACCAGGCTTTGATACCAATTGTTAGCACAAATATCAACCTAAGAGGGTGGGGTGAATTGGGTTTTTAAAAATTAATAGCGAGCAATAATACCAGTTAATAATCACAAACAATGGAACTGTGAGATGAACACCTGATGCGATTAGATTCTTGACAAACAAAAGATGCAGATAATTAGTTTTAATCAATAAAAAATGTGAACAATTCAAATAGTTAGCAATCACAAATTTTAATAAGAAAGAATGTAATGCAATGCCCAAGGTTAAAGATGCAAATGGCTGATAATGATAATCATATAGAGCAAGAGATGGAGACACCAAAATTTTTACAGAGGTTTGGTCCAACCCTTGCCTATGTCCTCTATTCCTTGATTATCTTGAAGGTATTCCACTATGTCAAGTTCCCTTACACAGCTGCTGATTTTGCTTCGAGTGCCGTGCTTACTCTTACACAAGAGTTTACACCAATTTCTCACCAACTGAGAAGCTCGATGCAAGTTTTCTCTAACTTAGAAGTGTGCTCTCAAGCTACACTCTCTCAACAAAGATATAAACAATCTTTTACAAGTATTAATGAGGAAATAATATAAGGATATCATTCTTCCAGAAATATGTTTGAAGTCTTCTACATATACTTCCTCACAAAATCTAGCCGTTAGAGATGGTAGGAGTGCATTAAATGCATGGGTGGCCAAGTCAGAACATTTAAAAATTAGACTGTTAGAGTTGAGATTGTCAGCAATCAGCTTTATTGGTGTCAACCAACTTGGTTCCTTGCTTCTCTGTTTGCTTACCGAAGGTGTCAGCAATATTGTACATTCTTGACCATCTCTGAGTCCTTCTGTAAATTAGTCTTTGATGATGTCAACAAGATAATATATTGTCGACCATCTTTAGACATTGTCTCTTTTGAAGTTTATAGGCTTAAGATTGTCAACTATCTCACAGGGTCTCGATAATTTTATCGTGACACTTCAATTCTACCTTTTTCAGCCAGGCTACCTTTTAGGTGCTAGTAATATTGTCCAGTGTAACCCATACCTTGACACACTCTTCTTCAATTTATCCTTTATTAAAGATGCCAACCACCATATGAAATCTAGCTTTGTGCTTCTTTTGAGGCTTGGGGACTTGTCAACCATAGATGCATGGTGTTTGACCAATATTAGTGGATAGTTAAGAACATGAGGAATGAGGGTCTTCTTTGTAAAACATGTTGGTCATGGGTGTTGTCATGACTTTGACAACTACTTCTTTGAATATTCAACCAAATGTCAGCAATGTACTGAGGTACTAACAATATCCTCACTATTTTCAACAATTTCTTCGCATAAGAGCTTCAAGGTGTAAGCAATATCGCATATTGTTGACAATGCTTCCTTTCAAACTTTTTGAGGTCTATTCAAGACCTTCAATCTCTTCAAAATTAATTTACTCAATTTTTTGTTATAAGTAGAAACACCTTATCTGCACACTTAGTTAAAATCATTAGACTACAATTGCAGGGTTTTATTATCATCAAAAGGACTTATGAAGATCAACCCTTTAGGTCAACAAGAAAGAGCATCGGGTTTTGTTCCAGTCAAGACTTACACTCAGGGCAAAAATTGGGGCGTGACAGCTAGCGACTCTACTGGGGACACTTAGAGGGTTAGGCCATTGTCAAGTCTGTTCACCCTTCACTCACCCAGAATCTTTGTTTACTTTGTCCAACTCTATCCATTTCTCAAAATGTTTTAGACTTCATTTTCTAAGTTTTTCAAGTGTCATCACTTGCATCCATGTTATATGTTATGCTCTTGTATTGCTTTATTATTCCATCATATCTTGCATTGGGTTTTTCATAAAGGTACTAACTCTGTGCATTTCTTTTGTAGGTGAACCCTGGGTCACATTTTTCTTTTATGTCTTATTAATTGCCATGTATGCAAGAATGACATGACAAATGGGAGTTGTTGGACCTTTTTCGCCATTTTTTCAAAAATTTCACACACACTCAGTGCACTCACTAGCATTTGTATCTTTGCATTATTACCTAGTTACTACTGTTCTAGTTAGAAGGGGAACAGTATATTGGTTATCAACGGATGTCGGTAGGTTTCTCATCTTACGACCTCTTGATAGTTCCCCTGTTCAAACCACCAACCAAAGATGGGGTTGACCCTTTCAGGGGTGGACCCTAGAGGTTTGAAAGTTTGAGAACTGAGTTTTTTAGGAAGCATTAGTAACCCCCTATCTCATGCTCATGTAGCACCCCATACATAACCGAACCTTTGTCGGATTTAAGACACACGAGTCAATTTCAAAATCAAGGAGGAAAGGGCAAAAGCTTTACTTTTCCTTAATTTTTATCTATTAAATTGCTTAATTCCTGCTACTATACTGCTCATGCATTCTCCACTGCTATACAACTGTCATGCTGCTCATGCATCTATGCTCATCTCAAGATAAGAGTTCCCAAGTAACTTAAAGTTACTGCATTTCATGTATATGATCAACCCCCAGAGAGTGGCCCAATGCCAGTCTCACTCATTCGAAGCCTACCAAAAATCCTAAAGGTACCAAGTGATCCTAAAAACTCATGGCATGCATCGAGATCATCTCATAAAGAGAGACCCCAATCCCTCTCTGCTCACGGAGATAGGGATGCCAACAGGACAATGGGCAATCAAGAAGCAAGGCCGCTCAATGACCTCCCGACATCAAGCAGGAAAGAGACAAATCTGAAGATTCAAGAGTCGTTTAGGATTTTGAATGTAAAAGTAGATAGGCGAAAGTCCTAAGGGAAAGTGTTCCCCGTTCCCCTTCAAATGTACTTTCAATTCCATGTACAAAAATCAAGTGCAATGAAAATGTCTTTCTTACTTTTATCAAATGAATGTATAAATGAATGAATGGATAGGATCGCACATGTTCGGTATTGTATACAGGGGCAACTCCCTATCTCAAAAAATGAGCCAAAACATCATGCTTAGTCCCCATCTCAAACTAGGGGCATCCCTAAGGCATGCATTACATAAAGATTTCCAATCCAAAGGCACTAACTTCTCCTTTTTGTTTTTCTTTTTACATTCTTATGTCTTCTCCCTCATCTCCAAAGGCTAAGAAAGCTAGAGGCTAAAGCAAGGACAAAAAGTGGGTCTTGTAAAACTACTCATCTGCTGTCATTATGCTGCTCACACATTAACTACTATTATACTTATGCATCAATTTTCATTTTAAGATAAGAGTTCGAAAAAAAAACTCGAGTCATTGCATGTTCATGCATTCAATCGTAGAGAGAAATGGACTATTCAATCTCGTTCTAATTAAACCTACCTAAACTCCTAAGGGTTCGCCATAACCCTAAGGATTCATAGTATGCATACAATCATATTTCAAGGGAGGCCCAAATCTCTCTCTGTCAATGGAGGTGGGATTACCTAAACAAAGAATTATCAATCGGCTCATGCTGAAGAGTTATTGTTTTGCATACAGGGGCAAAACCCCACCTCCAAAATGGACTCATCATCATGCCTAGATTCCTTTAAAGAAGGGACCTGCATTGGACATGCATCGCATAAAACCTCTAACTCCACATGCTAACTGCATTTTATTTTTATTTTTCTTTTTTCAGGCCCAAGAGCACAACCAAACCTATGGGACCCTCTAGCATCCCACCTAGTTCACAAGATACTCTCTCTCAGCCATCACCTCGACACCATGTTGCCACTCCAGCCAATCCTCAAGGTTAGCCACCCCTGCACAATAAGATGAAACACAACGCAAATGGTGTGTAGAGGATGCCGGCGTGACTCTGAAACCCATTTGAGGGGTTTATTCCAGAAAAGAGGGATTTCTTTCAAACTCATCTTTTAGCTTTCAATTCAAATTTGAGCATGAAAATAATATCATCTAAATGAAAAGGGTTCAAGGTTTTCATATTTATAACAACTGTCTCAGGGCTTTCCATGAATAATGTTTTCCTCTAGGAATTTTCTCTTAAAATGTTTTATCATGACTTGATGATAGGATAGCATAAGCACCACCATCAGCAAAAACAATATCTAAGTCCAAAAAGAGGGGAGAGAGAAATAGGAAGTGAAGAGAGAGTGGAAATACATAGAGGTGAGAGATGAGAATCGAGCACTAGCTCGTTGGATGTCCTGGCAAAGTAGCAAGTAGCTACACCCTTAAAAGGAAGATTAGGGTACAATGGCAAGCCTGGGATGATTGAATCTTTGAAAAAAAAATAAAAAAAATAAAAAAGATTTTTGATAGTGTTTGTCTTATACGTGCACAATCACTAGGGCAAATATTTAATTATGAACAGATTGATGTGCATACTTGCTTGAGATTGAATCTTGTGTGCATGATCACTTACATAAATATGAGTTAATGATTTTGATGATCTTTACCATATTGGTGATTCATGTTCATCTTAATGCACATTTTTTTAGACTTCTTAGAACCTAGAATATGCCTTTATGATATATTTTAGCTAGTCCCACCATCGTTAAAAATTTGATGATTATCGCACACCTAGATTAACCTTTTGTCGATTCTCTCCCTTGTCACTTATGAAAAAGGCTACCAGTGAGTGTGAGTGCAACTACCATTATTATGTGATAAGAGGAGAAGACTACCTATTCGTGCCCCAATTTTTCACACTCAAGAAAACAAGTGAGACAAACACAGTACTCTCTCATTAGAACTCATCCTCCTAGAAGGACGAGTGCGACTAGATTTGAATTAGAAATTGATTTGAGTAACGACTTTTGAAAAAAGTTTGGAGTTGCCACCTAACTTTGTTAAGGTGAGTCAGGTCACCTAAAACTAAGTGTAATCCGAAGATTAAACTTAGGGTTATTGAAAAAGTTTTGAAAAACTTTCTCAAGAGAGGGTTTTTTTTTTTGGAGAAAACAGGTTGTTTGGTAACCTTTGGAAAGATTTAAGCCCTTTTTGAAAAATAATCATTTTTTGTCTTTCCTAAACAGTGAATCTAGGCTCAGAGGTTGGTTATGTATAGGAAAGATATACTAGGCTATCACCCTATCCCGCCCTTGCGGTACCTACATGTCTATTCACCCTAGGTTCACTCATTTAGAATCTTCGATTATCCATTGTCCAATTATAACCACTTTGAGAATTTTAGAAAGAGGTTTGATATAATGCATGACATGCAAGTACAAGAAAAGAATTTGATTTTGAAATTAGATTTGAAGAGAGGATTTAAAGCTTGAAAAAGGTTTTAGGAACTGGAAACTTGAAAAAAGATGTGAAATTGAAAACTTGAAAAGGTTGTGACCGCACCCATGAGGGTTGCCTATGTATCCCTTTGTTGGGAATCTGGTCGATCATAGTTCAGACTCAGGGTCCGATTGAAAATTGGCACTTTGGGTTCTTGTTTGATTTGAAAAGACACTTTGAGGTCTTTGAAAGGTTTGACTTGAAAAGAGTTTGAATTGAACTTTGATTGGAAGATTCGAAATTGAACTTTGAACTCTGATTTAAAATTGACTTTGATCTAAAATCGAACTTGGAATTGACTTTGATTTGAAATTGAACTTGGACTTGATTTGGGAAGATTGAGTTGAACTTTGAAATCATTTTGACTTAGATTGAAGTTTGAAAACCATCTTGGTTTTGAATAGAATTTTAGAAAAGAGTTAAAACTTCCTAACTTTAGGGTTAGGGTTGAACTAGGGTTTAGACATCTTAGGACTTAGGTAACCCATGGTTAAAGCACGCAATTGAAATAGGAAGGTTTGATTTTAGAAAAGTCCCAAATTAGATAAGTACCATTTTAGAAAAGTTTCCTTTTTAAGAAAGAGTTGATTTTGAAAAGATTTGAGTGTGAAAAGGTTTGAATTTAGAAAAATTTGAACTTAGAAAGACTGAAATTTAGAAAGTCAGAATCTGGAAAGGTTTTGAAATTAGATAAGATTTGATTTTTATTTCCTAAAGTATAGGATTGGATTTTATTTTCAAAAATAGATGATTTGATTTCGTTTCCAAAATTAGAGGATTTAATTTGGTTTCCTTAATTGAAAGATTTGATTTGGTTTCTCAAATTGGAAGATTTGGTTTGACATGGAATTGAAAAGGTTGAGTTTTTAGAAATCTATCATTTTATGTGACTTTTGAATTATCAAAATCTATAATTTCATGTAGAAAAAGAATTCTGGAAATCTATGATTTGAGGCAACTAGAAAGTCATGATTTTAAGAAAGGAATTACGATTTCCTAACCATGGATTCTAGGATTTTGACTTGGACTCTCAAGACAAGTAGTTTTTGGAAAGTAAATCTTTGAAAAGAGCTATTTAGAAGTAAACATGCAAGAAACTATTTTTAGAAAGGTTTGAATATCTCATTTTCCTAAAACGATTCTCACAATGAAAAGATTAGAACCATTATAGGATTATAATTTTGTCAACAACTTGGGTTTGAAATATGGACCATAGTGATCACATTGAATATAACACTTTCCTAAAACAACCCTAACCATGAAGTGGTTAGAATCACCTTAAGGTTGTGATTTTGAAAGCAAGTAGGATTTAAAACCCTAATGTGGACCTTGATGATCCCATTGAATGTAACACTCTCCTAAAGCAACCTTAACCATGAAATGGCCAGATTCACTATAGAATTGTGATTTCTTAAAAAAAAAAAAAAGCTAAAGACTTGAACTTAAATTTGGACTTTGATGGTCAAATTGAATATAAAAGTTTCCTAAAACAACTATAACCATGAAATGGCTAGAATCATTATAGGAATATAATTTTGAAAACAAGTTTGAAAGAAAGAGGTTTTGGATGCAAGTTTTAAAAGAGAATTTTGATGCAAGTTTGAAAATAACTTTAAACACAATTTTGAATGCAATGCATGAACATGACAACCACAGTGCAATTGGATCGTTAACATGCAAGGTTAGGCTTCACCACATAATCAAGGGGGCCAAACCCACACTGTCTTAGGTTGAACTTGAAGAAAGCCTCAGTACGGTGACCTTCAACAATTCTTCCTACTCATGAACCGCGAATTCTCTTGTTTTAAGCACGCAAGAAGATAAAGTAGATGATGGGGATTAAAATAAAAGAGAATTCAAGTGGGTTAGGAGAGAGAAGAGAGTGCAGGATTACATAAACTAAATCGAAAGCCTACCTTGTCTTCTTTTTGCTTTGATTGCTTTGTTTGCTTCACCTTAAAAACTTTGAAGTTGTAGCACTTGATTTTCAATTGATACTTAGAGGCTTGTATTTGAGTGTATAGAGTATATAAAAGCTAGGGTTTGAGTGTATGGAGGCTAGGGTTTGAGGGGGCTTGAGAGGATTAGGGTTTTTAGGGGACTTGAGCTCTATTTTTAGTGATGCAAAGTTTCCAGAGTGGTTTTTTAGACCCAGAATACACAGGAGGAGGGTCTGTATTTATAGGCAAACTAAACAAGAACTGATGCCTGTTGCAGTGGCACTAGTGCTTTTTTAAGCTTGGCACTACTAAGAGTGGCGCCAGGTCATTTATTGGCTTGGTGCCATTACTAGTAGCGCTACCACTTAGGCAAGTTTTAAGGCAGTAAGAAACATATTGTTTGACCCTTGAGATACAAGGTAAAAGATTTGGGCGCCTGTCTTAGTGACTACTATGCAATTTTTTATTTTGCTGCACTAGTAGTGACTCTAGAAAGTTTGGAAATGATTTGGAAGGCCGAGGATGGACAGAAACCTTTGAAATAATGTTTCAGAGGTAAATGGATTGAGAACCAGTGCTGGAATAGTTGAAAAGGTTGACCGGTCCACTATGGGCAAAATGGTCATTTGAACTGGAGAAACACTAGAATGGAGTCAGAGTGACCTGTGAGAAGGCTTGAAGGTTGGAAACACTATCAAGAATGTTCCGAGAGATTGTTGGTTTGATACCCAGGGTTGGTGTAGTTGGAAAAGGCGACCGGCCCACATGGGGCAAAATGATCATTTTGCAACGAGCTTTATCGGAATAGACTCAGAATGATCCAGAAAGGTATTAAAAGGTTAGGAATACTATTAGAAGTATTCTTAGAAGGTTACTAGTTTGATACCCAAAGACGGAGTGGTTCCTAGAGACGAGTGGATGCCTAGGGACAAAATAGTCATTTTGACTGGATGCTCTTGGAATTTATCCGGAAGCTATTGGAAGGCACTAGAGCATGCTAGATTATCTTTGGGACAATCTTGGAAGGGTGAAATTACCATTCTGAGAACTTAGGTACTTTCTTGAGAACCATGCCGGAAGGGCCCAATGGGTAGTTTGGTCATTTTTCACCGGAATGGGCTAGCAGGTACTGGTGTTCACCTGAGTTTTGAGTGTTTCTATCACTTTGATGGTGTGTGAAGAGTTGGTTTACAAAGGTACCTCGTCCTTCAGTAAATGTGTCACTGCTAAGAGGCATGTTTGGTCTCATGGGGGTGTGTTGGCAATTCCCAATGTCGACCTGTTTGCCAGTGTTTTCGCCACTCTGATGGTTGCGATGTTTGTGAGTGTTTTTGTCACTCTGATGGTGTGCATTCATTCCTGAGATTACCTAATCTTGGGAAGCTGCTGGGTGGTTTTATTGTCTCAGGACCTTAGGTACTTTTTCTCGCGCCCAGATTTTTCGCACTCGAAGAATACTCACCCAAGTGGGAAAAACACTGTACTCTCTCGTTAGAACTCACCCTCCTAGAAGACTGAGTGCGACTAGGTTTGAATTGAAAAATTGATTTGAATAAAGGGCTTTTGAAAAAGATTCGGAGTCGCCACCTAACTTGATTAAGGTGAGTTAGATCACCTAAAAAAAAAAAAACTAAGAGTAATCCGAAGACTACACTTAGGGTTTTTGAAAAACAATATTGAAAATATCCTCAAGAGAGGGTTTTTAGGAAAACAGGTTGTTTGGTAACCTTTTGGAAAATATTTAGCCCTTTTTAGAAAAATGACTCCTTTTGGTCTATGAAAACAGTGATCCTAGGTTCGGAGGTTGGTTACGTGTAGGGAAGACGCACTAAGCTATCACCCTACCCCGCCCTTTCGGTACCTACATGTCAATCTACCCTAGATTCACCTATGAGAGTCTTTAATTAACTATAATTCAACCCTATTTACTTTAAAAAAGAATGTTTGAAAACTAATTTAGCATGATGCATGATATGAAAGTGCAAGATGAGAGAAGTGGAAAATAGAAATTGATTTGAAAAGAAATTGATTTGATTTGAAAATAGATTTGAAGAAATAGAATTGAAATTGGAAAGTTTGAAAATTGAAAATAGAAGTTTGAAAATAGAAATTTTGAAATTGGAATTTGAAAATAGATTAGAATTTGAGATTGGAAAAGATTTTGAAAACAGCACCCATGAGGGTGGAATTGAAAGTTTGAAAAGTATGGCGACCGCACCTATGAAGGTTGCCTACGTATCCCTTTTGGGGAATCAGGTCAGTCGTAGTTCGGACAAGAGTCCGATTGAAAAGAGATTGATTTGAAAAGAGAGATTGGATTGGAAGAACGAGATTGAATTGAAAATTGAATTTGATTTGAGATTAGAAAAGGAGATTTAATTTGAGAAGATTGGACTTGCTTTGGAAAGATTGATTTTGGAAAAACTTGGTTTTGGAAAGATGAAGGTTTAGGAAACCTAGACTTAGGAAAAGTAGGAGAGCTAGGAAAGACTTGAGATTAAGAAAGATTTGACTCGAACATTGGACTTGGAAGATTTGGAAAGATTGGACTTTAGGAAATGTTCGAATTAGGAAAGGCCCGTTTTAGGAAAGCGTCATTTTTGGAAAGTTTCAAATTAAGAAAGTTTTGAAATAGGAAAGTTTTGAATTTAGAAAGTTTTGAAATAGGGAAGTTTTGAAAGTAGGAAAGTTTCGTTTTAGGAAAGGTTTCAATTTAGGAAATGTTTGAATTAAGAAAGTTTCAACTTAAGAAAGTCCTAAATTAAGAAAGTTTTGATTTTAGAAAAGTCTTAGATTTGGAAAGATTTGAAGTTTAAGAGAGTTTAGAATTTAGAAAGATTTGGGTTTAGAAAGATTTAAGTTAAGAAAGTTTCAAATTTAGAAAGTTTTGAATTTGGAAAGATTTGAAATTTAGAAAGTTTAAGATTTAGAAAGTTTTAGAGTTTTAGAAAATCTTGAAATTAAGAAAGGTTTGAATTTAGGAAAGGTTTGAAAGCTTAGATTTGAAAAGTTAAGATTTGAAAGGAGGGTAGAATTAGGAAAGGGTTGGATTAGGAAAGATTTGAAAATTGAGTTTTAAAATTTAGGAAAGATTTTTATGTTCAAGTTTTGGAAACTTAAGGTTTAGGAAAGTGGAAGTTTAGGAAAGATTTGGATTTAGGAAAGATTTGGATTTTGAAACTTAAGGAAAGATTTGAAGTTTAGGTTTAGGAAACTTATGGTTTAGGAAGGTATTGAATTAGGAAAGGTTTGGATTAAGAAGGGATTGGATTTGGTTTCTAAAAGAGAAATGTTATATTTTGCTTCCAAAAACGGAGGATGGGATCTAGTTTCCTAAACGGGGAGATTTGATTCGGTTTCCTAAAGGGAAGGTAGGATTTGGCTAGGATTTGGAAAGGAGATTCTAGAAACCCTAGTTTTGGAAAACTATAGTTTGGGCGTAGAAAATAGGGTTTGGAAACACGTATAGTTTTGATGTAAAAAACGAGAGATTTTGGAAACCTAGGTTTGGGGCAGGGTTTGAAAGCCATGTTTTTGGGAAGAAAATTTAGGGTTTCCTAATTGTGGGTTCTAGGGCTTGACTTGGGCTCTAAGGAAAAGGGATTTTTTGAAAGTACGTTTTTGGAAACGAAGGTTTTGGAAGGAAAACCTAGAGGGGAATTTCTAGAAGGAAGATTTTAGAAAAGAGAGTTTTTGGAAAGATTTTTAGGAGAGATTTTTGGAAGGTGAATCTAGGGAGTGTTTTTAGAGGGTGAATTTTGAGGAAAAGATTTTGGAGAGAGAATTTTGAAAAATAGATTTTGGAAGGGAGTTTTTGAAAACAATTTTGGAGAGGAGAGTTTTAGGAAAGTATGTTAAAAAAGAGATTTTTGAAGAGAGAGTTTTTGAAAAGTATAAAAAAACATCTCACTTTCCTAAAACGATTCTAGCCATAAGAGGGCTAGAACCACTTTAAGAAAGTGGTTTTGAAAACAAGGTTTGAAAATATAGACCAAAAGGCCACTTTTAATATAACACTTTCCTAAAGCAACTCTAGCCATGGAAAGGCTGAATCACCTTAGAATTGTGGTTTTGAAAACAAGTTTTTGAAAAAGAGATTTTGATGCAATTTTGAAAACAAGTTTGAAAATGTTTTGAAAAACAACTTTTGAAAACGGTTTTTGGAAGATGCAAGACTATGATATGCACAATGCAATTTGGGGTCGTGAACATACAAGGCTAAGGCTTCACCACATAATCAAGGGGGCCGGACCCACGTGGTCTTTGGTTAGACTAGAAGAAAGCCCCCGACACGGTGACTCTCCCATAGTCCAATCCTGCACATGGACCGAGAATCCCCTTGTTTCAAGCATGCAAAGAAAGGGCGGGAAAGAGATGGGGGGTTAAAATAGAAAAAACCCAAGCGGGTTGGAGAGAGAAGAGAGAGGGGGGAAGTGCGGAAATTTAAATAGGGAGCCTACCTTGTTTCTTATTTGTTTTGCGCGCCGTGCAGTCTTCGGTCTTCGGTCTTCGGTCTTGATCTTCACCTTCAGTCTTCAAGGGTTGTCCCCAAGCTTTGGATGGTAGCTCTTCAAGTCTTCGAAGGGTGGTTGAAGGCTAGTGTATGAGTGTATGGGGGAGTGTATGAGTGTATAGGAGGCTAGGGTTTGTGTATAGTGGCTAGGGTTTGGAGAACCTAAGGAGGCTAGGGTTTTGGAGGTGCTCGAGCTCTGTATATCGAAGTATAGGGTTTTTAGGTTAAGTTTGCAGACCCTTTTCATGTTGATCGAGGCTCTATATTTATAGAAGTTGGACAAGCTTGGCGCTTATTGCAGTGGCGCCAGGGCAAAATTTATACTGGCGCCACTAGTAGTGGCGCCAGGCCATTTTTTGGCTTGGCGCCACTGCTAGTGGCGCCAGCCATTTAGGAAACAATTAAGGTCGGCAAGCAACGTACCTTTGACTAGATTTGGGCGCCTGTACTAGTGACTACCATGTAAACTTTAGCCTAGCTTCACTAGGAGTGACTCCGGAAAGTCCGGGAATGATTTGAAGGAGCCGAGAGTGACCTGAAAGGCCGGAAAGGAGCAGGAACACTTAAAATAGTGTCCTGGAGGTATTTGACTTGAAAAGTGAGGATTGGATGTGTCGGAAAGGTTGACCGAGCCTTTAGGGGCAAAACGGTCAACCAGATCGGAAAACTGCCAGGACAGACTCAAATTGTCCCGGAAGAAAACTTGGGATCTGGAAACATTATTTAGAATGTTCCCAGAGGTTTCCGGTTTGATTCCCAGGGCCGGAGTGGTCGGAAATGGAGATCGGCCCACTAGGGGTAAAACGGTCATTTTGTACCGGGTTTGCCGGAACTGACTCGGAATGATCCGGAAAGGTAAAGGAAAGTTGAGAATACTATAAAAAAGTGTTCTCGGGACATTACCGGTTTGATACCCAAAGCCGGTGTGGTCGAAGAAGGAGACCGGGCCTCTAGGGGCAAAACGGTCATTTTTACCGGGTTGGCCAGAACTGACTCGGAATGATCCGGAAAGGTAAAGGAAGGTTGAGAATACTATAAAAAGTGTTCTCGGGACATTACCGGTTTGATACCCAGAGCCGGTGTGGTCGAAGAAGGAGACCGGCCCTCTAGGGGCAAAACGGTCATTTTGCACCGGGTTGGCCGGAACTAACTCGGAATGATCCAGAAAGGTAAAGGAAGGTTGAGAACACTGTAAAAAGTATTCTCGGGACATTACCGGTTTGATACCCAGAGCCGGTGTGGTTCTCGGGGCGTTCGGATGCCTAGGGGCAAAATGGTCATCTTGACCAAAAAGTCTCGAAAAAGGTCCTAAGGGTAGTTTGGTCATTTTTCACCGAAGTGAGCTAACAAACATGGGTATTGACCTAGGTTTTGAGTGTTTCCGCCACTCTAACGGTGTGAGTATTTCCGTTACTCGGACGGGGTTGATGATTTGGGAGTATTTCCGCTACTCGGACGGGGTTGAGTATTTCCGTTACTCTAACGGGTCTTGTAAGTATTTCCGCTACTCTAACGAGTCTGTGAGTATTTCCGCTACTCTAATGGTTCTGTGAGTATTTCCGCTACTCTAACGGTTCTGTGAGTATTTTCGCTACTCTAACGGTTCTGTGAGTACTTCCGCTACTCTAACGGTTCTGTGAGTATTTCCGCTACTCTAACGGTTGTGTGAGTAGTTTTGCTACTCGGACCGTCTCGAGGAATAAACTGTCTCGAGAGAGGGATTGGAAAGGGGTCTTACCGACTCTGAAGAGACGTGCCTGGATTGGAACCGTCTCGAGGAATAAACTGTCTCGAGAGAGGGATTGGAAAGGGGTCTTACCGACTCCGAAGAGATGTGCCTGGGTTTTGAGTGTTTCCGCCACTCTAACGGTGTGAGTGTTTCCGCCACTCTAACGGCTTTGTGAGTGTTTCCGCCACTCTGACGGTTTTGTGAGTAGTTTTGCTACTTGGACCGTCTCGAGGAATAAACTGTCTCGAGAGAGGGATTGGAATTGGAATAAGAAAGGACAATGCCCCTAAGGGCATTTTGGTCATTTTGCTTCTATTTGGGCCTGACAGGCCCGCGAAGCGATGGAAAGACGGAATTTGGACTAGAGGATTGGTTTCGATTGGAATATGTCCATAATGACTTGAAAACAAGTCTGGACGGAGTGTAGACTGTCGAGCGGTCAAAAATGGGGTGCTTACAGTTTTTCGATCGTCGTGCCAAAAAGCGGGCTAGTAGGCACTAGAAGTGAACTACTTTACCATCTCAAGGACTTGGGTTCAACCCGGTCGACAGGTTTGAAAAGAATTACTGTTCGAAGGAGTTTTCTCGATAAATGTACCAGATTAGATGGACTTATCGTCTTAGGGATTAACTTTCTTGAAACACGTGCCGAATTGAGTTTGACTGGTCTAGATTGGAATCGGAACTAGAATTAAGGTTGAACCACGGACTTACCGTCTGTAGGAAGACGTGTCAACTAAAATTGGACTGAGCAATGTCTGAAAGGCATTTGGGTCATTTTGCTTCTATTGGGCTTGGCAGGCCCGCGAAGCAATTGATTGACTGGATTGAGTTTGGAGAGTCGATTTGGGCTTAGATGTGTCTGTGTCAATTTAAATGTGAGACTAGTCGGATCGGAGATTGCCGAGTGGGCAAAAATTGGGTTCTTATAGATGCCCCTCTTTTTCTGTCTTTGTTTGTTGAACACAGAAAATGATAAAGTAAGAGTCTCATGTTGACCGCAAGGCTATCGAAGGGATTGAAGTTGAAACAAAATTTTGAGTCTAAAAATTGGATTGTTTGGATTTTTGAAATCAAGAATTTTGAAAACTTGATTTTGAAATGATTTTGAAATTAAAGTTGGTTGTTTGAAATGATTTTGAAATCGCTTTATGAAATGGATTGATTTGGATTTTTGAATTAGAAGAGTTTTCGAAACCTTTGAAATTTGGAACAAAACTTTTAAGGAAAAAATTTGAAAACCTATAAATTTGACTTGAAATGGGGCTCTTAAAAGTGAAAGCCCGGGAAACCAAGAGTTTGTCAAGAACTTGAACTTTTTGAAGGAAAAAGTTTTAAAATCGATTGATTTGATTTGAAATAAACTTTTTGTAGGAAAAAATTTAGAGAACTAGAATTAATTTTAAACAAACATTGTTGAGAGGCTTTGAAGATGATTTGAGACTAGGGAATCATGAGAGGTTTCTTTATGCTTGTTGGAAGAGGAAACGTTTATGGCCTCTTGGACTGAGATATCTGGAGACTAGAATGCTTGGAGCTTGGTTGTTAAGTTTCCCTTTTGCTTAGCATGGCAGGATTATTGTTGACATATCTTTTGAAGGATTTTACTTCTTTAAAGTTGAGTGTCTTGAGTTGATTTATAGAGGGATTGAGGTCTCCTTTTGAAAGGTTTGAGGTATTTGGAAGATCAAACATCTTTGGCCAGTTCTTACTGAATGGGTCAATTGGTTTGAAATTGAATGTGAGGTGTAGGATGGGACATTGCCCCAGTTTTCATGGCTTGGAAAAGTTGTTCAAAGTTGATTGGAGAGGTCGAGGGTGGGTCGTTACCCCATTCTCTGTTTCTTGTTACTATAGAGGGCAGGATCATGGCTTAGGCTGCTGAGGCCGACTCCATTGGCTAAGGGGAGTAGTTTAGGAATAGCATAAATAGTTTAATCTCTTACTTAGGAGGGCTGTAAATAGTTTAGGCTCTTAGCCAGGAGCTGTGTTGACTTATTGACTTAGTTGAAACTAGTTGCCCTAGGTTGATTTGCAACAGATCTAGTAGTGTATTTGAGATCGAAAGACGAAGACATTGGGATCACTGAGCTATGTAGTGCATGGGGACTAGTCTTATGTAGTTAGAGAATTGCTTGATGATGATTGGCTGATATGGTTTGTTGAAATAGACTTCTTGTGAGTTAGGCTATGCTAAGGGTTTTTGGGCTCTTGATCTATCCCAGTTGGGTTGTACTATGGATGACTAGATGTTTTGGATCGTTAAATAGTTTTGAATAGTTGGATGCTTTGGGTAGTTGAATACTCTGGATGGCTAGATATTGAATTTTGTCAGGTTACGATATTAGGATGTTTGAGCTTGAAGACACCTCGAGACCTGAGAAAGCTTAGGAAATGCCTCTTGAACTTGTACCAATCTCAATATTTTGTTAGTGACATCAAGATGTAACAGACTAATCTTTAATAAATGACTTAAGATATTCATGTCTATTACTATGCCATGTAGAGTTTAGAAATTTGTTACCAATCCAGGTTTCCAATAGGTTGGCATCTCTTGAGCCATTGTTGAGGCGTGAGATTTTACTACTCTGCTAATGCCATTTTGTTGGTGCTGCTTAGACTGGTGATATGGAGAATTGGCTATTTTCTTTTCTTTTCTTTTTCCTTTTTCTCTTATTTAAACCATTTCTTCCATTTGTGCCCTTACAGGTTTTCATTGTCGCGCCCCGGTTTTTGGATGTCCAAGGTCCTTTCGGCTCGGAGACCCTAAAGTACGGAATTCTGTCACTAGAACTCATCCTCCTAGAAGGACAAGTGCGACTAGGTTGAAAAATTGGTTTGACTATGGGCTTTTTAGAAAAATAGGAGTCGCCACCTAACTTGATTAAGGTGAGTTAGGGCACCTAAAACTAAGTGTTAATCCGAAGATTTAAACTTAGGGTTTTTTGAAAAAGGTTTTAAAAACTCCCTTAAGAGAGGGTTTTTAAGGAAATAGGTTGTTTGGCAACCTTTGGAAAGATTTAAGCCTTTTTGAAAAATAACTCCATTTTGGTCATTTGAAAATAGAAATCTATGGTTTGGGGGTTGGTTACGTGTAGGGAAGATATCCTAAGATCATCACCCTACCGCGCCCTTTCGGTACTTACATGTCTAATCACCCTTTGTTCACTCACTAAAATAACCGGTTACCATTGTCTACTTAATATCCACATTAGAATTTTGAAAACGGAGTTTAGTCATCACTTTTCGGATGGATGATGCGTGATGCAAGTTTTTGGAAGAAGTTTGAAAATAATAAGGGTTTTCAAAGAATTTGGAATAGGAACTTTGAATTGATTAGAATTTTTGAAAAAGGGATTGGAGTTGGAATATAAGTTATAACTGCACCATTTTAGGTTCCCTACGTATCTCATTTGGCGAGAGTCAGGTCAATCGTAGTTCGGACAAGAGCCCGATGGAAAATAGGCGCATTAGGGCCTTTGGAAGGTTTGAAGACACTTTGGGGTCTTTGAAAAAGTTTAAGACACTTTGAGGTCTTTGAAAAAGTTTAAGACACTTGGAGGTTTTTGGAAAAGTTTAAGACACTTTGAGGTCTTTGGAAGTTGAAGACTCTTTGTGGTCTTGGAAGTTGATGAATCTTTGTGGTCTTGGAAGTTTTGACTTGAAATTGGATGGTGGCCTGTTTTGAAAATGTTTTTCGATCAACATGAGGGAGATTTGGAAAAATGCTTTGGCATGACTCAAAAGAACTTGAAAGTGTTTTTGAAGTCTTGTTTTGAAAACCTTGGAGGCATGACTTTAGAATGTATTGATGAATTAGTTTTTGAAAATAGTTTTTGGAAATGGCTAAAGGTTTGAAATCCTAATATGGACAACCTTAAGGGTTGTTCTTTGATTTATCACTTATCTTTGGAATCCCTAACCATGAGGGGGCTAGGGACACATTAGGTTTGTGACCATTTGAGAACATTTTTGGAAACGCCTTGAAGATGGAGCGTAAGGACATTTGAAGAATTTATGGGGTTGGTTTTTTTTTTAAATCAAGAGAGGGGGAGGTTTTAGAAAAGTGGGTTATGAGAATGGTTTAAAATTGAGTGATCATTTAAAAAAAGGTTCAAAAGTTCGAACCTTGAAGTGTATTAACCTAGATTGGGTTGGCCTAGGGTTAGGGGTAACATAAGGTTAACTAACTTGGGTTAGGTTAACCTAGGGTTAAGATGACGTATGGTCAACTAACTTGGGTTAGGTTAACCTAGGGTTAAGATAACCTATGGTTAACTAATCAAGGTTGGGTTAACCTAGGGTTAAGGTGACCTAGGGTTAAGTAACTAGAGTAGGGTTAACCT
Source organism: Euryodendron excelsum (assembly GCA_033060915.1). NCBI lineage: Eukaryota > Viridiplantae > Streptophyta > Magnoliopsida > Ericales > Pentaphylacaceae > Euryodendron > Euryodendron excelsum. The sequence goes on along the minus strand of CM065386.1, from coordinate 45,216,183 downwards.
AAGGTTAGGATGACTTAGGGTGAGGTTAACCCAAGGTGGATGAACTAGGGTCAAGTTAACCTAGGGCTGGAGTACTACGGTCAAGTTAACCTAGGGTAGGTCAACTAGGGTCAAGTTAACCTAGAGTTAGGTAACCAGGGTCAAGTTAACCTAGGGTTGGGCAACTAGGGTCAAGTTAACCTAGGGTTAGATTGGAGAATGGTTTTGAAAGTTGTTTTGATGCATTATTGGAAAGAGTTTTGAAAAACAAAACACGTTATGCAATGGACTTTGGTTGGCAATCTTTTTGAAGATTATTTCCATGAAAATTTTGACTCTAGTCAAGAGTATGGTTTATATAGTTGGTGTTTGGAGACCATTCCAAGGAAAGTTCCTCATGACCATTATAACCATTATCTTAACAAGAGTATGGATTTTAAGAATCAACATAATGGTGATAACCTTTGAAAAGCCACTTTTAATACAAAGATGGAGAGAATGAACTCTTGCAAAACCATTTTTAAGAAGGAGATTTTGAAAATCATTTTTAAAGGAAACTATTCTAGCAAGTTAACGTTCATATGGCCTATGCAAGGGATACCTCTCAAGTGAGGGTTCCATGGGGCCATTCCAACCACTAAACTTGAGAGAATAGAAACCATAGAAGTCAAAGAATTTGAATATCATTCTTAGGCAAGAATAAAGAGAAAAGGGAACCATTCTAACAATTTGGGGCTCCTATGGCCAATGTAAAGGGAGACCACTCAAGAGAGGGTTCCATGGGGCCATTTTAACCACTAAATTTGAGATAATGCAAACTTTGGAAATTAAAGAGTTTGAAAGCAACTTTTATGCAAGTTGAAATGCAATGATGCAAAAGTGTGAATTAGGGGGTAGTGGGGGATTTTCTAAGGCATGACTCCTAAGGTCACATCCCAAACTTCAAGGGACCAACTCTTGAAACGATTTTTAAAAAGGAATATAGAGCCTGGAAATGGTATGAAAACAAAAGTAATGTAAGCATTGTAGAATATGACAATAAGCATAAAATGAAACAAAGCTTGCAAAACATGATCAAAATAGTAATATGCAAGGGGTCATGATCACATACAAGACTTATAGGTCACACCACAGAAACAAGGGGCTCTTAGGCCATACCATCTTAAAATAGGCTAGTGAGAGGTCCCCCTACACGGTGGCTCTCACTTGCTTTCCTCTAGGCATGATCTAAGAGCTCTCTTGGCTCAAGCATGCAAGAATGGGGGGTTGAAGATGGGGATTAAAATAGAGAATAGCCTAAGTAGGCTAGGAGGGAGGAGAGAAGAGTGGAGGAAGACACAAATGTAAAAGGGATACCACGTTTTGCCTTCAACACACTTGTAGTCTTCAAGGGACGCTTTGATGGGAGCTTGAATGACTTTAAGAAGGCTTAGAGGGCTGGTAGGGAGTGTTTGATGGTGTATAAGGCTTTATATGTGAAGTATATAGGCTTGGGGATGATGGAATCTAAGCTAAGTGTTTGAGGGATGAAGTGTGTATAGAGATTCACAATTCTAGAGTGACTTCAGCAGGGTTTCGCATCAGAAATTGGTGTTGGAATATGCAAAGGGTGGTCTGGTATTTATAGAGATTCTGGAACAGACCTAGTGCATGTAATACATGCGCCTGGCCAAAATTTGACCCTGCGCATGTAGGACATGCACAGGTACTGTTCCATTGCCAGAATGACACGTGGCACCCCATGTACTGGATAAATCTCGACTGTTGATCAAAAGTTGGTCGATATGATCAAAATTTGAGCGCATGTAGCATGCGCTCCATCGTCGGGAAGGTTCGTCCAAACTTTGCCTCGATAATTGAGTCAATCGGGAAGGTTTCGGGGGAATCGGTCGCACTCGAGATGTTCTCCCAAGGCTTCCGGTGAACTTTCATGTTTTTGAAAAATTTAAATTGTGTTTGGAAGCATGGGATATTGTCCCGAGAAACCTGCATAAAAGGACACTTTTGCGGAGTGTCTATGATACGCTCCGAGGGTGTTGAAAAGTGCATGTTTTCGTTTCGTGTGATCGAGGCCTTCGGGAAGCGATCCTTTAGATCAGACCGCACCAATGGAAAGTACTCTGAAAATACTTTCGGGAATTTCCAAATTTACGCATTTCTCAAGTCATTTGACGGTGCGTTTTGATTAGGGAATCGGAGAAAAAGTCAACCTTGACGGAGCGTCTGCGAGACGCTCCAGGGGCTGCTGAAAGTTATAGTTTTTGCACCGTACGATGGAGGGCTTCATGAAGCGATCTATCCGATCGAGCCGTATCGATGGAAGGATCTATGAATGTGCTTTCAAGAATTGCCTAATTTATACATTTCTCAAGTCAGTTGACGGTGCGTTGTAACCAGGGAATCGGGAGAAAAGACAATTTAGGCGGAGCGTTTACGAGACGCTCCAGGAGACTTTTATTGAGTCGTGAGCGTTTAATGTCATATGATCCTTTTCGGGTTACACATTGGTATATGGTGAAACCCTTTGCTCGAAATCCCAAGACCGGTGTTGTTACGGGGTATGTTTGGATTGCCAAGGGTAAATTGGTCATTTTGCCCAGGATTGGCTGGAAATGGTTAGGAACGGTTTGGTGTGTTGTGTTACGCATGTAGGATTGTTCAGGGATGGTTTTGGGAAAGTCTTTTACTGTTCAGCGAGGTTTGTGCAGTGTTGAAGGGTTCAGGGGCAAAATGGTTATTTTGACCGGAGCGAGCCGGAATGGGACCAGAATTGGACCAAATGGCGTGTGGGGGACGCCTAATGGTATAGTAACATTTTAGAAAGGTGGACTTATCATTTTAAGGGGTTTTGAACTTTCCAAAAACGTGCCTGGAGGCCCAAAGGGGGGGTTTGGTCATTTTTCACCGAGTCGGGCTAACAGGCGCTGGTGTTAACCTAGGTGTTGGTTCCCGAGATCGCCCGATCTTGGAAAACTACCTGTGCGATGTTGGTCTCTAAGAACGCTCGGTCTTAGAGAACTACTTGTAGGGGTGGTGCTGGTTCCTAAGAACGTCTGGTCCCCGAAAGCTACCTGGAAGGGTGGTGTTGGTCTTTGAGAACGCCCGGTTATGGAGAACTATCAATTGACGGACATTCTACGTTGGCAGGCTAGCAGACGCTAGAAGTGAACCGTCTAGAATTTGATGAGGTGTTGGTCCCCGAGATTGCCCGATCCCGGGAAGCTACCTAGTTTCCAAGACCGCGCAGTCCGAAAAGCTGCCTGGAATAATGGTGCTTATGGTTCCAGCAAGAAGCAACCAGTTGGTTGGATTGGAGATTGTAAGGCTTATCTTGAGCCTGCATGTTTTGTGATGTTGGAAACCGAACCTGGTCGGGCCAGAGATTGCCGAGCGGGCAAAAATGGGGTGCTTACAGCTGCCCCTCTTTTTCTGACTTTGCTTACCGAAGGCAGAAAAATAACAAAGTAAGAATCCATTTTTGGTCACAAGGTGATCTGAGGGACGACGTTTTGGCAAGTTTGAAATAATTTGGGACCACTCGTGGGTCTCCGGTCCGGAAGGTTTTGGAATCCGAAAAACCTTTGCATTTCGATTGGGAGTCGGGTTGCCGGTTTGACAGGGTTTGGTTCAGGGCATTCAATTCTTGCAAGTGAATGTTGAAAGCTTGATATTAGGCTTTTGAAAACCTTGGAAACAAATTCGGACCTCGGGAAGCTTGAAACTGGCTTTGGCGGGAAGCTGATCTGTCAGGCGCATGTGTTACACGCGCGTTAGGTGTTTTAAACTTTGCGCATGTAATACATGCGCCCGTTTGAGTTTTGTACTAGCGCATCTGCTACATGCGCCAACCCATGGCATATAAACATAGTAGGTTCGCGTTTTTAGTGTTGCGTTTCTGGGTTTTTTAGCTGGTTTGCAATTCTCTTTGAAGGATTTCGAAAGTTTTTGCTTGGGGATCCTTAGAGGAGTGTTGGGAGACGTTGGGCACTCGCCGAAAGTCGTCATTGTCGTCAGATTCTCGCTGGAAAGTTTGTTTTTCACCAGAAACTTCAAAGGTTAGCTTTCTTGAAAAATTATTAATTTTGATGCATTTATTTCCGTTTCTTGCAAATGATCAGTGTAATCCTATGTTTTAAGATGTTTAGAACACAATGGTTGGAATGTTTTCTTGATTTGGTGGAGTTTTGAGTGTGTTTTGGATGATATTGTATGTTTGTGAAAGTGGGTTTCCTGCAGGACTTCAAAAATTGCCTCTACAGGCTTGGGCATTGACTTTTTGTGTGTGATTTTTACACCGAGGACCTTAGAAAAATACGTAGAGCAATCATATCAAATTTCATAATTTTTTGAGAAATTTTAAATTTTTGGACTTTTGAAAATTAGGAAAAATAAGAAAAATTGAGAAAAATTGGAAAATGGATCCTGTTGAAGGTTGAAAAATCGTAGAACATTTTTAGGAAATTATGGTGACACTCTCGAACGTTCTGGGAATTTTTGTGAAATTTTTTTTGGAAATAAAATTGAAACTGAAAAATTTTGGAAGCTCAAGGAAATGTCCTAAAAATTGTATTTGAGGACAGGCCGTTAGCCGTAGGGCCGTGATTGTTTTGATTGATGTGGTGGAAGGTCTGAGATTGTTCCGGGCTGTGTTTATGACTTGTGGAATTTCAGGATAGCGACTTTTTAAAGTGAGACTTTGCCAAAATTTTCAAATATTTTAACACTAAGCTTTAGAACCTTTCAGTAAAGCAAATCCTTTTGAGAAAGGGGCTTTTCTCGGAGAAACCGAAACTTTAGAAAAAATTTTGGGAGTGGGATTTTTGAAAGGGAAAACCTGAGAAACCGACTTTGAAATTTCGAAACCAAACTTTTTGAGGAAAAAGCTTGAAATCCTTTAGAAAATTTTTGAACCAGGGTTTTTGAAGGAGAAAACCCAAAAAACCGACTTTGAAATTTCGAAACCAAACTTTTTGAGGAAAAAGCTTGAAAACCTTTAGAAAATTTTTGAACCAGGGTTTTTGAAGGAGAGAACCCGAAAAACCAACTTTGAAATTTCGAAACCAAACTTTTTGAGGAAAAAGCTTGAAAACCTTTAGAAAATTTTGAAACGGGGCTTTTGAAGGGGAAAGTCCGAGAAACCGGCTCTGAAATTTTGAAACTAAACTTTTTGAGAAAAAAGCTTGAAAACCCTTAGAAAATTTTGAAACAGGGCTTTTGAAGAGGAAAGCCCCCGAAACCGGTTTGAAACTTTGAAATGAGACTTCTCGAGGAAAAAGCTCGAAAAACCGTTAGAAAATCTTGAAATAGGGCTTTTGAAGGGGAAAGCCTGCGAAACCGGTTTGAAACTTTGAAATGAGACTTTTTGAGGAAAAAGTCAGAAAAATGTTAGAAAATTTTAGGTACCAAACTTTTGTGGTGAAAGCTTGAAAACCATTGAAAAACCTTAAACGGTGATAAATGAGGCCTTGGCCCTTCCATCTTTCTCTTTTCTCTCTCTTTTTTTTTTTCTTCTTTTTTTTTTCCTCTTTTTTTTTCTTCTTTTCTTTTTTTTTTTCTCTCTTTTTTCTTCTCTCTCTTCTTTTGTTATTTTCTTTCCCTCTTTTTTTGTTGTATATACATTGATGCATTTATCTTTGCGCTTATCACATATGGTAACTGATTGATTCTTCTTAATGTTGTCATTTTTTTTTTCAGGATGTCGAAGGCCGGGGGTGACGATCCAGACAGGAGGCGCCACGTATAGAGCTAGAGGAGGGCGACAGCAGTCGGGGTAGCTCGGCTAGGGGTAGCAGCAGGGGTGGTTCAGCTCGGAGCAGTGGTCGGGGTGGTCCAGCGTGAGGAGGCAACAAGGGTGTTTCTGCGCGGAGTAGTGGTAGAGTCGGTTCTCCTCGGGGCGGCTGCAGTGGGTCAGAGCGATCTTCGAGCAGGACAGCTTCTAGCAGGAGCTCCGTGATGGGCCAGCCTTCAGCGGCGCTCGATGAGATATTTGAGGATGAGGCTGACTCGTTCGTGGACCCTTAGACAGGATACGGTATGGCCTCCGTTTGGGACAGGCACAGAGATAATTCATTTACTGCTGACCAGCTAGCCATTCCCGATATTCCCACGCTACGTGATTTGGTGTTCCACCCGAGCCTGTATTTGTGCTACGGTCGGATGTCATCATCTACCCATAGTTCCTTTAGAAGGGCCAGTATCTTGGCCTTGAGGGCTATGCAAGCGTCAGCTCCATCCTATCAAGAGTTTTTGCATCGGATTGGTTTCGGTGCTTTTATGACCCTGCAGACGGACAAACTCGATCATGGGATCGCTACGGGGTTGTTAGAGCAGTGGTTCGGGGAGACAAGGACCGTACACTTGGTGGGTTTCGAGTTGGGACCTACCCCTGTTGACTAGGCTATGATTACCGGGCTATCGTTCAGAGGGGTTCCGATCTCTTTACGGGACGTGTCTCTGGAGGAGGCCCGTCTTCTCTTGGGGTTGCCAGGGCTTGGGGGCTCAAGTTTCCCAGTTTCACTTTTATGCTCAGCCGAGACAGCCTTTGCTTTTGAGCCTTCACCAGATGACCAGATTATTATGAGGCGCCGGTTGGTGTTGTACGTCGTCTTTAGTTGCTTTTGCAACAACAATAGGTTGACGGTCCCTTTGTTTTTGGTGAGCCTGGTAGCGGATCTGGACGCGTTAGACTATGCTGATTGGGGCGCTTTTACCTTCAGCTACTTCTTACGAGGGATGAATGTGACGACATCCGGGCTTGGGGGAGCTTGACGAGTTTTTGGCTGTTTCTGGTATGGTGGAGCTATAAGTATTTGCCAGTTCGCCGACCGGAGGTATTAGCAGGCGATGCCTTCCCACGGGCCACAAGATGGGCCAGGCAACAGGTAGTCCAGTGGTCCTTGCTCACAAATTTTGTAGCCCTCAAGGCCAACTTGGAGTTGCTGAGGCCTCGGGATGTGACCTAGGCACCCTACTACCGATCCACTCAGTATGCCGGCATGAGCGACGTCATCCTTTTATCCAGGTCGCGGATCATCTTTCGGGGCCCTGTGTCATGGAAGATGTATCTCGGGGAGTGTCACTGGCAGTAGCTTCATATTACCTTCCACGCGGCCATGGATCCTCCCCAATATATATTTGGACTTTATCGGGCCAAGGTAGAGATCCCTTATATAGTTGGGGTTCCTGGTGAACGGTTCCTGCTTCCGCCGGATGTGGATTATGAGGCTCACTTCCGGGTGAGATCTATTAGCACTTTCACCCAGATGGATCTGGTGGTCGGAGGGTAGGTGGCCGGCCATGAGGTGGTGGAGCTTTGGCGTAGAGCTCAGGGCTTTGTATCTGAGGAGGAGTACCTAGCAGCTTGCTAGGCATGAGATCAGTATCGTGCTGAGGTGGAGGCCTTGACTGTCCGCATATCTCTGATGGAGGCCCGTTGGGTATGTTGTTTATGGTTCATTATTTTCATGTTCCTTATACATCCCTTGTGTTCTGACGCTAGCTCTTCTTCCCTTTTTGCCTTTTTCCTTGATCAGGGTCCTTTTGATGCCGGAGCTTCCTCCAGCTAGCCCTCTCCGTATGTGCCGGACTTGGATGATTTTGGTTTGAACGATGACCCTGCTCCTTGAGGTGCCTTGTTTTTCCTATGGACATAGTTAGAGTTTTTTTTTTTTTTTTTTTTTAAGTTAGATCGATGGTTATTGTTTCTGTTTTTGTGGCAGTGTGTTGGCCATTATGGATGATGACTGTATGATGATTTCATGTACGTTATTTCTATTATCTTTTGTTCCTTTACGTGCGACGATGATTATTTCTTTTTTTTTTTCTAATCTTGTTTTGAATGCATATGTGTGGATATATGATGGGTATGAATGTGAACACAAGAGTACATAAATCATGACAGGTTTAAGAAATGGTGGATATATGCAAACCTTAAGTTAGTGTGAAAATGATGAGTATATTTGTTGCACACATTCGGGTAAAGCATGCATATATATAGTTTTATGTAAACCAGCCCAGAGGTAGATTGGGCGTTTATTATAAACTATCGCTTCGGCCTTTTGCTCTTTCTTCGAAAATCTCCTTTTTTTGTTATGCTCTTTTCTTGCCACGTCGAGATAGTAATTGCCCAATTCCTAGGGTTTTCATTTTTGGATCCGACTCCCCTCTCTCTTGTCTAAGAAACTGTCACTCAATTAATTTTCTCTTAGGGGCCTTATGTTTGATCTGGTAGACTCTCCAGGTGACAGTCGAAGTAGCCTTTAGTAAAGGAGCGAGCAGTTTCCGTCCTCAATCTGAGAAGACTTTACTTTGGACCGTAATATGGGCTAGGTAATGGGTGATGAATGAAGGGGTATCTAGGCTCAAACAATTTTTTTTTTTTTTTAGGGTGATAGTAACCAGAACCACCTTGAGTAAGCTTTTGCTGCTTTGTTCCCTTTTCTTTTTTGGATATCGCCATTTCCTCTTGAACTTGTTTAGACTATGCAGTCTTCCATGATCTGAGGGGACTTTCTGTGGGTTGTAATGTGGCCAGGTTGCGGGTTTTTGAAGGAAAGGGTAATGATGGCTCAGAGCGTGATGTGGTATCTGGGGTTTACTGGTGATCACCTTTTTAGGTCTTTTCCTTTTATCTACGGGCTTCTTTCTCGATCTCCCTCCTTTTTTCTCTCTTCTCTTCTTTGTACGAATTTGTGCCCATATAGGGCTCATCATTTCCTTTAGTTTTTACTCCAGTATTATTGCTTGCACAATCTATTGACTCTCAAAAGACATCTATCGTTATTTCATTTTCATCATTTTTTTTTTAGTATTGCCTTGTTTTCCTCCTTTTTCGATGTATGAGGGGGCCTTCTTTCTCTCCATATTCCCTTTTTGTCACTTTTTCCTCCGAGTTTGCTTTTGCCCATTGCAGGGAGTGATCACCAGTGTGGGTTTTTCGAAGGAATATAATTTGTCTCAAAAGAGGTTTTTCAAATAGTGTTCTTTTAACTGTATGGTAACAGAATAGATGGCCCCTCTTCCTTCCAGACAAGATTGCTTAGACAATGAAGTTCAGTTTTAGAGCTTTTGGCGTTATCCTTTGAAACAAACAGGAGTTAGCTTAACTGTTCTATTACTCGCACTTGCCCCAATGCTGGGGGTGGTTCCTAGTTAGGGTGTTTGAATGAAAATTACCTGTGGCTCGAGTGGGCTGACCAAGGGGATTACTTTTGCTATTCCAGGGATTTTGAAATAAAGGCTTCTCTTCCTTTCGAGGGTCTAATTGCCGACTGCTTTGCCATTGCCTCCTTCGGAAGCCACCTTTTTTTGTGACCCACTCTCTTTCCTTCCTTTTGCTATCTTTCTTTTGGATCAGAAATTGTCCCCCCAGGCGAGGATGCATGTACCATCCCTCTTTTCAAGTTAGGGCATAACAACAAGAAAGGAAAATTCTGAGAAAGAGTAAGTACCAAAGATGATCAATGCAAATTTCAACTTCTTTCATTTCAAAAGTTTTGTTTACATGATGAGCTCTTGATTCGCAAAAGATGAAAGTAGAGTTAATGAAACAAAGATTAATGGGAAAGTAAAGACAAAGTTTGGTAGAAGAGCATCCCTTTGGTAATTACTTCTTCAGGTAGGCTTTGGGACTACGCCTGCCTCCTCCATGCTCCATTTGTCGACTTCTTCACTTGGTTGTGTTGGGCGAATTGATGCGTCAACTGCGGGGTGGCAGAGATCAACAGCCATAACGTAACCAGGGCTTCCTCCTTTTCCTTCTTTTTCTTTAGTGGGGTCAGTGGGGTTGTGCGTCCCTTCTTGGGACTCCTGCTAGCTTTCCTTTGGTTGGGTAGTTTTCTCTTGCTCGGCTTCTTGGGATTTCATAACCAGGCCTTCTTCAAAGGCTTGCGACGACTTTTCCTTGCCTTCTTCTTTTTCGGCTTCCTTTTTTTCAATATCTGCAAACAGGCTATCTAGATCGACTTCGTTGAATTCGAATGGTGGGTGTGGTAGTTTTGGCTCATAGATGCCCCAGCCCATGTCCTCGTAATCGAAAAACTCTTCTTTCAGGCGAGCCTCAACTTCAGCATATCTAGGATATAGGAATTCTTCTCCCCAGCCATCAACAGGTGCAGTATTATTGGGAATGTTTGCAACAGGTTCATCCACAGACCAGTCAAAAGGGTCTTGCTCTCCACTTGTATTGTAGTGATAGATGGGCCATGGTGGCAGTTCTTCCTCCCAATCTCTTTTAGTGTCTGACTCACCCTCAAAGTACTCTGCGGTTATGATGCCATCAGGATTCGCCTTATCCTCGGTGATGATGTTGACAGCATGGTCTGGTAAGGGATTTGCTGTGACATTGGGCGTGGGGACTGGCTTTGTTTCTTGGGTGTTGTTGACCTTGTTGTCAATAAGGTCTTGAATTTTATGCTTCAAAGAGAAATAAGATTCTGTGTCATGCCCCTGTCCCCCAGAATGGTACTCGCAGGTAAGGGCAGGGTTGAAAGTTGGCAGCAGTGGGCTTGGCAATGGCCGCAGGAGAATAGGGTTTATATGCTTGGCCTTGAGGAGCTCATGATAGGCCTCTGTCTGGGTGCATGCCAAATGTGTGAACTCTCGGTTCTGTCGGTTGTTGCTTTTGTTGGGGTTGAAGTATGGTCGGGCTGCAGCAGGTCCAGTTGGGGGTGCTTGGGTAGCAGCAACGGGGACGTTGATGATGGGAGCAGGCAGTGAAGGTCGAGCTTGGTATTGGGGGTAATATGGTTGTTGCTGTATAGGTAGGATAGCAAATACTTCTCCCTCTTTCTTGCCCGTGCCCCGAGTGGTTGCCACCTTCTTGGTCGCATTCGCAAATCCCTCACTTGTCTTGGCATAGAGGTCAGTGATTCTGCCAGTTTTCAGCCCACTCTCAATCATTTCCCCTTGCATTATCAGCTCAGAAAAGATTTTTCCGATACTCAAGCACAGGCGCTCATAGTATAGTCCTTGGAAGGTGTTCCACAAACAACTGTACATATTCTTTCTCTAGCAGTGGAGGGTTAACTTGCGCAGCTGCCTCCCTCCATCTCAAAGCATAGCTTTTGAAGCTCTCTTTTTTGCCTCGAGTCATCATCATTAAGGCGCATCTGTCCATGGTCAGGTCACTGTTATGCCGATATTGAGATCGGAAGGTTGTGACTAATTCATTCCAAGTTGTTATTTTCCTCAAGTCTAGGCGAGCAAACCATTATAAAGCGGCCCAATTAGGCTATGTTGAAACAATTGCATCAGAAGTTTGGGGTCATTCCCATGTCCAGTTAGTGCCCCAACGTACAACCTCAAGTGTGCAACAGCGTCCCCACTCCCGTCATACTTCTGAAAGTCAGGCATTTTGAACTTGGGCGGCCTTGGGTGGTCAGGGAAAAAGTAGAGTTCATCGTAAGACATCCCACCGAAGGTGTCATGACCTTGGAGGCTGTGCAGAGACTCCTCCAAGCCTTGTATCTTGAGATCGAGAGGGTCCGAGCCTTCTTTCTTTGAAGTGGCAGTCAGCAAGACGGTTTCAGGGTTGTCCTCTTCTCCTTCCTCGAGTTGTACCACTTTAGGGATCTCTTTGCTCTTTTTTGTACCGTCAGTCTGCAGGACGACCCTTGGTGGGATTGCTTCAGTTTCCTTAGGATAGGATGTGGATGTCGATGGGTTCATGACAGGCCCTTTGAAAGCCATTAGCTATATGAGTTTGAACATTTCGTCTATTTTCACCTTCATTTCATTCACTTCTTCACGTGTCACTAAACTGTTCTGTTGATCGGGAATATTGCCTTCGCTCAACATTTGTGCTGTTCTTTGTCAGGTACAGACTGGCGTTCGGAGGACGGGGGTCACTCGTGTTCCTCTTCTTCCTTTCCTTGGAGCAATGGTGACCTACAATGCAAGCAGTCTCACCAAAGCTATGGCTAGTCTTTTGATGAGACGGGGGAAGACAAGAAAATAAATAAATAAATAAATAAATAAACAAAACAAAAGGGGTTCTATGTTAGGTTCTTGATTTGGAAAGGTTTTATGCGATGCATAGCCTAAGGATACCCCTACTTCTTGATGGGAACTAAGCATGATACTTTGGCTCATGTCTGGAGATAAGGGATTGCCCCTATATGCAAATACTATACCTGCCCCTGTTCTTCCATCCATTCGTACATTCATTTGTCAATAAGAACGATTTTATTAAGATGAATTCTTTTTGGTACATAAAATTTCTCAAAAATAGATAGAAATGGGGAGGGGGAACATTTTCCTTGGGACTTCCACCTATTCTATATTTACATCATAGAACCCTAAACTACTCTTAAGCCTCCAGATCTGCTTTGTTGGTAGGAGCCCTTGATTTGAATTGCTTTCTTGTCTTCTTGGCAACCCTATCTCCATGAGCGAAGAGGGATTGGGGCCCCTTCTTATGAGATGACTTTGATGCATGCCATGAATCCTTAGGGTCTCGCAGTACCCTTAAGAGTTTTGGGTTGGCTTGAATTAGACGAGAAGGTCTTTGAGCCTTTCTCTAGGGGTTGATTGGATGCATGAAGATGCAATGACTTGAGTTACTTTGAGAACTCTTGTCTTGAAGTGAGTTCCGATGCATGAGCAGTTATGATGCATGTACATAGAAACAGCGAGAATTAAATAGCATAAGAGCATGGATTAAATAAAATTTATAAGGGAAAAATAAAGCGGTCGCCCTTTCCTCCTTGATTTTGAAATTGATGCGTGTGTCCTAAATCCGGCAGAGGTTTGGCTATGCACGGAATGCTACATGAGTATCAGGTTAGGGGTTTACTAAAGCTTCCTAAAAAGCTCGATCCCCGAACCTTCAAACCTCCGACGTCCACCCTCGAAAGGGTGAACTCCATCTTTGGTTGGTGGTTCGAGCGGGGGAACTATCAAGAGACTGTAGGCTTAAGAAACTGACACAGCATCCGCCCACAGTCAATATATTGTTCCCCCTTCTATCTAGAAGGGTAGTAACAAGGTAATAAATGTAAGATGCAAATGCAAGTAAGCGCACCAAGTGTGTGTGGGATTTTCGAAAATGGAGGATGGACCCAATAACACATATCACATCCTATCCATTTACTCACATACATGGCAATAAATAAGACATGAAACATAAATGTGAACAAAGGTCCACCTACAAAAGACAAATGCAAAGAGTTAGTAACTTTTTGAAAAACATAATGTAAGGTAGAGTGGATGGTTAATGCAAAAGCATAGATGTATGCAATAAATGCAAGCGATGACACTTATTTGAAAATTATTTTGAAAAATAAGGTTTGCTTTGGGAACTTGAAAATTTTGAAGAGTGGATAAAAGTGGACAAAGTACCTGGAGATTCTTGGTGACTAAAGGGTGAAGAGACATGTTAATGGCCTAACCCTCTAAGTAGTCCCCCGTGGAGTCGCCAACTGTCGCGCCCCAATTTGTGGGTGTCCAACGTCCTTTCATCTCGGAGACCCTAAAGCACGAAACTCTGTAACTAGAACTCATCCTCCTAGAAGGACAAGTGCGACTAGGTTGGAAAATTGGTTTGACTAAGGGCTTTTTAGAAAAATAGGAGTCGCCATCTAACTTGATTAAGGTGAGTTAGGGCACCTAAAACTAAGCGTTAATTCGAATATTTAAACTTAGGGTTTTTTGGAAAAGGTTTTGAAAGCTCCCTCAAGAGAGTGTTTTTAAGGAAATAGGTGGTTTGGCAACCTTTGGAAAGATTTAAGCCCTTTTGGAAAATAACTCCATTTTGGTCATTTGAAAACAAAAATCTATGGTTCAGGGGTTGGTTACGTGTAGGGAAGATATCCTAAGATCATCACCCAACCTCGCCCTTTTGGTACCTACATGTCTAATCACCCTTTGTTCACTTACTAGAATAACTGGTTACCATTGTCCACTTAATATCCACTTTAGAATTTTGAAAATGGGGTTTAGTCATCACTTTTCGGATGGATGATGCGTGATGCAAGTTTTTGGAAGAAGTTTGAAAATAGTAAGGGTTTTGAAAGAGTTTGGAATAGGAACTTTGAATTGATTAGAATTTTTGAAAAAGGGATTGGAGTTGGAATAGAAGTTATGACCGCACCATTTTAGGTTGCCTACGTATCTCATTTAGCGAGAATTAGGTCAATCGTAGTTCGGGCAAAAGCCCGATGGAAAATAGGTGCATTAGGGCCTTTGGAAGGTTTGAAGACACTTTGGGGTCTTCGGAAAAGTTTAAGACACTTTGAGGTTTTTGAAAAATCTTAAGACACTTGGAGGTTTTTGGAAAAGTTTAAGACACTTTGAAGTCTTTAGAAGTTGAAGACTCTTTGTGGTCTTGGAAGTTGAAGAATCTTTGTGGTCTTGGAAGTTTTGACTTGAAATTGGATGGTGGCGTGTTTTGAAAATGTTTTTGGATCAACTTGAAGGAGTTCTGGAAAAATACTTTGGCATGACTCAAGAGAACTTGAAAGTATTTTTGAAGTCTTGTTTTGAAAACCTTGGAGGCATGACTTTAGAATGTTTCGATGAGTTAGTTTTTAAAAATTGTTTTTGGAAATGGCTAAGGTTTTGAAATCCTAATATGGACAACCTTAGGGGTTGTTCTTTGATTTATCACTTGTCTTTGGAATCCCTAACCGTGAGGGGGCTAGGGACACATTAGGTTTGTGACCTTTTGAGAACATTTTTAGAAACGCCTTGAAGATGGAGTGTAAGGACATTTGAAGAATTTATGGAGTTGGTTTTTTTTTTACAAATCAAGAGAGTGGGAGGTTTTGGAAAAGTGGGTTATGAGAATGGTTTAAAATTCAGTGATCATTTAGAAAAGGGTTCAAGAGTTGGAACCTTGAAGTGTATTAACCTAGATTGGGTTAGCCTAGGGTTAGGGGTAACCTAAGGTTAACTAACTTGGGTTAAGTTACCTAGGGTTAAGATGACCTATGGTTAACTAACTTGGGTTAGCTTAACCTAGGGTTAAGATGACCTAGGGTTAAGTAACTAGCGTACAATTAACCTAAGGTTAGGATGACTTGACTTTAGAATGTTTTGATGAGTTAGTTTTTAAAAATTGTTTTTGGAAATGGCTAAGGGTTTGAAATCCTAATATGGACAACCTTAGGGGTTGTTTTTTGATTTATCATTTGTCTTTGGAATCCCTAACCATGAGGGGGCTAGGGACACCTTAGGTTTGTGACCTTTTGAGAACATTTTTGGAAACGCCTTGAAGATGGAGAGTAAGAACATTTGAAGAATTTATGGAGTTGGTTTTTTTTTTTTAAATCAAGAGAGTGGGAGGTTTTGGAAAAGTGGGTTATGAGAATGGTTTAAAATTCAGTGATCATTTAGAAAAGGGTTGGCCTAGGGTTAGGGGTAACCTAAGGTTAACTAACTTGGGTTAAGTTAACCTAGGGTTAAGATGACCTATGGTTAACTAACTTGGGTTAGCTTATCCTAGGATTAAGATGACCTATGGTTAACTAATCAAGGTTGGGTTAACCTAGGGTTAAGATGACCTAGGGTTAAGTAACTAGGGTACGGTTAACCTAAGGTTAGGATGACTTAGGGTTAGGTTAACCTATGGTGGGTGAACTAGGGTCAAGTTAACGTAGGATTTGACTACTGGGGTCAAGTTAACCTAGGGTAGGTCAACTAGGGTCAAGTTAACCTAGAGTTAGGTAACTAGGTCAAGTTAACCTAGGGTTGGGCAACTAGGGTCAAGTTAACCTAGGGTTGGGCAACTGGGGTCAAGTTAACCTAGGGTTAGTCAACTAGGGCCAAGTTAACCTAGGGTTAGATTGGAGAATGGTTTTGAAAGTTGTTTTGATGTATTCTTGGAAAGAGTTTTGAAAAACAAAAGATGTTATGCAATAAACTTTAGTTGGCAATCTTTTTGAAGATCATTTCCATGAAAATTTTGACTCTAGTCAAGAGTATGGTTTATATGGTTGGTGTTTGGAGACCATTCTAAGGAAGGTTTTCTCATGACCATTATAACCATTATCTTGACAAGAGTATGGATTTTAAGAATCAACACAATGGTGATAACCTTTGAAAAACCACTTTTAATATAAAGATGGAGAGAATGAACTCTTGAAAACCATTTTTAAGAAGGAGATTTTGAAAATTATTTTTAAAGGAAACTATTCTAGCAAGTTAATGTTCATATGGCCTATGCAAGGGATACCTCTCAAGTGAGGGTTCCATGAGGCCATTCCAACCACTAAACTTGAGAGAATAGAAACCATAGAAGTCAAAGAGTTTGAATATCATTCTTAGGCAAGCATAAAGAGAAAAGGGAACCATTCTAATAATTTAGGGCTCCTATGGCCAATGTAAAGGGAGATCACTCAAGAGAGGATTCCATGGGGCCATTTTAACCACTAAATTTGAGAGAATGCAAACCTTGGAAATTAGAGAGTTTAAAAGTAAC
The DNA here is from genome assembly GCA_033060915.1 of Euryodendron excelsum. Taxonomy (NCBI): domain Eukaryota; kingdom Viridiplantae; phylum Streptophyta; class Magnoliopsida; order Ericales; family Pentaphylacaceae; genus Euryodendron; species Euryodendron excelsum. The sequence goes on along the minus strand of CM065386.1, from coordinate 45,199,787 downwards.
TTTTATGTAAGTTGAAATGCAATGATGCAAATGTGTGAATTAGGGGGTAGTGGGGGATTTTCTAAGGCATGACTTCTAAGGTCTCATCCTAAACTTCAAGGGACCAACTCTTGGAACAATTTTTAAAAGGAATATAGAGTTTGGAAATTGTATGAAAACAAAAGCAATGTAAGCATTGTAGAATATGACAATAAGCATAAAATGAAGCCAAGCTTGCAAAACATGATCAAAATAGTAATATGCAAGGGGTCATGATCACATACAAGGCTTGTAGGCTACACCACATAAACAAGGGGCTCTTAAGCCATACCATCTTAAAGTAGGCTAGTGAGAGGTCCCCTTATATGGTGACTCTCACTTGCTTTTCTCTATGCATGATCTAAGAGCCCTCTTGGCTTAAGCATGCAATAATGGAGGGTTGAAGATGGAGATTAAAATAGAGAATAGCCTAAGTATGCTAGGAGGGAGGAGAGAAGAGTGGGGGAAGACACAAAAGTAAAAGGGATACCACCTTTTGCCTTTAACACACTTGTAGTCCACAAGGGATGCTTTGATGGGAGCTTGAATAACTTCAAGATGGCTTTGAGGGCTGGTAAGGAGTGTTTGATGGTGTATAAGGCTTTATATGTGAAGTATATAGGCATAGGGATGATGGAATCTAAGCTAAGTGTTGGAGGGATGAAGTGTGTACAGAGATTCGCAGTTCTAGAGTGACTTCAGCAGGGCTTCGCATCAGAAATTGGTGTTGGAATATGCAAAGGGTGGTCTAGTATTTATAGAGATTCTAGAACAGACCTAGCGCATGTACTACATGCGCTTGGCCAAAATTTGACCCTTGCATGTAGGACATGCACAGGTACTGTTCCATTGCTAGAATGACACGCGGCACCCCATGTACTGGATAAATCTCGACTGTTGATCAAAAGTTGGTCGATCTGATCAAAATTTGAGCGTATATAGCATACGCTCCATCACCAGAAATGTTCGTCAAACCTTTGCCTCGATAATTGAGTCAATCGGGAAGGTTTCGGGGGAATCAGTCGCACTCGGGATGTTCTCCTAAGGCTTCCAGTGAACTTTCATGTTTTTGGAAAATTTGAATTGTGTTTGGAAGCATAGGATATTGTCTCGGGAAACATGCATAAAAGGACACTTTTGCGGAGCGTCTGTGATACGCGCCGAGGGTGTTCAAAATTGGCTATTTTCGTTTCGTGTGATCGATGCCTTTGGGAAGCGATCCTTTCGATTGGACCATACTGATGGAAAGTACTCTGGAAATACTTTCGGGAATTCCCAGATTTATGCATTTCTCAAGTCATTTGACGGTGTGTTTTGATTAGGGAATCAGAGAAAAAGTCAACCTTGGCAGAGCGTCTACGAGACGCTCCAGGGGTTGCTAAAAGTTATAGTTTTCGCACCGCACGATGGAGGGCTTCATGAAGCGATCTATCCGATCGAGCCATATCGATGGAAAGATCTACGAACGAGCTTTCAAGAATTTCCTGATTTACACATTTCTCAAGTCAGTTGATGGTGCGTTATTACTAGGGAATCAGGAGAAAAGACAATTTAGGCGGAGCGTATGCGAGATGCTCCAGGGGACTTTTATTGAGTCGTGAGCGTTTAATGTCATATGATCCTTTTCGGGTTAAACATGGGTGTATGGTGAAACCCTTTGCTCGAAATCCCAAGACTGGTGCTGTTTCGGGGTATGTTTGGATTGCCAGGGGTAAAATGGTCATTTTGCCCAGGATTAGCTGGAAATGGTTAAGAATGGTTTGGTGTGTTGTGTTACGCGCGTAGGGTTGTTGAAGGATGGTTTTGGGAAAGTCTTTTACTGTTCGACGGGGTTTGTGTAGTGCTGAAGGGTTTAGGGTCAAAATGGTCATTTTGACCGGAGCGAGCCGAAATGGGACCGAATTGGACCAAATGGTGTGCGGGGGATGCCTAATGGTTTAGTAACATTTTGGAAAGGTGGACTTATTGTTTTGAGGGTTTTGAACTTTCCCAAAATGCACCTGGCGGCCCAAAGGGCGAGTTTGGTCATTTTTCACCGAGTTGGGCTAGCAGGCGCCGGTGTTGACCTAGGTGTTGGTTCCCGAGATCTCCCGATCTCAGAAAACTACCAATGTGGTGTTGGTCTCTAAGAACGCCCGGTCTTAGAGAACTACCTGTAGGGGTGGTGTTGGTTCCTGAGAACGCCTTGTCCCCGAAAGCTACCTAGAAGGGTGGTGTTGGTTTCTGAGAATGCCAGGTCTCGGAGAACTACCAAATGACGGACATTCTACATTGGCGGGCTAGCAGGCGCCAGAAGTGAACCGTCTAGAATTTGATGAGGTGTTGGTCCCTGAGATCGCCTAATCCCGGGAAGCTACCTGGATGGCGTTGGTTTCTAGGACTGCCCGGTCCAGAAAGCTGCCTGGAATAATGGTGCTTATAGCTCCAGCAGAAGCGACCAGTTGGTTGGATTGGAGATTGTAAGGCTCATCTTGAATCTGCATGTGTTGTGATGTTGGAAACCGAACTCGGTCGGGCCGAAGATTGTCGAGCGGGCAAAAATGGGGTGCTTACATTCATGAATGCCGATTCTACCATTTTTGTACGTTAATGCCCGTTTTTGGGTTTCATTGCGTTGATAGTTTTGTATCTTGTCATGACCCTACTCTTTTATCCATAGCGTCTTGGAGGGTTTTCAATATGTCTTCATGCCATGCTTTTTCTTTTGATTTATCTCATTAATGTTGATGAAGATGACTCCTTACTCAATGAGAACATAAATGTTGAGTGCTTTGATTTGGAAGAATGATTAATGATGAAATCTATTATTGACTAAAATCATTGCTTTGGTTAGAGACTGTTGATGTTACTTTTAACATTGAGCCTAGAGTTGAGTTGGAATTTCTGTTAGATAGAGCATTTTCTAATGTAGTCATCTTCCTTTGAAGAGTAATAATAGCAATGACCGATTCAAAAGGTCTTTATTTTGGACTATAATGTGGGCTTGGTTATGGGGTATTTGAATGGAAGGGATAAAGGCTCAAAACATTTTGCTTTTACTTGGCTTTTAAGACCTATGATCACCTTGGATAGTTAGACTTTCTCTCTTATTGCTGCTCACTCTCTATTTCCCCCTTTTGGCTTTGAATTTAAACATACCACGACTCTTATGTTTCCTTTGCTAGATCTTCACATCTTATCTCTTTTTTTTCAACGATCCTAGATCTGTTGCTTTTGCACCATGGTATTCTTATAAATTTTCACCAAGTCGACAATTTTGTATCTTGCCATACCTCCCCCTTTTTACCCACAGTGCCTTTTCAAATTTTCACTATGTCCTTGAGGTCATGCTATATATGATTTTTTTTACTATTCCTATGAAGGTCAGTATTCTCTCTACTATAGTGTTGATTCTCTTATTTTAAGCAATAAAGAGTTTGAGATTTTCTTTTTGGCACTCCTTAAAGCTATATCCGTTCCTTACTTTTGTTTTCTTATTTATTCTGTCTTGACCCATTGTGGGTGGTGATCAGTAGGTCGAGTTTTTCAAGGGAAAGTAACCGGCTCAATTTGGTTTTGCAAAGGGATGCCTTTGACTATATGGTAGAAGAATTAAGGGCCTCTCTTCATTTCAATCATTGCTATCATTGCTCTGTCAAAATTTTTGGTTACACATAGTAGTGTTTTACGTAACCTGAGTTAATGTGTGTTGCAAAGATTTCTCATTCCACCTCTACTAGGATCAATGCTCTTTATGCCATGACTTTGTGAACTAGGAACGGGTCTTCGTAGTTGGGGACAAACTTTCCTTTGGCTTTCTGCTAACTTGAAAGTGTCTTTTTAAGAATAAAATCTCCTTCTTTGAACTAGCGGGGCTTGACTTTCGTGTTGAAGGATCTGGCGATGCTTCTTTAATAGCATTGGGCATGGTAGATGGCTGCTGTTCCTTTTTCTTCTAGGAGGCAAAGTTGTTCACATTGATTTTTGATCCAGTCTACTTCAGTGAGTTGAATTCCCTTGAGGACTGGCAGAGAGAGGATGTTTACTTTGACTAGTAGGACTACCTCATTGCTTTAGGCCAAGGAGAATGGTGGTGCCCCTGTTGAAATTTTGACAAAGGCCCTATATGCTATCAACGTAAAAGGTAGCTGCTCGTGCCAATCCGTATGGTGATCATTTTTCTTGTGAGGGATTCTCTTGACATTTTTTGTTCTGTTAGTCCAATGGCTCCATTTATTTATGGATGGTAAGCTACCGAGTTATCGGGGTTAATCTTGAAAGGTTTGGCTATGTTTTGCCATTGTGTCATTGTTGAGGATGCCTGCATTATCTGTGATCATGGACTCAGGGAGGCCGAATCTGTAGAGGACCTCTCGAAGTCTTTAGGGTCAAAAGATGTCAAGCTTTGGATACATTGCAAGTTTTATTTTTCTAAAAAAGATTTTAGCATGACAAATAAAGCATTTCACGACCAAAAGTCACTTATTTTAGATCAGCATGTTATATACTTGATATTTATATGATACTTTGATAAATTAAAATCAAAGGATTCCTCTTGTGGGCTTTACTAAGGCCTCCAAGGTTTGGGGACTTTGAAAGATAGTTTAATCGACCAACTGCTTATCTTGATGCTGCTAGATTGATGGAGCCTCGAGGAAGGTGGGCTAGCACAAGAGGACTAATGCCTAGGATTGAGGTATCCTCTTCATAGAACAAGCTTTGATAATGATTCTTTTGAATTGATTGTCAGTCAATGATCCAAGCTGGAATGGTAGTATGTTGATTCATTAAATCTTTCGGATGAGGACTACTCTATACTAGTGCCCCTAGTTCTTTCTTGGGTTGGCACCTTCTGTTAAGCAGCTGGGATGAGTTGGATTTTTCAGATAGCATACTAACAAAGCTTTGTAGATCATGACACGGCGCTAAGGTTACTATTTGAGAGGCAACACTTTGTTGATAAACTATCAATCCCTTCTGCAGGTTGGGCTACTTCTAGTGAATGGGTTCAAACTTTCATGAGTTTTGAACAAGATGTGATGTAAAAGAGTCTCATAGGTTTGGCTATGCTTTCGAGCCTGGAAAAGAAAAAGAAAAAGAAAATGCAATTAGCATGTGGAGGTTTTATGCAATGTATGTCCTATGGAGGTCCCTTCTTTGAAGAAATCTAGGCATGATGATGAGTCCATTTGGAGGTGGAGTCTTGCCCCTATTATGTAATACAATACTTCTTCTGCATGGGCCGATTGATGATTCTTTATTTAGACAATCCCGCCTCCATGAACGGAGAGAGATTTGGGCTCTTTTTGAGAATGGTTCTATACATATCATGAACCATTAGGGTTGAGGAACCTTTAGGAGTTTTGGTAGGTTTGATTAACATGAGATTGGATTGCTCCTTTCTCTTTACAGTTGATTAAATGCATGAGAGTGAAATGACTTGAGTTTCTTGGAACTCTTGTCCTGGAATAGATATGGATGTATGAACATAATGAAAATGAATATGTGAGCAGCACGGCAATAGTAAATGAATGGTTTAGAAGACCCCCTTTTTGTCTTGCTTCTGCCATCGGTTCTCTTAGTACTTGGAGATGAGGGGGGAAAGATAGAAGATAAGAAACAGAAGATAAGTTAGCGTTTTGATTTGAAAGTTTTTATACAATGTATATCTTAGGGGTATCCCTACTTGAGAGGGAAACTAGACATGATGCATTTGGCCCACTTTTTGGAAATAGAGGGTTTGCCCCTATATGCAAATACTTTACATGTTTCTGGAATCATTCATAAATTCATCCATGAAAACAAAGTAAATGTAGTAACCTATTCATTGAATTTGAGCTTGAGTATATGTAATTGAAGTACATTGTAATAGGGGGAGGGAGAACATTTTCCTTGGGGCTTCCGCCTATCTACTTTTACAATTGAAATCCTAAACTACTCTTGAGTTTTTGGATTCGCCTTCTTTGAGTTTGATGTTGAGGAGGTCATTGAGAGACTTTGATTTTTTATTTTCCCTTGTCTTCTTGGCAACCCTATCTCCGTGAGCATAGAGGGATTAGGGCCACTCTTTATGGAATGACTTGAAATGTATGCCATGAGTCCTCAAGGTTACATGGGAACCCTTAGAATTTTGGTAGGTTTTATGCAAAGGAAAGTGATCTTGGTTTCACTCTCTATGGGTTAATCATATGCATGAGAATGCAGTGACTTAAGTTACTTTAGAATGCATGTACATGTATATAAGAGTATAGAGTAATAGAATGCATTTGTAAAGTAAATATGCATACATGAGCATTCATACAAGCATTATAACATCAGGAATAGACAAGGATAAAGGAAAGTAAAAAAGTCACCCTTTCTTCCATGATTTTGAAATTAACATGTGTGTCTTAAATCCGGCAGAGGTTTTGCTATGCATGATTTCTACATGAGCATGAGATTAAGGGTTTACTAATGCTTCCTCAGAAAGCTTGATTCCAAGATCTTCAAATCTAGACCCACTCCCCGAGGTGATGCCATTATCGGTTGGTGATCTGAGTGGGGGAACCATCAAGTGGCCGTAGGCTAAGAAACTGACACAACATCTCTCTACAACCAATATATTGTTCCCCATTCTAACTAGAAGGGTCATAACTAGGTAATAATGCGAATATGCAAAATGTGAGTGCACATGCAGTGTGTGTGTGACATTTTGAAAAGTGAAGAAAGGGCCCAACATCTTCCATCCATCATGTCCATTTCATCCTATTCATTCATGACATACATGGCAATTAATATGATATAAAATAAAATCTGAACAAAGGTCCCCCTACAAAAGAAAATGCACAAAGTTAGTGCATTGATGACAAACTACAAGATTGAATGATTGAATATGAATTGAATGCAAGTGATGACATGTTTTTGAAAACAGCTCTGAAAAGTTTTGATTTCAAAAAATTTAAAGTGGACTAAATTGGATATATTAATTGAAGATTCTAGATGAGTGAAGGGTGAAAACACATGATAATAGCCTAACCCTCTAAGTGTCCCCAACGGAGTCGCCTGTTGGTCCAATAGGCAACACAATAGGGGGGTGAATTGGTTTTTTTGAATATTTATACAAGTTAAGATTAATTAAGATTAATCTAAACAATATAGCAATGGTTAATCTATATGCAAAGCAATGTTATCATGAGAAGCAAAGAAAACAGAGCAAAAGGAGAGAGACACAGATTTACCGAGGTTTAACCACAAACCGTGGTCTACGTCCTCACCCCAAGACCTCCTTGAAGCCTTCTTCCACTATGTAATCAAATATTACAAGATGGGTTGCTGATTGACAAAGTGCTCAGCTCACTCTATAAGAACTCCTCACCGAGCTCTTCACTTCCGGAGTGGTTTTGTCCAAGCTCCACTTAAGCTTTACAAGAGTTTTGCTTTACACGAGAGAACTCTCAAACTCTCAGTTACAAGTATATAGAAATATACAACTCACTCTCTACTAAGAGTATATTTTACATTCAAAGCTCACAGATGAAGGTAGGAAGAATATTCAGTGTATATCAGTGATTCTTGTCTCTTGTTGTTTCTTCCCCTTGATTCTTATATATAAATGCAGTTGGAGGCTAGTATATATACCCTTGCATTCATTCCATCCGTTGGAGGTGGTTGGGTATCATTAATGCGCGTCCAGTCCGTTATAACGTTAAGAAAAATAGCCGTTATAACAGAGGGAGTCGACTCCACTTTTTGTGGTGTCGACACTTTCTGCTTCTGCATTTACCAAACGATGTTCACTGAGTTCATGAGTCCCCTCTTTATATTGATGAGGCGACTCCTTGTTCATCTGTCTTCTTCATATTAGGTTTCTGCTGTCATGAGGCGACACTTCTGCTTCAAGTGTCCACTCATTGATCATTTGAACTTCAAGCCTTTTGCTTCTGCTACCAAGAGGTGACACTTTATCTTCATGTGTCCGCTCATTGATCATCTTATCTTCAAACCTTGGAGTCTGTCTCCATAAGGCGACACTTCATTATAATATGTCCACTCATTGCTTACTTGGTCTCCAGGCTTTTTGCTTCTGTGTGCAATAGGTGACACCTCATTTCCATGAGTCCCCTCTTTGTTCAATTTGTCTCCAGGCCTTTTTACGTCTGTGATCAGGAGACGACTCCTCATTTCCATGAGTCCCCTCATTGCCTAGAATTCAGCTTTCAGATTTCTATTGATCAAGCTTTATCAAAGCACTAGTATAAGAACTTCATGGAGTATGTCTTTGGGGTATGATGATCAATCAAATCTTCTTAACTCATCAGAGTTAACTTCTACTTAATTTGGATTGAATCAATCATTGGATGTTGATCTTCTTCTTGAATCTCAAACTGTCAAAGCTTCATGTGATCAAGACTGAACTTTTCTTCTTCATTTACAAAGCTCCTTCTATCATTGTAGGATATCTTCTTCAATGCCAATCTTCCTCAATTGTGTGAAGCTTCACAATGCTTCAATTCTGATTTCCTCTCTTTGATAGCAATTTTTCATTCTTCATTAAAGATCACTTTACTGAGACCATTGCAGACTTGATGAAATCTATTCACACATCTAATCTTCATTGATCCTTTACATTGTAGAAGAATACTTCACTTGGATTCCATGTAGAGATCAGATATTCATTGTGAGCCATCTTCTCAGCAACTTTTATCACATTGTCTTGAATTGGTCTTAGCATACCAAATGAAATCTTCTCTTGAGCATTTTCTAAATTCTTCAACAAATAATACATCTTCAACTAAGCATTGCACTTTTTCAACTAATCTTTGCATGTTCTGATGAAGTCTTTAGTTTGGTGCAAATCAATCTTCATTGAAACTATGCATACTTGAAAGAAGCTTTAATTGAAGACCTTCAATCTCTTCGAATGTAAGGCATTTGCTTGAAGTAGAGAGAGGCATCTTTTTCAGTTTGGTTCATTGCATAGCTCTTTGAATTCATTGCTTGCTTCTTGAACTTGTTGTGCATTCTCCTTGACATCTATTAGACTTAAGATTCAACTTTAAGTATTGGTTATAAGCTTTGTTAATCTGCACACTAAGTAGATTCATTAGTAATATAACACAAGGTTTAGTTATCATCAAAATCAACATAAGAATTAACCTTGAGTCAACAAGGATCAACCTTGACTCAACAATCTCCCCCTTGTTGATGATGACAAAACCTGTGCAAAATAAGTTCGTATAAGATTGAATGAAATGAACAGATTTAACTAATTATATCAATGAGAAAACTCCCCCTTTGTTTTGTAATTAAGCAAATGATGCTTAAAGAATAAAGTCATTTCAAAAACAGTTTCAGAGAGTTTTTGTCAGTTCAATCAAAGACATTTTGAGATAAGAGATTCATGTTACTCCCCCTAAGAACATGCTCTATATATGTAAAAAGGTACTCATATTATGTCATTTTCATTTAATGTCAATGCAATAAGCAATTCATGTTTATTTTAGTAAAATGCATTTCTTATCCAATTCAAGTTTTCCAATAAAAAAATATTTCTTCCCATAAGTCATGTTATTCCCATTCAAAGAAATGTTTGACTTAGTTTTCAACAAACATGTATTGTATTCTTCTCCCTTTTTGAATTTATACTCAATTTATCTTGTTTAATGCATGTTTGCATTAATTTTACCACCATACAACAAGTTTGCTTTAATTTTGCCACCACTATAAGTCTCCTTTAATTTTGCCACCACTATACTTCTCCCCCTTTTTGTCAATTCATCAAAAAGAGAAATAGAATGAGAATGGTACCAAATAAGTGAGAATAATAGACAGGTACAATAGCAAATAAAAAAATAAAAAAATATTATTGAAACAGAGAATCAATCAAACAAGCTATTAGAGCAATCAAATGTGATACCAAAAGAAAATGATATTTCATTGATTAAATAGTTGAGATTACAAGAGAAAATGTCATAGTAATCATGTCCATAATCCCTATTTCAGAATGAAAACAACATTCATTTAAAGCAAAAAAAAAAAATGTTATAACAGGACCATGTGAGGGATAGAGTCAAGAGTATTCAAGTTGATAGGAAAAGGCTTTTGGAGGAGTTTAAGGAGATGGAGAAGGGGAGGGTGTTAGATCAACAAGATTTGAGGTAGTGTTGGATGAACCAGAAAATGGTCTAGGCCTCAAGCCATAGGGCCTCCTTCGGACAAATCCAGAAACTGAGGTGGATGCCTTGGCTTTCTTTGCTGGAACAGCTTTCTTTCTTGGTGCATCATCCTCAGATTCATCCTCAGAGAGATTTTCTGCAGGCTCTTCCTCCTCATATTCCAAGTCTGTATCCTCTAATACTTTCTCTTCTTCCTTCTCTTGTTCTTCCACATTTCGTTCTTCATTTTCTGGTTCTCTTTCTCTTTCTTCTTCTTCCTCTACTGCAATACCCTGAACTCTTTTCAGTTGCATCACATCTTTCTTAAGATCTTTCAGTTGCAGCAGCCCTTCATCAATCTTTTGATTCATGCTTTGAAGCATGTCCATGATGTTCCCTAGAAGTGCATCAACAGATGAGGCATCAAGGGTTTGGGCTAAAGGTTTGCGAGGACCAGAGGCAGAGGCTCTTTTCTGGGAAGAACTGGCAGGGGCAACTTTGTTTGGCCTTGGAACCCAATGGCCCTTGACTTTCTTGTATCCCATTCTGCTCAGTGTGTACTTGTTGTATTCGTTGTTGTAGGAATCAGGCTTTCTGTAGTCTACTCCCAAAAAATTTACATGGAAATGCTTAAAAATCTTGGTCAGCAGCATTCCATATGGTAGGTTCTTGGAGGCAGTGGTTGCAACATTGGCCATGTTGGAGAGAATGTAGTAGGGAATGTCAATTCGGGTGTTGGTAAGAAAAGCCCACAAGAAGAACAGATCCTTCTCAGTTACACGTTCAAAACCACTAACTTTGGGTAAGAAAATGGTGGTCACAAAATGGTGGACAAGTCTTAATTCAACGGGGAAATTGTTGGCTATGGGTTGAGTGGATTCGGGCATGTCATGACCAAAAAGAACTCTGAGTTGTTCTTTTCGACTAACGTTTTCAAAGTACATTTCTCCACCATAACCAGTTCCCATAATATCTGCCAAAATCCCTTCATTCAGAGTGAATTTTACCCCATTCACAAAACTAGTGATCATGTTGCTTCCCACTTTCTTTATTAGATTAGAGTAGAACTGTCCCACCAATTTTGGGTAAACATTTTCTCTAATGGTGGTGTAGGGTTCTCAACCTAGATTCTCAAGAATATGGGGGAAGTCGAAGTTTTATGTCTTAAAGAAGGAATAATCTACCCAGCGTCCATTTAAAACATTTCGAAGACTAAAAATGTTCATATACCTTTATTCTGCCATTGTATCAATGAAGTGTGTTGAATCCCAATTAGGTTGCTCTGCTGGCACCCTTTCCTCTGAATCTCTGATGACTGGTCCAGCCCTTTTATGTTTCTGAGTGCGTGTAAGAGGCAAGTTAGGGTTTTCCCGACCAGGTTCACTTTTAGGAGCCATTGAAGGGTAAGTGAGGATTGAGAGAAAGAGAGAAAGAGTCGATTAGGGTTTATAGAAATATAGAGATGAAGAGCTGCGATGGTTGAGACTGACGGTTGGTTTTGGTGCGAACAGGGGAGCGGGAGAGAAAAAGATTGAGAGTAAATGAATGAGAGGGAAATTTCGAATGTTTGTAAAGTGGGCTTTGTCAAAGTATATAGGCTCGCAGCATGAGGTGACTCATGAGCTAAATGAGGCGACACATGCCTTGTTAATAATATGATTTAAGTCCACTGATGTGATGAGGCGACTCTATGAAATAAAGTGTCAACTCTTTCACCCAGACTGAACATATGAATCATAAGAATTTCATGAAATGACCTTTTTCAATATATGTCATAAAAGACATCTTAATATGATCATATAATGCATCATGAATTCAAGAAAAGCATTTCATATGAATGATAAACACATTCAAACATTCAAAACACAATTTTCGCTCGAATCAAATATAAGTTTATCATATAGGATCACTCATCCCTAGTTCTCTTCTAATCATGCAAAAACGATTTTCACTTAATGGTTTAGTAAAGATATCAGCTAATTGCTTATCAGTGGACACAAAGTCAAGTTCTATATCACCTTTTTGTACATGATCATGTATAAAGTGATATCTGAATTCAATGTGTTTTGTGTGAGAGTGTTGAATAGGATTTTTAGTCAAGTTTATTGCACTAGTATTATCACACTTGATAGGAATATGATTAAACAAGATTTCATAATCTTCTAATTGTTGTTTGATCCACAATACTTGTGCACAACAACTCCCAGCTGCTATATATTCAGCCTCAGCTGTGGAGAGAGCAACTGAATTTTGTTTCTTGCTAAACCAGGATACAATCATATTGCCTAGGAGTTGGCAAGAGCCACTTGTGCTCTTCCTATCAACTCTACTCCCCGCATAGTCAGCGTCAGTGTAAGTATTCAAGTTAAAACAAATACCCTTTGAATACCATAATCCAAGGTTTGGTATGTGCTTAAGATAACAAAAAATCATTTTTACAGCAATCACATGAGATTATTTAGGATTAGATTGAAAGCGAGCACATAAGCAAACACTAAACATTATGTCTGGTCTACTAGCAGTTAGATACAATAGAGAGCCTATCATGCTTCTATAAAGCTTAGTATCTACTGACTTACCTTTCTCATCGCTATCCAATTTAGTTGTAGTACTCATTGGAGTACTTATAGGCTTTGCATCTTCTATGCCAAACTTTTTGACTAAGTCCTTGATGTACTTGGCTTGGTTGATGAAGATGCCTTCCTTCGATTGCTTGATTTGAAGTCTGAGAAAATAGTTGAGCTCTCCCATCATGCTCATCTCGAATTCTCCCTACATACACTTAGCAAATTCTTCGCAAAGTGATTCGTTAGTAGCACCAAATATAATATCATTAACATAAATTTGTACTACTAGCATGTCACTGTTTTTGATTTTGATAAAAAGAGTTGTGTCTATTTTTCCTCTAGAAAAACCTTTTTCAATCAAAAACTTACTTAATCTTTCATACGAAGCCCTTGGGGCTTGCTTTAAACCATATAAAGCTTTTGTTAGTTTAAAAACATGGTCAGGAAGTTTTGGATATTCAAAACTAGGTGGTTGTTCAACAAAAACTTCTTCAGTGATAAAGCCATTTAGAAAAGCACTTTTAACATCCATTTGATATAATTTAAAGCAAAAGCAAGTAATAATCTAATGGCTTCTAGTCTAGCTACAGGAGCATAGGTTTCATCAAAATCAATGCCTTCCTCCTGACTATAGCTTTGAGCAACAAGTCTAGCCTTGTTCCTCACAACAATTCCAGATTCATCCATTTTATTTCTAAATACCCATTTAGTTCCAATAACTGGATGATCACTAGATCTAGGAACAAGGTGCCATACCTCATTCCTTTCAAATTGATTTAATTCCTATTGCATAGCATTTATCCAAAATTCATCATGTTCAGCATCATTAAAACACTTAGGCTAAATTTGAGATAAGAATGCAAGATGATTGCATATGTTTTTTATAAAGGATTGAGTTCTTACACCTTGTGAAGGATCACCTAGGATTTGTTCCGTAGGATGGTTATGCACAAACTTCCATTCCTTAGGTAGTCCTTCATTAATTTCTTGTTCGCTGATAGGAACTCCTTGTACTTCTCTTTCCTTTTGTGATTCCTCATTTGAGCTTGGTTGGATGTCCAGCTTTTCCATTCCAGATTCTAGCTCATCTGCATCATCACTTGCAACATTCTTTGAAGAAGGATTAAGTTCATCAAAAGTGATGTGGACTGATTCTTCAACAACTAGAGTCCTCTTATTAAAGACTCTATAAGCCTTGCTATATGTTGAATAGCCAAGAAATACACCCTCATCTGATTTAGCATCAAACTTACCGAGGTTGTCTTTATTGTTATTCAATACAAAGCATTTACATCCAAAAGCTTTAAAGTATGAGACATTTGGTTTCTTTTCTTTCCAAAGTTCATAGGGGGTTTTGTTTAAAAACTTTCTAAATAAAATTCGATTTAAAACATAGCAAGCTGTGTTAACAGCTTCAGCCCAAAAGTATTTTGGTAAACCATTTTCATCACAAAACATTTCAAAAGGTTTACAATCAAATTCCCCTCCATAATCAGTCCTAATAGAAGTAATTGAAATTCCTTTTTCATTTTGGACTTTTCTACAAAATTTTGTAAAGAAGACAATTGTCTCATCCTTATGAGCTAAGATGAATGTCCATGTAAATCTAGAATAATCATTAATAATAACAAGTGCATATTGTTTACCACCAAGACTTAGAGTCCTAGTAGGTCCAAATAAATCCATATGCAACAGTTGAAGTGGCCTAGAGGTAGTGAGCATATTTAAGGATTTGAAAGAGATTAAAGTTTGCTTACCTAATTGACAAGTATCACAGATTCTGTTTTTGTCAAATTTTATCTTTGGAAGATCTTTGACTAAATCATGTTTAGAAACTTTTGAAAGTATGCTCATACTAATATGACCAAGTCTCCTATGCTATAACCAACTTTCATCACTATTCATAGCAGCAAGACATTCCATTTTGCATGAAGATAAATCATTAAGATTGAAAACATAAATATTGCCTTATCTATGTCCAGTGAGAATTATCTTGTTATCATTAATGTCAATTACATCACATTTAGTGGATTCAAATACAACCTTGCACCCTTTGTCACACAATTGACTAATGCTCAAAAGATTGTGTTTGAGTCCTTTAACAAGTAATACATTTTCGATAGAGGTAGAAGAATTCTTACCAATACTACCTATACCGATGATCTTTCCTTTGCTATTGTCACCAAATGTGAGAAGACCCCCATCCTTTGGAGAGAGAGAAGTGAATTGAGCTTCAGCTCCCGTCATGTGCCTTGAGCATCCACTATCCAAGTACCAATGATCTTTCTTGGATTTGGCTTGAAGGCAAACCTGCAGCAGAGTTTATCTGACCTTAGGTACCCAAATCATCTTGGGTCCTTTGGGGTTAGTCCTCATTGGTCTTCTAGAGACCCATGCATTGCTAGGAACATTTGATCTCTGTAAGGCAAAGCATCAACTAGCAATGTGTCCCTTTTTATGACAGTAAAAACATGAAACTTGTGTTTTTCCAGTTGAAGTTCCAAATCTGCCTTTTGAAAAATTCTTCCTTTTAAATGGATCAAAACCAAGGCTAGCTTTGTCAAGTGAGCAATTTTGTTTTCCTAAAATTGCATCCAGTTTTTCTTTTTCATTTACACATCTATGAAGGCTTGTTTCCAAGCTTTTGACCTTTTCAAGCAAGAAGTGATTGTCTTTTGGAAGGTCCTTTTGAAAAGAACCTTTCTGAGCCTTATCTTTTAAGATGCAAACTTCATTTTTCAAAACTTCATTTTCCTTTTGTAAATTCTCATTTTCATCAGTAAGAGTAGAAATCATCTTCTTAAGAAGTCCATTTTTAATTCTCAATTTTCTCAATTCATAAATTAAATCATCAAAGGCATCTTGTAATTCATTAAAAGTAAATTGGGATGAATCAGATACCTCACTATCATCATTATGAGCCATGAGACATAAGTTAGCCACTTCCTGTGGTTCAGTTTCTTCCTCGGAGCTTGATTCTTCATCATCACTCCATGTCATGACTGCCATGGCCTTCTTTTCTTGATATTTCTTTCCTCTCTTTCTGAGCAGAGGACATTCTGCCTTCATGTGGCCAGGTTTCTTGCATTCATAGCAGATTATGTTGGAGTCTTTGTTAAATTCTCCCTTGGCTTCATGCTTCTTTCCACCTCTCCATTTCTTCTTTATGAGTCTCCTGAATTTCCTAGTGATAAGAGCAATTTCATCTTCATTCTCTTCACTTGCTGATTTATCATCTTGACAGGTGGATTGGAATGCAACTACTCTTTTCTTCTTTTCTTCATCCTCTTGGGCATGTTGCTTTTGTGTGAGCTCATGTGTCATTAGAGAGCCCAAGAGTTCTTCCAGTGGTAGAGTATTAAGGTCCTTTGCTACTTGAATTGCTGTGACCTTGGCTTCCCAAGCTTTTGGCAAAGACCTTAGAATCTTTCTTACCTGTTCACTATTAGGATACACTTTTCCCAGAGATTTTAAACCATTAATAATATCAGTGAACCTAGTGAACATTTCAGTGATAGATTCTTCATGTTTCATTCTGAACAATTCATAGCTATGTACTAATATGTTGATCTTAGATTCTTTAACTTGATTAGTACCTTCATGTGTGACTTCTAGTCTATCCCATATTTCCTTAGCAGATTCACACGTGGAAATACGATTGAATTCATTGGGATCAAGTGCACAATATAAGATATTCATAGCTTTAGCATTAGATTGTAGCATTTTCAGATCATCTTTATCCCATTTAGATTCTGTTTTAGGGAAAACCATTTGTTCTATTCTGGAAGTAGGAGTTTTAGGTCCTTTTACAATAAGTCCCCATAGTTCATAATCTACCGATTGGATATAGATTCTCATTCTATTTTTCCAATAATTGTAATTTGTGCCATTAAACATAGGTGGTCTATTTGTGGATTGACCATCACCAAGAGAGCTTCCGAAATTGGTTGCCATGGATCTATTCCTAGGACGTTAAGCCTTAAAACAGAAATACTAGCTCTGATACTAATTGTTGGTCCAATAGGCAACCCAAGAGGGGGGGGGGTTAATTGGGTTTTTCGAATATTTATACAAGTTAAGATTAATTAAGATTAATCTAAACAATATAGCAATGGTTAATCTATATGCAAAGCAATGTTATCATGAGAAGCAAAGAAAACAGAGCAAAAGGAGAGAGACACAAATTTACCGAGGTTCAACCACAAACTGTGGTCTACGTCCTCACCCCAAGACCTCCTTGAAGCCTTCTTCCACTATGTAATCAAATATTACAAGATGGGTTGCTGATTGACAAAGTGCTCAGCTCACTCTATAAGAACTCCTCACCGAGCTCTTCACTTCCCGAGTGGTTTTGCCCAAGCTCCACTTAAACTTTACAAGAGTTTTGCTTTACACGAGAGAACTCTCAAACTCTCAGTTACAAGTGTATAGAAATATACAACTCACTCTCTACTAAGAGTAGATTTTACATTCAAAGCTTACAGATGAAGGTAGAAAAAATATTCAGTGTATATCAGTGATTCTTGTCTCTTGTTGTTTCTTCCTCTTGATTCTTATATATAAATGCAGTTGGAGGCTAGTATATATACCCTTGCATTCATTCCATCCGTTGGAGGTGGTTGGGTATCATTAATGCGCATCCAGTCCGTTATAACGTTAAGAAAAATAGCCGTTATAACAGAGGGAGTCGGCTCCACTTTTTGTGGTGTCGACACTTCCTGCTTCTGCATTTACCAGACGATGTTCACTGAGTTCATGAGTCCCCTCTTCATGTTGATGAGGCGACTCCTTGTTCATCTGTCTTCTTCATAATAGGCTTCTGCTTCAGGTGTCCACTCATTGATCATTTGAACTTCAAGCCTTTTGCTTTTGCTACCAGGAGGCGACACTTCATCTTCATGTGTCCGCTCATTGATCATCTTATCTTCAAGCCTTGGCGTCTGTCTCCATGAGGCGACACTTCATTACAATGTGTTCACTCATTACTTACTTGGTCTCCAGGCTTTTTGCTTCTGTGTGCAAGAGGCGACACCTCATTACCATGAGTCCCCTCTTTGTTCAATTTGTCTCCAGGCCTTTTTACGTCTGTCATCAGGAGACGACTCCTCATTTCCATGAGTCCCCTCATTGCCCAGAATTCAGCTTTCAGATTTCTATTGATCAAGCTTTATCAAAGCACTAGTATAAGAACTTCAAGTTGTATGTCTTTGGGGTATGATGATCAATCAAATCTTCTTAACTCATCAGAGTTAACTTCTACTTAATTTGGATTGAATAAATCATTGGATGTTGATCTTCTTCTTGAATCTCAAACTGTTAAAGCTTCATGTGATCAAGGCTGAACTTTTCTTCTTCATTTACAAAGCTCCTTCTATCATTGTGGGATATCTTCTTCAATGCCAATCTTCCTCAATTGTGTGAAGCTTCACAATGCTTCAATTCTGATTTCCTCTCTTTGATAGCAATTCTTCATTCTTCATTAAAGATTACTTTACTAAGACCATTGCAGACTTGATGAAATCTATTCACACATCTAATCTTCATTGATCCTTTACATTGTAGAAGAATACTTCACTTGGATTCCATGTAGAGATCAGATATTCATTGTGAGCCATCTTCTCAGCAACTTTTATCACATTGTCTTGAATTGGTCTTAGCATACCAGATGAAATCTTCTCTTGAGCATTTTCCAAATTCTTCAACAAATAATACATCTTCAACTGAGCATTGCACTTCTTCAACTAATCTTTGCATATTCTGATGAAGTCTTTAGTCTGGTGCAAATCAATCTTCATTGAAACTATGCATACTTGAAAGAAGTTTTAATTGAAGACCTTCAATCTCTTCGAATGTAAGGCATTTGCTTGAAGTAGAGATAGGCATCTTTTTCAGTTTGGTTTATTGCATAGCCCTTTGAATTCATTGCTTGCTTCTTGAACTTCTTGTGCATTCTCCTTGACATCTATTAGCTTAAGATTCAACTTTAAGTATTGGTTATGAGCTTTGTTAATCTGCACACTAAGTAGATTCATTAGTAACATAACACAAGGTTTAGTTATCATCAAAATCAACATGCGAATTAACCTTGAGTCAACAAGGATCAACCTTGACTTAACATCGCCATCTGTCACGCCTTGATTTTTTGAACTCAAGAAAATAAGTGAGAAAAACATAGTACTCTCTCATTAGAACTTATCATCTTAGAAGGACGAGTACGACTAGGTTTGAATTAGAAATTGATTTCAATAAGGGTCTTTGAAATAAGTTTGGAGTCGTCACCTAACTTTGTTAAGGTGAGTTAGGCCACCCAAAACTAAGTGTAATCTAAAGATTAAACTTAGGGTTTTTAAAAAGGTTTTGGAAAACTTCCTCGAGGAAGGGTTTTTGGAGAAAAGAGGTTGATTGGCAATCTTTGAAAAGATTTAAGCCCTTTTTGAAAAACAACTCCGTTTTTGCTCTTTCAAAAATAGTGATTCTAGGCTCAGAGGTTAGTTACGTACAAGGAAGATGCATTAGGCAATCACCCTATTCTACCCTTGCGGTATCTACATGTCTATTCACCCTACGTTCACTCATTTAGAATTTTTTATTATCCATTGTTCAATTATATCCACTTTGAGAATTTTAGAAAGAGGTTTGATATGATGCATGATATGCAAGTACAAAAAAAGAATTTGATTTTGAAAATAGATTTGAAAAGAGGATTTGAAGCTTGAAAAAAGTTGTAGGAATTGAAAACTTGAAAAGGTTATTGAATTGAAAACTTGAAAAAGGTTGTGATTGCACCCATAAGGGTTGCCTACATATCCCTTTATTGAAAATCAGGCCAGTCGTAGTTCAAACTCGGGGTCCGATTGAGAATAGACACTTTGGGGTCTTGTTTGATTTGAAAAGACAATTTGAGTCCTTTGAGAGGTTTGACTTGAAAAGAGTTTAAATTGAACTTTGATTGAAAGATTGGAAATTGAACTTTGAACTTTGATTTAAATTTGACTTCGATTTAAAATCGAACTTGGAATTGACTTTGATTTGAAATTGAACTTGGACTTAATTTGGAAAGATTGAGTTGAGCTTTGAAGTCATCTTGACTTAGATTGAAGTTTGAAACCATCTTGGTTCTAAAAGAATTTTAGAAAAGAGTTGAAGCTTCCTAACTTTAGGGTTAGGGTTGAATTAGGGTTTAGACATCTTAGGACTTAGGTAACCTAAGGTTTAAGCATGCAATTGAAATAGAAAGGTTTGATTTTAGAAAGTTGGATTTTTGGAAAGTTCCAAATTAGGACCGTTCCATTTTAGGAAGTTTCCTTTTTAAGAAAGAGTTGATTTTGGAAAGATTTGAATTTGGAAATTTTTGAATTTATAAAAATTTGAACCTAGAAAGATTGAAATTTGAAAAATTTGGAATTTTGAAATTTAGAAAGTTAGAATCGAGAGAGGTTTTGAAATTAGGAAAGATTTGATTTTTGTTTCCTAAAGTAGAATATTTGATTTTATTTCCAAAAATAGTTGATTTGATTTCGTTTTCAAAATTAGAGGATTTGATTTGGTTTCCTAAATTGGAAGATTTGATTTGACATGGAAATAAAAAAGGTTGAGTTTTGGAGCTCTATCATTTTATGTGACTTTTGAATTAAGAAATCTAAGATTTCATGTAGAAAAAGAGTTTTGAAAATCTATGATTTGAGACAATTAGAAAGTCATGATTTTAAAAAAGGAATTAGGGTTTCCTAACCATTGATTCTAGGGTTTTGACTTAGACTTTCAAAACAAGGAATTTTTGGAAAGTAAATCTTTGAAAAAAGCTTTTAGGAAGTAAACTTGCAAAAAATATTTTTAGAAAGGTTTGAATATCCCACTTTCCTAAAACGATTCTAATCATGAAAAGATTAGAACCATTCTAAGGTTATGATTTTGACAATCACTTAGGTTTGAAATATGGACCATAATGATCACATTGAATGTAACACTTTTCTAAAACAACCCTAACCAAGAAGTGGTTATAATCACCTTGGGATTGTGATTTTTAAAGCGAGTAGGGTTTGAAACCCTAATGTGGACCTTGATGATCCAATTGAATGTAACACTCTCCTAAAGAAACTTTAACAATGGAATGGCCAGAATCACTATAGAATTGTGATTTCTTAAAAAACAACTTAGGACTTGAACTTAAATTTAGACCTTGATGGTTACAATGAACATAACACTTTTTTAAAACAACCTTAATCCTGGAATGGCTGCAATCATTTTAGAAGTGTGATTTTGAAAACAAGTTTGAAAGAAAGAGGTTTTGGATGCACGTTTTAAAAGAGAATTTTGATGCAAGTTTGAAAACAACTTTAAACACAATTTTGATTGCAACGCATGAACATGACAACCACAATGCAAAAGGGTCGTGAACATGCAAGGTTAGGCTTCTCCACATAATCAAGGGAGCCAAACCCACACCATCTTAGGTTAAACTTGAACAAAGCTCCCAGCAAGGTGACCTTTAACAATTCTTCCTAAGCATGAACCGGGAAGTCCCTTATTTCAAGCATGCAAGAAGAGGAGGTAGACGATGAGGATTAAAATAAAAGAGAACCCAAGTGGGTTAGGAGAGAGAAGAGAGAGGGGGGTTACATAAACTAAATCGAAAGCCTACCTTATGTTCTTTTGCTTTGATTTCTTTGTTTGATTTACCTTGAAAGCTTTGAAGATGCAGCCCTTGAACTTCAATAGATGCTTGGAGGCTAGGGTTTGAGTGTACGGAGTCTAGGATTTGAGGGAGCTTGAGAGGATTAGGGTTTTGAGGGGACTTGAGCTCTATTTTCAGTGAGGCAAAGTTTCTGAAGTGATTTTTTGAACCTAGAATATGCAGGGGGAGGGTCTGTAATTTATAGGAAAACCAAACAGGAACTCGAGCCTGTTGTAGTGGCGCTAGTGCTTTTTTATGCTTGGCCCCACTAGGAGGGTGGGGCCAACCACTTAGGCAAGTTTTAAGGCTACAAGAAATGTATCTTTGGACCCTTGGGACCCAAAGCAAAAGATTTGGGCGCCTGTCCTAGTGACTACCACGCAATTTTTAGCTTGGTTCCACTAAAAGTGACTCCAGAAAGTTCGGGAATGATCTGCAAGCCTGGGGATGGACGGGAACCTCTAAAAAAATGTCCCAGAGGTAAATGGCTTGAGAACTAATGCTAGAATAGTTGAAAAGGTTGATCGGCCCATGGAGGCAAATGGTCATTTGAATCGAAAAAACACTAGAATAGACCTGGGGTGACCCGTGAAAAGGCTTAAAGGTTGAAAACACTATCAACAATGTTCCGAGGGATTACCAGTTTGATACCCAAAACCACTGTGGTTAAAAAAGGTGACCGACCCATCAGGGGCAGAATGGTTATTTTGCACCGGGCTTTACCATAATAGACTTGGAATGATCCAAAAAGGCATTGGAAGATTAGGAATACTATTATAAGCATCCTTAGAAGGTTACCAGTTTGATACCTAGAGTTGGTGTGGTTCCAGGAGGCAACTGGATGCTTAGGGGCAAAATAGTTACTTTGACTAGTTACTCTAAGAATTAATTCAGAAATGACTGGAAGGCACTAGAGCATGCTAGATTATCTTTGGAACAATCTTAGAAGCGTGGAGTTAGCATTCTGAGGACTTTGGTACTTTCTCAGGAAGCGTGCTAAAAGGGCCCAAGGGGTAGTTTGGTCATTTTTTACCAGAATAGGCTAGCAGGCATTGGTGTTAACCTAGGTTTTGAGTGTTTCTGTCACTCTGACATTATGTGATGAATTGGTTTTCGAAGGTATCTCATCCTTCGGTAAACGTGTCACTACCAAGAAGCGTGTTTGGTCTCGCGACATAGGGGTTTTTTGGCAATTCCCATTGTCGACCTGTTTATGAGTGTTTCTGCCACTCTAATGGTTGCGATGTTTATGAGTGTTTCCATCACTCTGACGGTGTGCGTTCATCACTGAGGCTGTGTGATCTCAATAAGCTACTGGATGGTCTTATCATCTTGGGGCCTTGGGTACTTTCCCGATTGACATGCGGAATAACAGATATTCTACGTTGACGGGCTAGCAAGCGCCAGAAGTGAACCGCTCTACCATCTCAAGGACTTGGGTTCCTTCCTGGTCGACAGGTTTGAAGGGACTTATCATTTCGAAGATTTTTCTCGATAAATGTGTTAAACTGGATGGACTTATAGTCTAAGAGATTAACTTTCTCGAAAGATGTACCAGATTGAGTTTGACTAGTCTAGATTGGAATTGGAATTGGAATTGAGGTTAAACTATGGACTTACCATTTTTAAGAAGACATGCCAACTAGAATTAGACTGAGAAATGTCTCAAAGGCATTTATGTCATTTTGCTTCTATTAGGCCTAGCAGGCCCGCAAAGCAATTAATTGACTAGATTGAGTCTAGAAGCCCAATTTGGGCTTGGATGTTTTTGTGTCAATTTAAATGTGAGTCCGGCGGGACGAAGATTGCTAAGCGGGCAAAAATAGGATGCTTACAGTTTACATTTCAGTATTTCCATCATTAGAGAGATAGGGTTGGATTTCCATAAAAAAAAAAAAAAGAAAAAAGTAAAAAAGAAAACCAAGATTATGGGATGAGACTGGTTTGACTTCTAGGTGTGTCACTCTGAAAGCTATTAAACATGGTATGCCATCCTAGATCACGCCTAGAGTCTATATTCTTATTAGTCTCTGTGAAATTCACGCTTACACTATTACATTGTCGTTGATATGGTCTTGATCATCTCACGACCAATTATGCTCATTTTGTGTGATTTCGTGCATATTTGATGTTGATATTTTCAAGCTAGGTTGCATCTTGATATCCATGAATCTATATTTGCCCTAAAATGATTAATCATTTCTTTACAAGGCTCCTATAATTTGAAAAGTTTAATGTTTCTACAAAAGAGAGGGGGGGGGGTTCCCTACACTTTTTAATATATTTCAAAGTCTTCTTGGATTGAAGAGGGAAGCTACCTGTTGTTTTGCCAAAGGGCGATGCCAGCTGTCACTTAAGAGAGCTCACCAATCCAAAGACGAGTCCTAGACGAAACCGAAAGCTCCACTAAAGAGAGTTTTTCCTTCAAACAAGAGCTATCACATCCCAACAAGAAAAGGGCCTAACTAGAAAGGGGAACCCCGGGAGAAGAATAAAAGTTCAAAAGACTGCCTGATTCTGAGATACAATACTCCCAGCTGAACATGAACCTTGGGGCAACCCCCGGGACATGCATTCAATTCTATTCGTGTATGTTCATTCATAAAAAAGTATGACATACATTGAATTCTATTCCTGTATGTACAGTCATAAAAAAAAAAAGTATGACATGCATGCATTTGCATTCATGCATAACCGGTGAAATCATCAAAAAGTATGATATGCATTCACTTTAATTCTTGTACAAGCTTGTGCATTCGTCAAAAGTATAACATGTATAAACCTATGCATCTTATAAAAATAGAATTGGCATAGATAAATTATTTTTGCACAAAACTTTCTCTATATCTCTCCTTCTCAAATAGGAAACAGAAAATGGGGCAAAGCACAAAAGGAAACTAAAGTCACCCAACAACCAACTAAGCAAGCTCAGACATCTCCGACATCGGCACTGGCACCAGCATATGCCTTGAAAAGCTCGAACTGCCATCCATAGCCAACAAAAATAAGAATGGGGCAACGGTCCACCCTCGACCCCCCAATTAGCCTTGAAATAGCTGATCCAACCTTCTACAAACCACGAAGCATAGGGCAACGTTCCATCCCACTAATCATCTATAAAAGCTTCCCAAATCATAAATACTAGGACAATGATCCACCCTTGACCTCATGACCAACTTTGATCAACCTTTTTCAAACCATGAAAATGGGGCAATACCGCACCCTGCAGCTCCCATTCAATTCAAACTGTTTGATCAGATTCAAGACAAACCAAATACCTCAAACTTTTCAAAAGAGATCTCACTCCCTCCAAAAATCAACTCAAGGTAGTCAACTTCAGAGAAGCAAAATCTCTCTAGAGACATGTCAATAAGAATCCTATCATACCTGCCAAAATCAGAACTCAATAGTCAAGCCAAAGCCATGTATTCCAACCTCAAGAGATCTCAAGCAAAGATAGACAAATGACCTCATCTTCAAACTCCAAGACAAAATAATCATAAGCATGAAGAAATCTCCCATATCACCCCACGCTCAAGGCAAAGGTAAAATTCTTACCAAAACAAATTAGAATTTTACAAACCAAAAGCCCTTGCTTTCTCTCAAATTCAAAAATTTTCAAAAAAAAGTTTCAATTTCAAAATTAGTTTTTGTCAATTTCAAAAATCAATTTTCAAAATTCAAAAATCGCTTTCAAAACTATTTCTACAAAATGTATCAAATTCCAAAGATCAAAACTCTTACTTTCTTTTGAAAGTAAAAATCAAGTTTCAAATCCAAAAATTTTCACAGCTTTTTCCACCAAAAGTTTCAACTTCCAATTTCAATTTAATTTCAAAGACAAAAATTCTTGCTGTCTTCCAAAAACACCATCATGTTTAAAAGCTTTCAAAAGTTTCAAGTCTCCAGTGAAAACAAAATTCTTAAATGCTTTGCTTTCGAAAAAATCCAATAGTTTCAAGTGAAAATGAATTTTCTAAACATTCTATCTTCAATGGTTCGAGTTTCAAGTCAAAAAGAATTTTTTAAATGTTTCCAAAAGGTTTGTCTGAGCTTTTTTCTCAAACAGTTCTAATTCAAAAACAAATTCCGGTTTCCTAAAATTCTGCTTCAAAAGTCCCGTTTCAAAAGAAATTTCGATTTCTTGGGCTTTCCTATTCAAAAGCCCCATTTCAAAACAAAGTCCACTTTCTCGTGCTTTCCTCTTCGAAAGCCCTGTTTCAAATCAAGTTCGAAGGTTTTTAAAGCTTTTTCCTCAAAAAGATCAAATTCAGTTCAAACCTTCGGTTTCCTAGGCTTTCCCCTTCAAAAGCTCCGTCTCCAATTCAAATTCTAGTTTTCTAACTTTTCCATTAAAAAGTTTATTTCCTTCAAAAACATTTCAATTCAAATCAAATTCAAGGTTTTCTAAACTTTTTTCCTTCAAAAAGTTTATTCAAATCAAATTCATGGTTTTCTAAACTTTTCTCCAAAAAATTTCAATTCAAGATTTTCTAAACTTTTTCCTTCTAAACGTTTCATTCCAAATCAAATTTAGGTTTTTTAAACTTTTTCCTTGAAAAAGTTCCAATTCAAATCAAATCCCAGGTTTTCTAAACTTTTCTCCTTCAAAATGTTTAAATTCATGGTTACTTTTCTCCTTCAAAAAGTTTCAATTCAAGGTTTTCTAAAATTGTTACCATCAAAAAGTTTCAAGTCAAGGTTTTCTAAATTTTTTACTTTTCAAAAAGTTTCAATTCAAGGTTTTCTAAATTGTTTACCTTCAAAAAGTTTTAAACTTTTTTCCTTCAAAAGGTTTAATTTTTTCTCCTTCAAGAAATTTCAATTCAAGGGTTTCTAAACCTTTCTCCTTCCAAAAGATTCAATTCAAGGCTTTGTAAACTTTTACTCCTTCAAAAAGTTTCAATTCAAGATTTTCTAAACTTTTTACCTTCAAAAAGTTTCAATTGAAGGTTTTTTAAACTTTTCTCCTTCAAAAAGTTTCAATTCAACGTTTTCTCAACTTTTTTCCTTCAAAAGGTTTGTTTCAAATCAAACTCGATTTTCAAAACTTTTTTCCTTCAAAAAGTTGATGTTTTAATAAAAATCCCAGTTTTTTGGGCTTTCTCCTTCAAAAGCCCTATTTCAAAAGCTTAGGGCCATTAGAGTGGAGTCATGGTTTTAAACTATGCTCCCATACTGATTGCCTTAAAGATTTCAGGTCACACTTCTACACCCTAAAACGTTTCTAAAATATCAGAACAACATTCCTAAAATCGTCCCCACATTTTCAAAACCACTCTACTGTTTTAACAAAATTAAACATTTTTGAAAACCAAAGCGACCGCGCTTAAAACTCATCACCCCAAAGCTCTTAAACGCTCCAAGGGTTTCATAAAAAAATTTTCAAACCGAAAGCCTCAATATCACGATTTTCACATTTTTCTAAAAGTCTCATCGAAGTTCTGTTTAAAAACTTCCCTAGCCCCAAAAATAACAAATCACAAAACCACTCTTCCTACGGCATCACAAACGCTCAATAAACACTAACCAAATACAATTCTATCCTTCACGATTCACAAGTTCCAAACAAGTACAAACAATCCACCTGATCTCCCAGTTTTTAAAATTTTTTAGGCTTTCCAAACTTTTTAAAAATTCAAAAAATTTAGAAAACTTTCAAAAAGAGTCGTGCAACTTTTAAAAAATATCCCACAATTTTTCTAGCCACTATGCAACCAAAAATCAGCTAAATCTTCAATTTTCTAATTTCCATGTATTTTTTCTAATTTAAAAAAAAATAAAAAAAATCAATAGTTTTCAAAAAAACACGAAACTTTCCACGTACGTTCAAAACATTTTTCTAAGGCACACTGCACAATGATGAGGCAAGAAAACACAGTGCCCAACGCTACAAGCGCAAATTCTAATTTCCTACAAGAACCTCTTTTACATAAACATGTACATTCATCATAACACACTCAAGCGATCACCAAAATGCAAAAACAATTCCATAAACATGCTTAAAACAGGTCAAAACCTTGATTTCAACTATCTATACGCATCAATGGATAACTATGTGAAGAAATCAACACAACTAAAAAAACTCATTTTTTGGAGTTTTCTGGCAAAATCTTCTTCTCCGTCGACGATCTGGTGATGGTGAACTTTTTCGGCGACTCTTTAGCATCCCCAAAGTCTCCCTTGGCAATGCCTAAGTAAAATCTCTCAAACAATTCCAGAAAGCAATCTAAAAAATACCTAAACTCGTGCAAAGAATACCGAGGGTTGCGATTGCTGAGTTTTTAAAATACCATAACAAGCTGGTGCCACTAGTAGAGGCGCCTGGGCAATTTTATGGCTGGCACTAGGACCAAATTCTATCTGCTTCGCCTCTTTTTCTCGCCAAATCTAGTTTTAATTGCTCTCGAACTTTCAAACTTCAAAACTCAAGCCCCAGCTTTCAAAATTCATTATCTCTGGTCCCTCTGATTGTCTCGTGATCAACATGGAACCCTTACTTTTTCATTTTCTGCCTTTGGCAAGAAAAAGCAGAAAAGGAGAGGCATTTGTAAGCACCCATTTTTGCTCGTTCAGTAATCTCTGGCCTGACCGGACTCACTTTCCAACACCATTGACACATTCAAGTCCAAACTGACCTTTCAAACTCTAGTCCAATTAATAGATCGCTTTTCGGGCTCGTTAGGCCTAATCAAAGCCGAATAACCAAAATGCCTTTGAGGCGTCATTTAGTCCAATTCAATCTGACACGTTCTTCGAGAAAGTACCTAAGTCCTTAGAGCGATAAGTCCATCCCTTCTAGGACTGTCCCTAGATAGCTTAGCATACTCATAATGCCATTCAAACCAACTTCGAACCCATTTCAGTGACTTCTGGTCAAAATGACAATTTTACCCTTGGGCACCAAATCGTCCTCGTCAACCACACCGGCTCTAGGTATCAAACGGTAAACCCTCTAGGCACTCCTATAAGTATCCCCAATTTCCAAATGCCATCTCGGTCCATTCTGGTATCTCGGTCCATTCTGGTATTTCCTGGCAGGTCGGTCATCATTTTCAACCATATTGGTAACTCCTGGGACACGCCCGAGTACCCCTATCTCTTTTCTAGCCAAGCCCCATAGCCCTACAACTTTCCAAATTGAACCGGAGCCATTTGTAGTGGAATCAGGCCAAAAAAATGGCTTGGAGCCACTCCAAGTGACACCTAGATCTTTGCCTTACAGCGAAAGGTCGAATCAAATCTTCGAGATCACTTTCATACTGAGGTGGCACTTGGCCGAAAAATGGCTTGGCGCCACATCTAGTGGCGTCACCTCCTCTAATTTTTGCCTATAAATACAATGCACCCCTAGTGTATTTTAGGTCCAAAAATGTGTAACAAAGCTCTGCCAAACTCTCTACAACCCCCAAAAATCCCCAAAACCCTAGTTTCCAAGCCTCCATCAAACCCTAGCCTATACACCTCTAAACCTAGCCCTCAAGCTCCATTGAAGGTCACTTCCAACCCCTTTAAAGCTCTTGAAGGCCTCTTCAAGTCAAGCCTCCAATGAAGCTTCGAGAAGATTTGAAGACAAGATAGGGTTTCTCTTTAAAGTTTATGCTCTCCCTTTCTCTCTCTTCTCCATCCTAGTCCACTTAGACTATTCTCTATTTTAATCCCCATCTTCTACCTCCTCTTCTTGCATGCTTGGAACAAGAGGATCTTGGGTCCATGCCTAGGGAAAGTCTTGTGGAGGTCACCGGTCGGGGGCCTTCCTATAGTCAACCTTGCGATAGTGTGGTCTCGAGCCCTCTTGATTATGTGGTGAAACCGTAAACCTTGTATGTTCATCACTCTTTGCATTATAATTGTCACGATTGTGTGCTGGTTACAATTGCTTTGCCTTCAAACTCACAATCTTAGGGTATTCCTAACCTTTTCATGGTTAGGATTTTTCTAGGAAAATGACATATTCAATGTGGCCAACAAGGTCCATATTAGGGTTTCAAAACCCTAATTTGTTTTTCAAAATCATAACCCTAAAATGATTTTAGCCTTTTCAAGGTTAGAGTTACTTTTGAAAAGTGGTATATTCAAAGAGGCCTTCAAAGGCAACATTAGGGTTTCAAACCCTAAACACCTCTTTCAAAACCTAGATGGTTTAAACCTCTTTAAATTTGACATTCAAATGTTTTTCCAAAAATTAGTCCAAGAGTTATCGTTTTGAAGCCGAAGGTCAAAACCTTGGAATTTTATGCCCTAAGAAACCCTAGCTTTGTCTCCTAACCTTCATCCTTGCTTCCTTGCATTCATTGCATCAAAACAGTCTTCAAAATCTTTGTTGTATTATGTTTTCAAAAATTGCATAACTCTCTTGAGTTGATTTCAAAAGGTGTCACACCAAATCACAAGTTTTCTTACATGAAAATTACTAAATCTTTCACATGAAATCATAAGATTTTCAAATCCAATCTTACCATTTTCAATTTAAAATCAAATCCAATCTTTCTATTTTGGAAGCAAAATCAAATCTTTCCACTTTGGAAATAAAATCAAATCTTCTATTTTTGGAAACAAAATCCAATCTTTCCACTTTGGAAACAAAATCAAATCTTTCCATTTTAGAAAGAAAATCAAATCTTCTATTTTTTAAAACAAAATAAAATCTTCCCATTTTCGAAACAAATTCAAATCTTTTCTTTTTCAATTCAAATCTTTCGTTTTTCAATTTCAAATCAAATATTTCTATTTTTAGCACAAAATCATGTTTGTCTATTTTTAACATGAAATCATATCTTTCCTTTTTCAACATGACATCGTATAATTTCTCACATAAAATCATTGTTTTTTCAAATTTTCTTTCCATTGCATGCATGTAACCCCAATTCTAAACCATATTCCAAAACCACCTTCCAAACCCCTGGGTTACCTTAACCCTAGTTTTCCCAACCAAGGTTAGGTAGTTTCAAGACTCCAACTCTAAACCTCTTCTCAAACCATCCTTTCAACTCAAATGATCTTTTCAAAATATGTTTTTGAAAACCTCTTACTCCTTTGAGTTTTCAAAAACCCTAATCCAAAAGTCTTTTCAAAATACTCCTACACTAAAAAAAAATGTTGTCAAAAGCTCTCTCATACTTGTCTCAATCCAAAATGGCTAGACACTTACTATTTTCCAAAAAAATATTTTCAAAAACTTATAACCCTAAGATGATCCTAACCCTTTTATGGTTACGGTTACCTAAGGAAAGTGATATATCAAATGAAACCAACCCCAAACATTTTTCAAAAACCTTTATCAAAACCAACTTTCAAACATAACACGATTAAAGTAACCCTAGGCCATCTATGGTTGTGGTTGTCCAAGTTACAATGAGATATTCAAACAAGGGAAGTTTTTAACTCATTTTTCTAAAAATGTTTTTCAAAATTCATAGTCCAGAAGGAGTTCAGTTCCCACATAGCTAACCTCTCAAAGGTAATGAAACATTGACATGCCTTACATAAGGTACATAAAAACTATCTTTAAAAACCTTTTCAAGACAAGTTTACAAGAGCTTTTACAAGTCCAAATCCCACTTTCAAATCCCAAATTGGGTTCCAAAACTTCCAAATTTCTCTTAAGTTATGTCGAAAACATTTCAAAAGCACTTCAAAAGGATTTATCTGATTTTAGGCACCCAAATCATCTTGGGTCCTTAGGGGTTAGTCCTCAATGGTCTTCTAAGGACCCATGCATTTTTAGGAACATTTGATTTCTGTAATGCATAGCATCTACTAGCAATATGTCCCTTTTTATGATAGTAAAAGCATGATATCTATCTTTTTCCAGTTGAAGTTCCAAATCTGCCTTTTGAAAATTTCTTCCTTTTAAATGGATCAAAGCCAAGACTAGCTTTGTCTAGTGAACATTTTTGTTTTCCTAAAATTGCATTCAGTTTTTCTTTTCGATTTACACATCTATAAAGACTTTTTTCCAAGTTTTTAACCTTATCAAGCAAAATATGATTTTCTTTTGAAAAGTCTTTTTGAAAAGGATCTTTCTTAATCTTATCCTTCAAGACACAGATTTCATTTATCAAAACCTCATTTTCCTTTTGTAAGTTTTCATTTTCATTAGTAAGAGTAGAAATCATCTTTTTAAGAATACCATTTTTAATTCCCATTTTTCTGAATTTGCAAAGCAAATCATCAAATGCATCTTGTAATTCATTAAAAGTAAATTGTGAAGAGTCTGATACCTTACTATCATCCTTGTGAGCCATAAGACATAGATTAGCCACTTCTTGTGGTTCAGCTTCTTCTTCAGAGCTTGATTCTTCATCATCACTTCATGTTGTGGCTGCCATGGCCTTCTTCTCTTGATACTTCTTTCCTCTCTTTCTGAGTAGAGGACATTCTGCCTTCATATGGCCAGGCTTCTTGATTCATAGCATGTAATGTTGCATTCCTTGTTAGTTCTCCCTTAGCTTCATACTTCCTTCCACCTCTCTATTTCATCTTCATGAATCTTCTGAATTTTTAAGTGATGAGAGTAATTTCATTTTCATTCTCATCACTTGCAGATTCATCATCTTGACAGGTGGATTGGAATGCAACTACCATTTTCTTCTTTTCTTCATCCTCTTGGGCATGTTGTTTTTGTGTGAGCTCATGTGTCTTTAGAGAGCCCAAGAGTTCTTCCAGAGGCAGACTGTTGAGGTCCTTGGCTTCTTGGATTGCTGTGACCTTAGCCTCCCAAGCCTTTGGCAAAGACCTTAGAATCTTCCTTACCTGCTCATTGTTAGGATACACCTTTCCAAGAGATTTTAAACCAGTTATAATATTGGTGAACCTAGTGAACATTTCAGTGATGGATTCATCAGGTTTCATTTTGAACAATTCATAGCTATGTACCAATATATTGATTTTAGATTCTCTAACTTGATTGGTACCTTCATGTGTGACTTCTAATCTATTGCATATTTCCTTAGCTGATTCACAAGTAGAAATACGATTAAATTCATTAGGATCAACTGCACAATATAGAATATTCATAACTTTAGAATTAGATTGTAGCATTTTCAAATCATCTTCATCCCACTCAGATTCTGGTTTAGGGATATCAGTTCTATCCACTCTAGTTGTAGGTGTTTTGGGACCATTTACAATGGGTCTCCATAATTCATAATCAACCGATTGGATATAGATTCTCATTTTATTTTTTCAATAATTGTAATTGGTGTCATTGAACATAAGTAGTCTATTTGTGGATTGACCCTCACCGAGATAGCTTCCGAAATTGGTTGCCATGGATTTATTCCTAGGATGTGAAGCCTTAAAAATAGGAATACAGGCTCTGATACCAATTGTTGGTCCAAAAGGCAACCTAAGAGGGGGGTGAATTGGGTTTTTCGAAGATAAATAACAATTACGATTAATTAAAATTAATCTAACCAATGTAACATTGCTCAATCTATATGCAATGCAATATAATCAGAAGAAGGAAAGAAAACAGAGCATAAGAAAGAACACACAGATTTACCGAGGTTCAATCACAAATTGTGGTCTACGTTCTCACCCCAAGACCTCCTTGAAGTCTTCTTCCACTATGTAACCTCCAATTACAAATGGGATGCTGATGGACAAAGTGCTCAGCTCACTATACACAAAAACTCCTCACCGAGTTCTTCAGCCACCAAGTGGTTTTGTCCAAGCTTCACTCAAACTTGCAAGAGTTTTTCTTCCACAAGAGAACTCTCAAACTCTCACCTACAAGTGTATAAAAGTATACAAGTAACTCACAAACTCTCTAACAATAGTAGATTATACAATCAAAGCTCACAGGTGAAAACAGGAAGAATATTCAGAAATATCAGTTGATCAGTCAGTGATTATTGTTTGCAACTGGAAGCTTGTATATAAACTCTTGTATTGATTCCATCCGTTAGAGGTTGTTGGGCTTTATTTAATGCACGTCTAGTCCGTTCTAACGTTAGAAAAACTAGCTGTTATATCCCAGGGATTGGCTCCAAGATTGTGGAGTCGACACCTTCTGCTTCTGCATTTACCAGATGTTATTCACTGTCTCTATGAGTCATCTCTTCATATCAATGAGTCGGCTCTTTATTCATTCTGTCTTCACATCTTTGCTTCTATTGTCATGACGCGACTCTTTATCTTCCAGAGTCGGCTTTTTGTTCATTTGGTCTTCAGCCTTTTGCTTCTGTTGTCATGAGACGACTCTTCATCTTCATGAGTCTGTTCATTGATCATTTTATCTTCAAGCCTTTACGTCTGTCTCTATGAGGCGACTCTTCATTTCTATAAGTCCACTCATTGTCTACTTGGCCTCCAGGCTTTTGCTTTTGCTTTTGTGTTCATAAGGTGACTCTTCATTTTCATGAGTTCGCTCATTGCCCAGAAATCTGCATTCTGTCTTCTAATAATCTAGATCATCTCAGTAGCAGTATAAAATCTTCAAGGAATATCCCTTTGGGGTATGATGACCAATCAAACTTCTTTAACTCATCAGAGTTAACTTCTATTCAATTTGGATTGAATCATTCATTTGATATTCATCTTCTCTTGACTCTCAAACTGTCAGAGTTTCATTAGATCAAAGTTGATCTTTTCTTCTTCATCTGCAAGGCTTCCTCTTTCATTGTAGAACAATTCCTTTTAATGCCAAGCTTCCTCAATTATGTAGAGCTTCACAACGCTTCATTGCCAATTTCTTCTCTCAGCTAGAAATTCTTCTTTCTTCTTTAAAATCATTTGAATGAGACTTTTATAAGCTTGATGAAATCTCTTCATACATATTGTCTTAATTGATTCCTTACATCTCAGAAGAATTCTTCACTTGGATTCCATGTAGAGATCAGATAATCATTGTGAATCTTCTTCTCAAGCAACTTTAATCAAATAAGCTGGAGTTGATCTTTGCATTCCTGATGAAGTCTTCTCTTGAGCATTTTCAATCTCTTCAACAATCAAATCATCTTCAACTGATCATTGCACATTCTGATAAAGTCTTCAATCTTTCTTGAGTGCAAGTTAATCTTTATTGAGTCTATGCATACTTGATAGAAGTTTCATTTGAACACCTTGTCGCGCCCAGATTTTTCGCACTCAAGGAATACTCACCCAAGCGAGAAAAATGCTGTACTCTCTCGTTATAACTCACCCTCCTAGAAGAATGAGTGCGACTAGGTTTGAAATGAAAACAGGTTTGAATAAAGGGCTTTTGAAAAATATTCGGAGTCGCCACCTAACTTGATTAAGGTGAGTTAGGTTACCTAAAAAACTAAGAATAATCCGAGGACTACACTTAGGGTTTTTGAAAAACAATTTTGAAAACATCTCCTCAAGATAGGGTTTTTAAGAAAACAGGTTGTTTGGCAACCTTTGGAAAACATTTAGCCCTTTTTAGAAAAATAACTCCTTTTGGTCTTTGAAATCAGTGATCCTAGGTTCGAAGGTTGGTTACGTGTAGGGAAGACGCACTAAGCTATTACCCTACCCCGCCCTTTCGGTACCTACATGTCAATCTACCCTAGATTCACCTATGAGAGTCTTTAACTAACTATAGTTCAATCCTATTCACTTTAGAAAAATAATGTTTGAAAAGATGCATGATATGCAAATGCAAATTAAGAGAATTGGAAAATAGAAATTGATTTGAAAAGAAATTGATTTGATTTGAAAATAGATTTGAAGAAATAGAATTGAAATTGAAAAGTTTGAAAATTGAAAGTAGAAATTGGAAGTTTGAAAAATATTGTGACCGCACCTATGAAGGTTGCCTACGTATCCCTTTGGGGGAATCAGGTCAGCCGTAGTTTGGACTGGAGTCCGATTGAAAAGAGAAGGGTTGATTTGAAAGAAAGAGATTGAATTGGAAAAAAGAAATTGAATTGAAAATTGGATTTGATTTGAGATTAGAAGAGGAGATTGGAAATTGAAATTGAAAAGATTGGACTTTGATTTGAAGAGATTGATTTTGGAAAGACTTGGTTTTGGAAAGATGGAGGTTTAGGAAACCTAGACTTAGGAAAGATAGGAGACCTAGGGAAGACTTGAGATTAAGAAAGATTGGATTGGAATGTTGGATTTGGAAGATTTAGAAAGATTGGATTTTAGAAAATATTCGAATTAGGAAAGGTCCGTTTTAGGAAGGTTTTGTTTTCGTAAAGTTTTGAAATTAGGAAAGTTTTAGGTTTAGGAAAGTTTTCGAAAAAGGAAAGGTTTTCAGATTAGGAAAGTTCCCAAATTAGGAAAGTTTTGAAAATCGGAAAGTTTTGATTTTAGAAATGTTTTGAAAAAGGGAAGTTTTGAATTTGGAAAGCTTTGAAAACAAGGAAGTTTTGAAAATAAGAAAAGTTTCGTTTTGGGAAAGGTTTGAGAAAGGAAAGTTTTCAATTTAGGAAATGTTTGAAAAAAATGAAATTTCAACTTAAGAAAGTCTTGAATTTAGAAAAGTTCTAGATCTGAAAAGATTTTGAAGTTTTGGAAAGTTTAGAATTTAGAAAGTTTTTAGGTTTAGAAAGATTTAACTTAAGAAGGTTTCAAATTTAGAAAGTTTTGAATTTGGAAGCTTAGAATTTTAGAAAGATTTAAAATTTAGAAAGTTTAGGATTTAGAAAGTTTTAGAGTTTTAGAAAATCTTGAAATTAGGAAAAGCTTGAGTTTAGGAAAGGTTTGAAAACTTAGATTCGAAAAAGATTTTGGAAAAGGGTAGAATTAGGAAAGGGTTGAACTAAGAAAGATTTGAAAGTTGAGTTTTAAAGTTTAGGAAAGATTTATATGTTCAAGTTTTTAGAAACTTAAGGTTTAAGAAAGTGGAAGTTTAGGAAGGATTCGAATTAGGAAAGAGTTGGATTTTGAAACTTAAGGAAAGGTTTAAAGTTTGGGTTTAGGAAACTTATGGTTTAGGAAGGAATTGAATTAAGAAAGGTTTGGGATTAGGAGGGATTGGATTTGGTTTCTAAAAGAAAAATGTTTGATTTTGTTTCCAAAAAACGGAGGATAGGATCTAGTTTCCTAAACGGGGAGATTTGATTTGGTTTCCTAAAGGGAAGATAGGATTTGGCTAGGATTCGGAAAGGAGATTCTAGAAACCCTATATTTGGAAAATTGTTGTTTTGACGTAGAAAATAGGTTTTGAAAACATGTATAGTTTTGATATAGAAAACAAAAGATTTTGGAAACCTAGGTTTGGGGCAAAGTTTGAAAATCATGTTTTTGGAAAGAAAACTAGGGTTTCCTAATTGTGGGTTCTAGGGTTTGGTTTGGGCTCTAAGGAAAGAGTTTTTTTTTGGAAAACGCGTTTTTGGAAACGAAGGTTTTCTAGAAGGGAATCCTAGGGAGGAGTTTTTTGGAAAGCATGCTTTTGGAAACGTAGAGTTTAGAAAGAAAATCCTATAGGGGAATTTCTAGAAGGAAGATTCCGGGAGGAGAGTTTTTAGAAAGATTTTTAGGGAGTGTTTTTAGAAAGTGAATTTTGAGGAAATAAAGTTTTGGAAAGGAGTTGACAAAGAGAGTTTTGAAAAAGAGATTTTGAAAGGGAGTTTTTGAAATCAATTTTGAAGAGGGGAGTTTTAGGAAAGTATGTTGAAAAAGAGATTTTTAGAAAGAGATTTTTGAAGAAAGAGTTTTTAGAAGGTGTAAAAACATCTCACTTTCCTAAAGCAATTCTAACCATAAGAAGGCTAGAACCACTTTAAGAAAGTGGTTTTGAAAACAAGGTTTGAAAATATAGACCAAAAGGCCACTTTTAATATAACACTTTCCTAAAGCAAACCTAGCCATGGAAAGACTAGAATCACCCTAGAATTGTGGTTTTGAAAACATGTTTTTGAAAAAGAGCTTTTGATGCAATTTTGAAAACAAGTTTGAAAACGATTTTTTAAAACAACTTTTTGAAAACGAATTTGGAAGATGCAAGACTATGATATGCACAATGCAATTTGGGGTCGTGAACATACAAGGTTAAGGCTTCACCACATAATCAACGGGGCCGGACCCACGTGGTCTTTGGTTAGACTAGAAGAAAGCCCCCGACACGGTGACTCTCCCATAGTCCAATCCTACACATGGACCGGGAATCTCCTTGTTTCAAGCATGCAAAGAAAGGGGGGGAAAGAGATGGGGGATTAAAATAGAGAAAACCCAAGTGGGTTGGAGAGAGAAGAGAGAGGGGGGAAGTGCAGAAAATTAAATAGGAAGCCTACCTTGTTTCTTGTTTATTTTGCGCGCCGTGCAGTCTTCGGTCTTGATCTTCACCCTCAGTCTTCAAGGATTGTCTTCAAGCTTTGAATGGCTACTCTTCAAGTCTTGAGAGAGTGGTTGAAGGCTAGTGTATGAGTGTATAGGGGGTGTGTATGAGTATATAGGAGGCTAGGGTTTGTGTATAGTGGCTAGGGTTTGGAAAACCTAGGGAGGCTAGGGTTTTTGGAGGTGCTCGAGCTCTGTGTATCGAATTGTGTGATTTTTAGGTTAAGTTTTCAGACCCTTTTCATGTTGATCGAGGCTCTATATTTATAGAAGTTGGACAAGCCTGGCGCCTGTTGCAGTGGCGCTAGGGCAAAATTTATACTGGCGCCACTAGGAGTGGCGCCAGGCCATTTTTTGGCTTGGCGCCACTGCTAGTGGTGCTAGCCATTTAGGAAACAATTAAGGTCGGCAAGGAACGTATCTTTGACTAGATTTGGGCGCCTGTACTAGTGACTACCATATAAACTTTAGCCTGGCTTCACTAGGAATGACTCCGGAAAGTCCGGGAATGATTTGAAGGAGCCGGGAGTGACCCGGAAGGCCGGAAAGGAGCAGGAACACTTAAAATAGTGTCCTGGAGGTATTTGACTTGAAAAGTGAGGATTGGATGTGTCGGAAAGGTTGACCGAGCCTTTAGGGGCAAAACGGTCAATCAGACCGGAAAACTGCCGAGACAGACTCAAACTGTCCCGGAAGAAGACTTGGGATCTGGAAACATTATTTAGAATGTTCCCAGAGGTTTCCGGTTTGATTCCCAGGGCCGGCGTGGTCGGAAATGGAAACCGGCCCATAGGGGCAAAACGGTCATTTTGCACCGGGTTTGCCAGAACTGACTCGGAATGGTCCGGAAAGGTAAAGGAAGGTCTAGAATACTATAAAAAGTATTCTCGGGACATTACCGGTTTGATACCCAGAGCCGGTGTGGTCAAAGAAGGAGACCGGCCCTCTAGGGGCAAACCGGTCATTTTGTACCGGGTTGGCCAAAACTGACTCGGAATGGTCTGGAAAGGTAAAGGAAGGTCGAGAACACTATAAAAAGTATTCTCAGGACATTACTGGTTTGATACCCAGAGCCGGTGTGGTTCCCGGGGCATTCGGATGCTTAGGGGCAAAATGGTCATCTTGACCGAAAAGTCTCGGAAAAGGCCCTAAGGGTAGTCTGGTTATTTTTCACCGAAGTGAGCTAAAAAACATGGGTATTGACCTAGGTGTTGAGTATTTCCACTACTCGGACAAGGTTGAGTATTTCCGCTACTCGGACGGGGTTGATGATTTGAGAGTATTTCCGCTACTCTAACGGTTCTGTGAGTATTTCTGCTACTCTAACAGTTCTGTGAGTATTTCCGCTACTCTAACGGGTCTGTGAGTATTTCTGCTACTCGGACGGCTCTGTGAGTATTTCTGCTACTCTAACGGTTCTGTGAGTATTTTCGCTACTCTAACGGGTCTGTGAGTATTTCCGCTACTCTAACGGGTCTGTGAGTATTTTCGCTACTCTAACGGCTCTGTGAGTATTTCCGCTACTCTAACGGTTGAGTATTTCCGCTACTCGAACGGCTCTGTGAGTATTTCCGCTACTCTAACGGTTGAGTATTTCCGCTACTCGGACGGCTCTGTGAGTATTTCCGCTACTCTAATGGTTGTGTGAGTAGTTTTGCTACTCGGACCGTCTCGAGGAATAAACTGTCTTGAGAGAGGGATTGGAAAGGGGTCTTACCGTCTCCGAAGAGACGTGCCTAGATTGGAACCGTCTCGAGGAATAAACTGTCTCGAGAGAGGGATTGGAAAGGGGTCTTACCGACTCCGAAGAGACGTGCCTGGGTTTTGAGTGTTTCCGCCACTCTAATGGTTTTGTGAGTGTTTCCGCCACCCTAACGGTTTTGTGAGTATTTCCACCACTCTGACGGTTTTGTGAGTGTTTTTGCCACTCTGACGGTTTTGTGAGTAGTTTTACTACTCGGACCGTCTCGAGGAATAAACTGTCTCGAGAGAGGGATTAGAATTGGAATAAGAAAGGATAATGCCCCTAAGGGCATTTTGGTCATTTTGCCTCTATTTGGGCCTGACAGGCCCGCGAAGCGATGGAAAGACGGAATTTGGACTTGAGGATTGGTTTCGATTGGAATATGTCCATGATGACTTGAAAACAAGTCTGGACGGAGTGTAGACTGCCGAGCGGTCAAAAATGGGGTGCTTACACACCTTCAATCTCTTCGAATATAAAACATTTGTTTGAAGTAGAGATAAGTGTCAATCCTCTGTTTGGTTCATTGCATAGCTCTTGGAATTCATTGCTCGATCTTGAACTTGTTGTACATTTACTTTGACAAGTATTAGACTTAAGATTGAACTTTAAGTCTAAATTATAAATTCTATTAATCTACACAATAAGTAAATGCATTAGTAAAATAACACAAGGTTTAGTTATCATCAAAATCAACATGAGAATCAACCTTGAGTCAACAATCTCCCCCTTTTTGATGATGACAAAACCTTTGTAAAATAAATTTATATATGATTAAACGAATTGAATAGAGTTCAATAACATACCAGTAAATAAACTCCCCCTTTGTTTTGTAATTAAGCAAATGATGCTTAGAGGATAAAAACATTTCAAAAACAATTTTTAGGGAGTTTTTGTCAAGTAATTCAAAAACATTTTGAGGGAAATAAATCATGATGCTCCCCCTGAGAACATGTTTGACATTTATCAGGTAATAAGCAATTCATTTTATTTCCATTCATCGATTATATATACTCTTCATTTTGTCCAATTCATGTTTTCCAATAAAGTTTATATATACTCAATCTTGAATAAATACTTCTCCCCCATATTTATCAAAAGCTTCTTGTCAAATTTTCTCCAAGTCTAAGTTATGTGCAATTTATTTTCTGACAAGCATTATACATGCATTGTTCAATTTTGCAAAACATTTTTCAAAATTCTACTCCCCTTTTTTGTCAATCCATAAAAAAGAGAAATAGAATGAAAATTATAGACAGGTACAATAGCAAAAAATATTAAAACATAATAAAATGTATAATGAAAAAAATTATCAAATAAGCAAGTTATCAGAGCAATCACATTTGTCACCAGAACAAAATTATATTTCATTCATTAAAGATTGAGATTACAAAAATTTGTTAGAGTTAATCATCCACAATCATTATACCAAAACAAATAGGACCAGTAAAAAAAATATGTGATAACAGGACCAGGAGTGACAGAGCCATGAC
Source organism: Euryodendron excelsum (assembly GCA_033060915.1). Taxonomy (NCBI): domain Eukaryota; kingdom Viridiplantae; phylum Streptophyta; class Magnoliopsida; order Ericales; family Pentaphylacaceae; genus Euryodendron; species Euryodendron excelsum. The sequence continues at coordinate 45,158,943 of CM065386.1, read as the reverse complement.
TAGGACTTTGAGGTTGAAGGATTTGGAAGGAGTTTTAAGGAGATGGAGAAGGAGAATGGGATAAATCAACGGGATCTGAGGCAGTGTTGGAAGGACCAAAAAAGGGTAGAGACCTCAGACCATAGGGCCTCCTTTGCACAAATCTAGAGGCTGAGGAAGATGGTTTGGCTTTCTTTGCTTGAACAACCTTCTTTCTTGGTGCAACATCCTCAGATTCATCCTCAGAGAAATTTTCTATTGGTTCTTCCTCTTCAGATTCCAAGTCTGTGTCCTCTAAGTCTTTTTTTACTTCCTTCTCTTATTCTTCCTCATTCCTTTCTTCATATTCTTGTTCTCTTTCCCTTTCTTCTTCACCCACCGAAATTCCTTGAGCCCTTTGCAATTGGACCACATCTTTCTTAAGATCTTTCAAGTTAAGCAACCCTTCATCAATCTTGTGGTTCATGCTTTGAAGCATGTCCATCATGTTTTCCAAAAGTTCATCAACAGAAGAGGCTTCAAGGGTTTGGGTTAAGGGTTTTTAGGGTCCAGAAGCAGATGTTATTTTCTGTGAGGAGCTGGTAGGAGCAATTTTGTTAGGCCTTGGAACCCACTGGCCATTGACCTTTTTATATCCCATCCTACTCAAAGTATACTTGTTGTATTCATCTTTGTAGGGATCAGTCTTTCTGTAGTTTACTCCTAAGAGATTGACTTGAAAGTGTTTAAAAATCTTTATTAGTAGCATCCCATAGGGTAGGTTATTGGAGGCAGTGATAGCAACATTGGCCATGTTGGAGAGGATGTAGAATGGAACATCAATTCTGGTGTTTGTAAGGAAGGCCCATAAAAAGAACAGGTCCTTCTCACTCACATGCTCAAAGCCACCAACTTTGGGTATAAAAATCTTAGTCACAAAATGGTGGACTAATCTCAACTCAACAAGAAGGTTATTGGCTATGGGTTAGGTGGATTCGGGCATGTCATGACCATAGAGAACTTTAAGTTGTCACTTTTGGCTGATGTTTTCAAAATAAGCTTCTCCTCCATACCCAGTTCCTAAAATTTCTGCTAGAGTACCTTCATTAAGAGTGATTTTCACTCCATTCACAAAGCTAGTAGTTTCATTACTTCCAACATTCTTCATGAGATTAGAGTAGAAATGTGTAACCAATTTTGGATATACATTCTCTCTAATTGTTGTGTAGGGTTCCCATCCTAGACTCGCAAGAGTGTGAGGGAAGTCAAAATTCTCACTTTTAAAAAAGGCATGGTCTATCCAGCGTCCATTTAGAACTTTACAAAGACTGAAAATATTCATATACCTTTCTTCCGCCAATGCATCTATGAAATGTGTTGAATCCCATCTAGGTTGCTCTGTTGGAGCTCTTTCCTCTGGTTCTCTAATTACTGGTCCAACCCGTTTCCGTTTCTGAGTACGCGTCTCAGGGTCATTAGGGTTTTCTCGGCCAGGTTTTATTTTAGGAGCCATTGTAGAATTTTGAAAAAGTGAAAGACGATGAAACAGAGTCTATTAGGGTTTAAGAAGAGATTGAGATGAAGGAATGTGATGGTTTGTGAGTGACGGTTGGGTTTTGATGCGGACAGGAAAACAGGAGAGAAAAAGAGTGAGAGTAAGAGAGAGAGAGAGAGAGAGAGAGAGAGAGAGAGAGAGAGAGAGAGAGAGGGAAATTTCGAATGTTTGTAAAGTGGGCTTTGTCAAAGTATATAGGCCTGAAGCATAAGGCGACTCCTGAACTAAATGAGCCGACACATGTCTGTTAAAGAAATAATTTGAGTCCACTGTCATGATAAGCCGACTCAATGAAATAGGGTGTTTACTCTTGCGACCAGACTGAGCATGTGAATCATGAGGAATTCATGAAATAATCATTTTCAAGTTTTAAGATGAAGATTGTCTTAATATGATCATGTAATACATCATGAACTCAAGAAATGCATTTCATATGAATGATAATCACATTTAAACATTCAAAACATAAATTTTACTCAAATTAAACACAATTTAAGATATAGGATCACTCATCTCTAACTCTCTTCTAATCATACAAAAACGATCTTCACTCAATGGTTTAGTAAAGTTATCAGCTAATTGCATATTTGTGCACACAAAGTCAAGTTTAACATCACCTTTTTGTACATGATCACGTATAAAGTGATATCTAATTTCAATGTGTTTTGTGCGAGAGTGTTGAACAAGATTTTTAGTTAAATTTATAGCACTAGTATTATCACATTTAATAGGAATATGATCAAACACGATTCCATAATCTTCTAATTATTGTTTGATCCATAATACTTGAGCACAACAATTGCCAGCTGCTACATATTTAGCCTCATCTGTGGAGAGAGCAACTGTATTTTGTTTCTTCCTATACCAAGATACAATCATATTGCCTAGGAGTTGGCAAGAGCCACTTGTGCTCTTCCTATCAACTCTACTCCCCGCATAGTCAGCGTCAGTGTAAGTATTCAAATTAAAACATTTATTTCCTGGATACCATAATCCATGATTTGGTGTGTACTTAAGATAACGAAATATCCTCTTTACAGCAATCACATGAGATTCTTTAGGATTAGATTGAAAGTGAGCACATAAGCAAACACTAAACATTATGTCTGGTCTACTAGCAGTTAGATACAATAGAGAGCCTATCATGCTTTAATAAAGTTTAGTGTCTACTGACTTACCTTTCTCATCGCTATCCAATTTTGTTGTAGTACTCATTGGAGTACTTATAGGCTTTACATCTTCCATGCCAAACTTTTTGATCAAATCCTTGATGTACTTGGCTTGGTTGATGAAGATGCCTTCCTTCAGTTGCTTGATTTGAAGTCCGAGAAAATAGGTGAGCTCTTCCATTATACTCATCTTGAATTCTCCCAGCATACATTTAGCAAATTCTTCACAAAGCGATTAATTAGTAGCACCGAATATAATATCATGGACATAAATTTGTACTACAAGCATATCATCTACATAAAAAGAGTGGTATCTATTTTTCCTCTAGAAAAACCTTTTTCAATCAAGAACTTACTTAATCTTTCATACCAAGCCCTTGGGGCTTGCTTCAAACCATACAAAGGTTTTGTGAGTTTGAAAACATGGTCAGGAAGTTTTGGATCTTCAAAACTAAGTGGTTGTTCAACAAAAACTTCTTCAGTGATAAAACCATTTAGAAATGCACTTTTAACATCCATTTGATACAATTTAAAATCTTTAAAACAAGCAAAAGCAAGTAATAATCTAATGACTTCTAATCTAGCTACCGAAGCATAGGTTTCATCAAAATCAATGCCTTCTTCTTAGCTATAACCTTGAGCAACAAGTCTTGCCTTGTTCCTCAGAACAACTCTGGATTCATTCATTTTATTTCTAAATACCCAGTTAGTTCCAATGACTGGATGATCACCAGGTCTAGGAACAAGGTGCCATACCTCATTCCTTTCAAATTTGTTTAATTCCTCTTGCATTGCATTTATCCAAAATTCATCATGTTCAGCATCATTAAAGCATTTAGGCTCTATTTGAGATAAGAATGCAAGATGATTACATATATTTTTAATAGAGGATCGAATTCTTACTCCTTGTAAAGGATCACCCAGGATTTGTTCCGTCGGTTGGTTATGCACAAACTTCTATTCCTTAGGTAGACCTTCATTAATTTCTTGTTCGCTGGTAGGAACTCCTTGTACTTCTCTTTCCTTTTGTGGTTCCTCATTTGAGCTTGGTTGGATGTTCATCTTTTCCATTTCAGGTTCTAGCTCATCTACATCATCACTTGCAACATTCTTTGAAGAAGGATTAAGTTCATCAAAAGTGATGTGGACTGATTCTTCAACTACTAGAGTCCTCTTATTAAAGACTCTATAAGCCTTGCTATGTATTGAATAGCCAATAAATACACTCTCGTCTGATTTAGCATCGAACTTGCCGAGGTTGTCTTTATTGTTATTCAATATAAAGCATTTACATCCAAAAGCTTTAAAGTATGAGACAATTGGTTTCTTATCTTTCCAAAGTTTATAGGGGGTTTTGTTCAAAAATTTTCTAAATAAAATTCGATTCAAAACATAACAAGCTATGTTAATAGCTTCAGCCCAAAAGTATTTTGGTAAACTATTTTCACAAAGCATGGTTCTAGCCATTTCTTCTAAAACTCTGTATTTCCTCTCAACAACACCATTTTGTTGAGGCGTTCTAGGGGGCGAAAAATTGTAATCAAAACCATTTTCATCACAAAACATTTCAAAAGGTTTACAATCGAATTCTTCTCCATGATCAGTCTTAATAGAAGTGATTGAAATTCCTTTTTCATTTTGGACCTTTCTACAAAATTTTGTGAAGAAAACAATTGTCTCATCTGTATGAACTAAGAAAAATGTCCATGTAAATAGAATAGTCATCAACAATAATAAGTGCATATTGTTTACCACCAAGATTCAAAGTCCTTGTTGGTCCAAATAAGTCCATATGCAATAGTTGAAGTGGCCTAGAGGTAGTGAGCATATTTAAGGATTTGAAAGAAATTCGAGTTTGCTTACATAATTGACAAGCATCACAAACTCTATCTTTGTTAAATTTTATTTTTGGAAGACCATTAGCCAAATCATTTTTGGAAACTTTTGAAAGTATGCTCATACTAATGTGACCAAGTCTTCTATGCCACAACTAACTTTCATCACTATTTATAGAAGCAAGGCATTCCATTTTGCATGAAGAAAAATCATTAAGATTGAAAACATAGATATTGCCTTGTCTATGTCCAGTGAGAATTGTCTTGTTATTATTAATGTCAATTACTTCACATTTAGAAGATTCAAATACAACCTTACATCATTTGTCACAAAGTTGACTAATGCTCAAAAGATTGTGTTTGAGTCCTTTAACAAATAACACATTTTCTATAGATGTAGAAGAACACTTACTGATACTACCTATACCAATTATCTTCCCTTCGCTATTGTCACCAAATGTGACAAGACCTCCATCCTTTGGTGAGAGAGAAGTGAATTGTGCTTCATCTCCCGTCATGTGCCTTGGGCATCCACTATCCAAGTACCAATGATCTTTCTTGGATTTTACTTGAAGGTAAACCTGCAAAAGAGTTTATCTGACCTTAGGTACCCAAATCATCTTGGTTCCTTGGGGGTTAGTCCTCAATGGTCCTCTAGGGACCCATGCATTTTTAGGAACATTTGATTTTTGTAATGCATAGCATCTACTAGCAATATTTCCCTTTTTAAGACAGTAAAAGTATGATATTTGTGTTTTTTCAGTTGAAGTTCCAAATCTGCCTTTTGAAATTTTTTTCCTTTCAAATGGATCAAAGCCAAGACCAGTTTTGTCTAGTGAACATTTTTGTTTTCCTAAAATTGCATTCAGTTTTTTTTTTCCATTTACACATCTATAAAGACTTTTTTTCAAGTTTTTAACCTTATCAAGCAAAATATGATTTTCTTTTGGAAAGTCTTTTTGAAAAGGATCTTTCTTAATCTTATCCTTCAAGACACAGATTTCATTTTTCAAAACCTCATTTTCCTTTTGCAAGTTTTCATTTTCATTAGTAGGAGTAGAAATCATCTTTTTAAGAATTCCATTTTTAATTTTCATTTTTCTAAATTCACAAAGCAAATCATCAAATGCATCTTGAAGTTCATTAAAAGTAAATTGTGATGAGTCTGATACCTCACTATCATCCTTGTGAGCCATGAGACATAGATTAGCCACTTCTTGTGGTTCAGCTTCTTTTTCAGAGCTTGATTCTACATCATTACTCTATGTTGTGGCTGCCATGGCGTTCTTCCCTTGATATTTCTTTCCTCTCTTTCTGACCAAAGGACATTTTGCCTTCATATGGCCAGGCTTCTTGCATTCATAGCATGTAACGTTGGATTCCTTGTTACGTTCTCCCTTGGCTACATACTTCCTTCTACTTGTCCATTTCTTCTGCATGAATCTTCTGAATTTTTGAGTGATGAGAGCGATTTCATCTTTATTCTCATCACTTACAGATTCATCATCTTGACAGGTGGATTGGAATGCAACTACCCTTTTCTTCTTTTCTTCATCCTCTTAGGCATGTTATTTTTGTGTGAGCTCATATGTCATTAGAGAGCCTAATAGTTCTTCTAGAGGCAAAGTGTTGAGGTCCTTCGCTTCTTGGATTACTGTGACCTTCGCCTCCCAAGCCTTTGGCAAACGCCTTAGAATCTTCCTCACTTGCTCATTGTTAGGATACACCTTTCAAAGAGATTTTAAACCATTAATAATATCGGTGAACCTAGTGAACATTTCAGTGATGGATTCATCAAGTTTCATTTTGAACAATTCATAGTTATGTACCAATATATTGATTTTAGATTCTTTAACTTGATTGGTACCGTCATATGTGACTTCTAATCTATCCCATTTTTCCTTAGTTGATTCACAAGTAGAAATACGATTAAATTCATTGAGATCAAGTGCACAATATAGAATATTCATAGCTTTAGCATTAGATTGTAGCATATTCAAATCATCTTCATCCCACTCAAATTCTAGTTTAGGGATATCAGTTCTATCCACTCTAGTTGTAGGTGTTTTGGGACCATTTACAGTGAGTCTCCATAATTCATAATCGACCGATTGGATATAGATTCTCATTCTATTTTTTCAATAATTGTAATTGGTGTCATTAAACATAGGTGGTTTATTTGTGGATTGACCCTCCCTAGGAAGATAGAAGATTGGAATTCAAAATGGAAGAATAGAGACCTTAGACCTAGGAAGATAGGATTTAGAAAGGACTCGAGATTCAGAAAGACTTGACTCGACTGTTGGACTTGGAAGATCGAAGAAAGATTGGATTTAGGAAGGGTTTGAATTAGGAAAGGTCTGATTTAGGAAAGTTTCATTTTAGGAAAGTTTTGGAATTAGGAAAGTTTCATCTTAGGAAAGTTTTCAAATTAGGAAAGTTTTGAATTTGGAATGTTTTGAAATAGGGAAGTTTTGAAAGTAATAAATTTTTGGAATTTGGAAAGTTTTAACTTAAGAAAGTTTCAAATTTAGAAAGTTTTAGATTTGGAAAGATTTGAAGTTTAGGGAAGTTTAGAATTTTAGAAAGATTCAAAGTTTGAGTTTTAGAAATTCTTGAATTCTGGAAAGGTTTTGAGTTTAAGAAGGGTTTGAAAACTTAGATTTGGAAAGTTAAGGTTTGAAAAGGGATGGAATTAAGAAAGGTTTGAAAGCTTAAAGTTTAAGGAAAGATTTAAAAGCTTAAGTTTAGGAAACTTAAGGTTTAGGAAAGTACGAGATTAGGAAGGATTTGAATTAGGAAAGGTTTAGACTATGAAGGATTAAGACTCCTATTTCCTAAAACAAGGGATTGAATTTTTTTTCTAAAAGAGATGTTTTGATTTTGTTTTCAAAAACGGAGAATAGGATCTAGTTTCCTAAACGGAAAGATTGGATTTGACATGGATTTGGAAGGTGAAGTTTTAGAAACCCTAGATTTGGAAGACTATAGTTTTGACGTAGAAAAGAGGTTTTGGAAATATGTATCGTTTTGATGTAAAAAACAAGAGGTTTTGGAAACCTAGGTTTTGAGGCCAAAATAAAGGATTGGAAATCATGCTTTTGGAAGGAAAATTAGGGTTTCCTAATTGTGGGTTCTAGGGTTTAACTTGGACTCTAAGAAAAGAAATTTTTTGGAAAGTGAGTTTTTAGAAATTGAGATTTTTGGAAGGAAATCCTAGAGAGGAGTTTTTAGAAAGTGAATTTGAAAAGAGAGAGTTTTTGGAAAGAAATCCTAGTGAGGAGTTTTTAGAAAGAGATTTTTTAGGAAGAGTTGTTTAGGAAGGAAACGTAAGGAGCGTCTTTTGAGAGTGAACTTTGAGGAAAGTATTTTTGGAAAAGGAGCTTTTAGGAAAGATATTTTTGGAAAGAGATTGTTGGGAAGGAGTTTTTGAAAAACAATTTTGGAAAGGAGATTGGAGAGAGTTTTCTAAGAAGGAAACCTAGGGAGTGTTTTTAGGAAAGGAATTTTGAAGATAGTGTTTTGGAAAGGAGTTGAAAGGGAAGTTTTGGAAATAGATTTTTGGAGAGAGTTTTTGAAAACAACTTTGGAAAGGAATTTAAAAAGAGTTTATGGAAAGCATGTTGGAAAAGAAATTTTTAGGAGGAGATTTTTGAAAAGAGAGTTTTTAGGAAGTATATGTAAAATACCTCACTTTTCTAAAGCGATTCTAAACATAAGAAGATTAGAACCACTTTAAGATAGTGGTTTTGAAAATAACTATGTTTTGAAAATATGGACCATATTGGTCACTTTAAATGTAACACTTTCCTAAAGCAACCCTAACCATAAAAAGGCTAGAATCACCCTAGAATTGTGATTTTGAAAACAAGTTTTGAAAAAGAAGATTTTGATGTAAGTTTTTGAAAACAAGTTTAATGCAAGCTTTTGAAAACAAGTTTAAAACAAACCATGGAGGAAAGCAAGATCATGATATGAACAATGCAAATTGGGGTCGTGAACATACAAGGTTAAAGGCTTCACTACATAATCAAGGGGGCCGAACCCACGTGGTCTCCGGTTAGACTAAAAGAAAGCCCCCAACACGATGACTCTCCAATAGCCTAATCCTACACATGGACTGGGAATTCCCTTGTTTCAAGCATGCAAGAAGGGGGGGGGGGGAGAAGAAGATGGGGGATTAAAATAGAAGAAAACCCAAGAGGGTTAGGAGAGAGAAGAGAGGGGGGAAGATGCGTAAACATAAATAAGAAGCCTACCTTGTATCTTCTTTATTTTGCTTAGCTTTGCGCGCTTTGCTTTGCTTTGTTTGTCTTGCTTCGGTCGTCACTTCAGTCTTCGTCTTGATCGTCGTCTTGATCTTCGAATGCTTGCTTTGATCTTCAAGAGTTTCAGATTGCAGCACTTCAAGTCTTCAAAGGAGGCTTTGGAGGCTAGTGTATGAGTGTATAGAAGTGCATGTGCATGTATAGGAGGCTAGGGTTTGTGTATGGAGGCTAGGTTTTGGAGAACATAAGGAGACTAGGGTTTAGAGAGACTACGAGCTTTGTATGTCGAATAATATGGTTTTTAGATTGAGTTGGATGACCTCTTTCATGCTGGAGGAGGCTATGTATTTATAGACAAAGGAATGACCTGGCACCTGTTGCAGTGGCACCATGCCAAAAATGCTTCCGGTGCCACTAGGAGTGGCGCTAGGCCAAATATTGGCTTGTAGTGCCGCCAGCCAGTTAGGAAAATTTTAAGGTCGGCAAGCAACGTATCTTGAGAAGATTTGGGCACCTGTACTAGTGACTACCATGCAATTTTTAGCCTGGCTTTACTAGGAGTGACTTCGGAAGGTCCGGGAAACATTTAAGGAGCCGAGAATGGCCCGGAAGGTCGGAAAGGGATAGGAACACTTAAAACAGTGTGCTGGAGGTAGTAGACTTGAAAAAGGATGAGAAGATTTGTCCGAAGGGTTGACCGAGCCTTTAGGGGCAAAATAATCAACTGGATCGGAAAGCTGCTGGGACGAACTCAGAATGTCCCGGAAGAAGAGTCGAGATTTGGAGACATTATTTAGAATGTTTCCAAAGGTTACTGGTTTGATACCCAGAGCCGGTGTGGTTAGAAAAGGCGACCGACCCACCAGGGGTAAAACGGTCATTTTACACTAGGTTTACCGGAATTGACCCAGAATGATCTGGAAATATAATGGAAGGTCGAGACTACAATAAGAAGCATTCTCGGGAGATTACCGGTTTGATACCCAGAGCCTGTATGGTCCCCAGGGTGTTCAGATGCGTAGGGGCAAAATGCTCGTTTTGACCGAAAAGTCTCAAAACTGGCCCGAAACTGACTTGAAGGCACCGAATCATACCGGATTGCTTTTAAGACAATCTTAGAAGGGTGGACTTACCATTCTAAGGACTTAGGTGTGTTATCAAGAAACGTGCTGAAAAATGGCCCTAGGGGCAGTTTGGTCATTTTTCACCGAAGTGGACTAGCAGGCACTGGTGTTGACTTGGATTTTGAGTGTTTCAGCCACTCTGACTGCGGTCTCATGATGTAGGGGTTTGTTGGCAATTCCCTATATCGACTTGTTTGTAAGTATTTCCGCTACTCTGACGGTTCGCGATCATTCCCGAGACTGCCTGATCTTAGGAAGCTGCTAAAGGGACGTAATGCTTAAGAAGTCAACTTTATCAGAAGGCATGCCGATATAGACGTTTCTGCATTGGTGGGCTAGAAGGTGCCAAAGGTGGACCGTTCTACTATCTAGGGGACTTGGGGTCTCGTCTCGGACGATAGGCTTAAAGGGGACTTACCGTCTCCGGAAAGACGCGCCTGATTTGGAATTAGAAAGGGGACTTACCGTCTTTGGAAAGACGCGCCTGTGGGAATATGGAAAGGGGACTTACCGTCTTCAGAAAGACGCGCCTAATTTGCAATTGGAAAGGACAATGCCCCTAAAGGCAATTTGGTCATTTTGCCTCGATTTGGGCCTGGTGGGCCCGTGAAGCAATGGATAGACGGGATTAGGACTAGAATTCTAGAATATGTCCATATTGACTTGAAATCAAGTCTGGACGGACTGTAGACTGCCGAGCGGTAAAAAATAGGGTGCTTACAGCTGCCCCTGTTTTTTTGTCTTTACTTGTCAAAGCTGCCAAGAATTTGGAACTAGCGCCACTATGATTGGTGCCTTTGGCAAATCTGGCATGGCGCCCTAATGGCGCCAGGCTTAGGATCAAAACTAGCAAACTACTGGTTTGACACTACTGTGGGATTTGGAAAGTTTGGGAGAATCTTAAACCTGATTGGAAAAGAAATTATCTTAAAGAACTGAATCAGAAAAGCTTAGAAATGGATTGAAAAATTTGAGATTTGATTTTGAAAATGATTTTTGACCTTGATTTTTGAAGTAGATTTGGGAAAGAAACATTTAGCAACCTTAGAATTTGATTTTAAGAAGTGATTTTGAAGATGAACTTTTAGAAGAGAAAATTAGAAAACCTTTTGAAAATTGATTTTGGAAAGGAACTTTTAGAAGAAAGATTTTTTGAACACTTTTAGAGGAAAATAATAGGAAACCCTTGGGAAACTGATTTTGGAAAAGAAACTTTTGAAGGGAAGAAGTTAAGAAATTTTTCGAGAATTGTTTTTAGAAAAATCAACTTTTTAAGAAACCTTTGAGAGTTGATTTTAGAAAAGAACATTTGAATGAAAAGTTTAAGAAACCTTTTAAGTTGGTTTGAGTAGAATCTATATGAAAGTTGTGTCATTCATTTTCGTTTATATTTTATCTTTGGTTATTATTATTATTAATATTTTTCTTGCTTTTATTTCTTATCTTTTGAACTGCATATACCATGTATTAATACCTCTTACCTTGACTCACCTTTCAGGACGACATACGTGAGCACTGACGGTTCCAAGGGGAGACACTGCTTCGGGAAGGTGGCCCAGACAGATTCTGTCGGCAGCTCCAACCGTTCTAGGGGTAGTCAGCACTCTGCTAATCGAGCACCTTCTAGCTAGAGTGGGAGGGGGGAGTAGGCCTCCAGTCGACCCCTTCCCTCCAGTTGAGCCAGCCTTCGAGGATGAGATGGATATCGAGGTTTTCCACTTTTGACTTTTGGGAAGACCGACACTATTTTGAGCTGACTACGGGTTTGGTATGATGGGTATCCTCCAGATGAGCAAGATATTTTCGCTGGTCCTTTGGTTGCATGGCTTCTCTCCTATTAGTGTAGCTTGTTTTCCGACAATGGTTCCCTTTTGACCACCTGACCTGTCTCTACTCCATTTTGGGGAATGTGAGCTTGCCCCTACTCCCCATCAGTATGGCTTCCTTCTAGGTCTTCGGGATGGTTCAACTGACATTATGGACCTACTTTTCCTGATGGCTGCATCACGATTGTCTCTTTTCAGCTTGGGCTCCATTTTGTAGCCTTTTCTTCTGATCTGCTGCCTTAGTTTCCTTATATCCCAATGAAGTTCTTGTTTCTCTCATTTTGAGTTTGCGACGGCTAGAGGATTGGCATACTTCTTAAGATTGGTCCATTTCTCCATGGTAGCCCTAACTCTGCTTCTCCTGAACTTGTTGATGTTTCTGCCGGGCTGGATGACTTGGTCGATTGTCGGTTATGTGCACTACTTGTCAAGATTCGGGAGGGGCACTCCTATGCTCCTATGGTTGTGGGAGAGACCTTCGTGAGCCTTACCAGAGTCCAGCAGGGGGTCAATGCTCATTTTCGGGGATGTGCTCCCATATTCCAACTTTGGGCGATTGGACAGTTATCCATTGCTCTTCTTTTTCAGCATACATGGTATCTCGAGTCAGAAGTCATATGATTAGGGAGGTCGAGGGTGGGCCATTGACCTATTCTCTGTTTCTTGTCGGCCATGGAAATCTAAGCTTTCTGAGGTGGGTAACGATGTTGTAGATGTCTGAGTGGTGAATTTAGCTCCTTTTTGCGTTTTACCTTGTTCCCTGTTTCTTATTTGAGAGAGAGGGAAGGACATAGTGTTAGTTTTTGTGCAAAAATAGTTTACTTATGCCGATTCTAAAAGTGCACAGGTAAAAGCATGTTATATTTTCTTTTTTTATTATTTTTAGTTTTTACGAATGCACATGGAATTAGATGTATGACTTATTTTGCATATCTTACTCTTTTTTTTTATATATATCCTTTTTTTTTTATGAATGCACAGGTTCATACAAGAATGGAATTTAATGCATATTATACTTTTGTGGATGAATGTACACACAGGAATGGAATTGAACGTATACCATGCCTTTAATGAATATATGAATAGATACAAACTACACAAGAATTTAGTGAATGTTCAGGTTATACATGTCATGGATGCATTACTAATACATGTATATAAGCTATTTACAAAGAATGTCCCAGGATTGCCCTAGGGCCCATACTCTTAGGATTCTGTTTCCTTTTTAGGATTTTGCCCCATTTGGTTTTGTCTCATTCTCGTCGGGGTGTGATAGCATTTGCACCATTCTCCAGGATCTTGACCTTTTGGTTTGCTATCATATCCCTACTTTCTACAGGGTTGTTGTTTGGGATTTTTCTGATCTCACTTGGTTTTCTCTCTCAGATCTCCAAAATGCCACCATGGCTCGAGCGACAACTCGCATGCCCTTTGTAGGGTGATAAACAGCTAAGCCCTCTATCCGAGAAGACTTTTTTTAAGACCGTAATGTAAGCTAGGTTTAGGGGTTGTAAGAAACGAAGGGATATTTAGGCTCAAAGATCTTCTTTTAGTGGGTAATTTAAACCAAAACCATCTGAGCACACTTTGGAGCATGAGATTGCCCCTGCATTCCTCCCCAGTTCTCCTTTCTCATCCTACTTGTCTTGGTATTATTCAGGCTTATTTGGACTAAGCAATTTTCTTTAATCAGAGAGGACTTTAATTTGGACCATAACGTAGGCTAGGTTAAGGGGTTTATGAATGAAAAGGATCCGTAGGCTCAAATTTGATGTTATTTCTAGTTGGGTTTAGATCCACACCATTCTTGTTTGGTCTTCCAGTGGGGTTTCGTCCCCTCAGCAACACGTCTAACTCATTTAGATCAAACAATCTTTTTTCAGTCGGAAAAGGACTTTAACAAGGTCGTAATGTAGGCCACGGTTTTCAGGTTTTTACAAGAAAGGGTAAAGGCTCAAACCTATTACTTCTACTTGGTAGCTTTGTTACCTAGGATCACCTTTGAATTTCCTCTTTTACAAGAGGAATTGACCTTTCCTATAACTTTTGACCTTCTTAGTCTGACATTTGCCCCTTTTCTTTCTTCCCTTTTTTTTTTTCCAATTCTGTCTTTCCTATATGCTTTTCAAGATAGCACAAACATGATTCTTTTTCAGTCTTTTCTTTGATATGCCCTTTTTTTCGAACATTTCTACAACTTCTTTTTCTCAATTCCTTTTCTTAGCATTTCAATTTAACCCATTGTGGACGGTGATCCCTAGGTTGGGGTGTTTTCTGAAAAAGAAAGGTAACTGGCTCAATATGTTTGAAAAGGGTTGCTTTTAACTGTATGAGAAATGAAATGAGGGTCTTTCTTCATTTTGAACAAGATTGCTTGATCCATAGAGCCTTCACGTTGCTTCAGCTTGATGGTCGATGACATTCTTTGCCAGATCTCCTACTGCATGTCTGCCCTAGCGTGGGGGGATGGTTTCGGATCGGGGTTGACAAAAAAAAATCTTTCACTTTCTGCGAGGCACTAGTGGGTTAAGCAAAGGGGATATTTTTGTGTATGGTAGTAGAATTGAGGGTCTCTAATCATTTCAAATTGAATTGCTTAGTCCATAAACCTTAGTACAAAATTTAGACAATATTCATAGGTATGATATGTTTCTGTCAGTGAACCCCTACATGTTCTATCAAATTAACTATTTTGTACTTACCCCAATGTGGGGTATGGTTCTTGTTTGGGGATATCTGAAAAGAAATTATGTATGGCTCTAGTGGACTGAGCAAAGGGCAGTGTTTATTTGGGATAAATAGAATAATGACTTCTCATCATTTTGAGAACTCGGCTACCTATCCCTTAGCTAGGATATCATGTAAGCGTCACCTCTTCAATAGAATTCGCACCTCTTGTTGAGATTGTCTTCCTCCTATCTTTCATTCTCTCTTTGTCTCTCGAAGGTTTTAACCCCTTTTAAATGGGTTGCCCATGTTATTCCATCCTTTAAATCAAGTCATTTACCAAATGGGGAAAAATTCCTAAACTCAAAAATCGTCCATGAGAGTATGAAACCAAGGGGATAAACTGGAAACTTCATCATTTTCATTTCAAATCATGAATGCATGGCATATGTGTTTATTTAAATAAGATATGCAAGAAAATAGACAGACAAAAAGAAAAGAGAAGAATTTTAAGAAAACCTCCCTTTTCTTGTGGGTCTTTTGGTGAGAGCCCTTAATAGAGTTTGAGGACTACATCAACCTCTTGGTGCTTCATTCATCGGGTGCTTCAATGGAGGGCGAGTTCATGACATTTGTCATGCATTTGGAAGTTAGAGGATGTGTTGTTGCAATGCACGGATCTGACAAGACTTTGCAAATGGTGAAGTCCTCTTCTGCATGGATAGTGATTGTCGCGGCATGGTGTGGAGGTAACGTCTTGTTGATGGATGGTTAGTTCTTATTGCTCCCTAATGTAGGTTTGGCCTCTTCTGACAACTAAGCTCATCCTTCTATGAGTTCGAACTTGGTGGGGTACTAGAGGGATTCTATGACTTCAATTGTGCTCTCTAACCTACAAAAAGGAAAAGAAAAATAGAATGCAGTCAGTATGTGGAGTTAGAGGTTCTATACAATACATGTCCTATGAAGGTCCCTTCTTTGAGGGAATCTAGGCATGATGGCAAGTCCATTTTGGAGGTGGGGTTTTGCCCCTATGATGCAATACAATACCTCTTTGATATGGGCCAGTTGATGTTTCCTTATTTGGGCAATCCCGCCTCCATGGACTGAGAGAGATTTGGGCCTCTCTTGAGATATGGTTCTATGCATGCCATGAATCCTTAGGGTTTAAGAACCCGTAGGAGTTTTGGTAGGTTCGATTAACATGAGATTGGATTGCTCCTTTCTCTCTACGGTTAATTAGATGCATGAGAATGAAATGACTTGAGTTTCTTGGAACTCTTGTCTCTGAATGGATATAGATGCATGAACATAATAAAGGTGAACATGTGAGCAGTATGATAATAATAAACGAATGGTTTAGAAAAACCCTCTTTTTGTCTTGCTTCTGTCTTTGGTTCTCTTAATACTTGGAGATAAAGAGGGGGAGGATAGAAGACAAGAAACAAAAGAGAAGTCAGTGCCTTGATTTGAAAATTTTTATGCAATACATGTCCTAGGGGCATCCCTGCTTGAGAGGGAGACTAAACATGATGTATTGACTCAATTTTGGAGATAGGGGGTTTGCCCCTGTATGCAGGTACCTTACTGTCAAGTGGGAACCTTCATCCATTCATCCGTTCATCCATCCATTCATTTTCGGAGAATAAAGAAGTACATTTAACTTTGGGTTTAAGATATAAAATAATTGAAATACATTTTAACAGGGAGAGGGAATATGTTTCTTTGGGATTTCTGCCTATCTAGTTTTACATAAGAAGTCCTAAACTACTCTTGAGTCTTCAGATTTGCCTTCCTTGGATTCAATGTAGAGGAGGTCACTGAGAGACCTTGTTGATCGATTACCCCTTGTCTTTATGGCAATCCTATCTCCGTGAGCATAGAGGGATTGGGGCTCCTCTTATGGAATGAATTGATGTGCATGCGATGAGTCCTTAAGGTTACATAGGAACCCTTAGGGTTTAGGTAGGTTTAATGCAAGGGACAATGAACTAGGTGTCACTCTCGATGGGTTGATCATATGCATGAGAATGCAGTGACTTGAGTTACTTGTAACTCTTGTCTTGACATGGAATATGGAATGCATGAAAATGGATGCATAGAGTATAAGGAAAGAGAGTACAGTTGAAGTGCATATGCATGTATGAGGAGTTAGACAGTCATTATAACAGTAGGAATACAGTCATTATAACAACAGGAATAGACATGTATAAATAAAAATAAGAGCAGTCGCCCTTTACTCTATGGTTTTGGAAAACGGTGCACATGTCTTAAATCCGGCAGAGGTTCTGCTATGCAAGGTGTCTATATGAGTATGAGGTTGAGGGTTGACTAATGCGTCCTAAAAACGCTTGGTCCCTAGATCTTCAAACCTAGGCTCACTCCCTGAGGTGGTACCATGATCGGTTGGTGATCTGAGTGGGGGAACCATCAAGAGGCCATAGGCAAAGATACTAACACAGCATCTTACCTACAACCAACATATCGTTCCCCCTTTCTAACTAGAAAGGATATACCAGGGTAAAATGCAAGTATGCAGGATGTAGGTGCACGTGCAGTGTGTGTGATTTTTGAAAGCGGAGGAAAGAGCCCAACAACTCCCATCTATCCTGTTCATCACATTCATGCATAAAAATTAAACAAAAAGTGCACCTACAAAACAAAGATGCAAGAGTTAGTATGTGGATGATAAACTTAAAACAAGATAATATGAATAAATGCATGTTTTTTTTAAAGCAATTTTGAAAATTTGGTTTTGAAAATTTAAAATGAATAGGATTGAACAAGTTAATTGAAGACTCTACATGGGTGAAGGGTAAAGAGACATGACTATGGCCTAACCCTCTAAGTGTCCCCAGCGGAGTCGCCAACTGTTGCACCTAGAATTTTTGCACTCGAGGAATACACACACAAGTAGGAAAAATACTGTACTCTCTCGTTAGAACTCACCCTTCTAGAATAATGAGTGCGACTATGTTTGAATTGAAATTAGATTTGAATAAAGGGCTTTTGGAAAACATTTGGAGTCGCCATCTAACTTGATTAAGGTGAGTTAGGTTACCTAATAACTAAGCACAATTCGAAAACTACACTTTGGGTTTTTGAAAACGATTTTGAAAATACATCCTCAAGAGAGAATTTTTAGGAAAACAGGTTGTTTGGAAACCATTAGAAAATAATTAAGCCCTTTTCGAAAATAAACTCCATTTTGGTCTTCGAAAATAGTGATTCTAGGTTTAGAAGTTAGTTACATGTAATGAAGACGCACTAAGCCATCACCCTACCCCGCCCTTGCGGTACCTACATGTTTATTTATCCTAAATTCACCTATGATAGTCTTCAACTAACAAATGTTCAATCTTATCCACTTTAGAAAACAATCTTTAAAAAACTATCATGATTCATGATATGTAAATGCAAGAAAAGGAGAGTTGGAAAATAGATTTAGAAAGAAGAATTAAAGTTTGAAATTGGAAAGAAAATTTAGATATTGAAATTGAGGATTGAAAATAGATTTTTAGAATTGGAAGTTGAAAATAGAACATAGAATTGGAAATTGAAAAAGGTTATGGAATTTGAGATTTGAAAAAGGTTGTGGAAATAGAAACTTGAAAAAGGTTGTGACAGCACTCATGAGGGTTGCCTACGTATCCTTTTAGAGGAATCAGGTCAGTCGTAGTTTGGACAAGAGTCCGATAGAAAATAGAAGGTTTAATTGGAAAAAGAAATTGAATTGGAATTTGGATTTGATTTAAATTTAGAATACAAGATTGGAATTTGAAATAGAAGAATAGAGACCCAAGACCTAGGAAGATAGGATTTAGAAAGAACTCGAGATTTAGAAAGACTTGACTCGAATGTTAGACTTGGAAGATCGAAGAAAGATTGGAATTAAGAAGGGTTTGAATTAGGAAAGGTCTGATTTAGGAAAGTTTCTTTTTAGAAAAGTTTCATTTTAGGAAAGTTTTGGAATTAGGAAAGTTTCATCTTAGGAAAGTTTTGGATTAAGAAAGTTTTCAAATTAGGAAAGTTTTGAATTTGGAATGTTTTGAAATAAGGAAGTTTTGAAAGTAAGAAAGTTTTGAAAATTAGAAAGTTTAGGATTTAGAAAGTTTTAACTTAAGAAAGTTTCAAATTTAGAAAGTTTTAGATTTGGAAATATTTGAAGTTTAGGGAAGTTTAGAATTTTAGAAAGATTCAAAGTTTGAGTTTTAGAAATTCTTGAATTCTGGAAAGGTTTTGAGTTTAAGAAGGGTTTGAAAACTTAGATTTGGAAAGTTAAGGTTTGAGAAGGGATGGAATTAAGAAAGGTTTGAAAGCTTAAAGTTTAAGGAAAGATTTAAAAGCTTAAGTTTAGGAAACTTAAGGTTTAGGAAAGTACGAGATTAGGAAGGATTTGAATTAGGAAAGGTTTAGACTATGAAGGATTAAGACTCCTATTTCCTAAAACAAGGGATTGAATTTTTTTTCTAAAAGAGATGTTTTGATTTTGTTTTCAAAAACGGAGAATAGGATCTAGTTTCCTAAACGGAAAGATTGGATTTGACATGGATTTGGAAGGTGAAGTTTTAGAAACCCTAGATTTGGAAGACTATAGTTTTGACGTAGAAAAGAGGTTTTGGAAATATGTATCGTTTTGATGTAAAAACAAGAGGTTTTGGAAACCTAGGTTTTGAGGCCAAAATAAAGGATTGGAAATCATGCTTTTGGAAGGAAAATTAGGGTTTCCTAATTGTGGGTTCTAGGGTTTAACTTGGACTCTAAGAAAAGAAATTTTTTGGAAAGTGAGTTTTTAGAAATTGAGATTTTTGGAAGGAAATCCTAAAGAGGAGCTTTTAGAAAGTGAATTTGAAAAGAGAGAGTTTTTGGAAAGAAATCCTAGTGAGGAGTTTTTAGAAAGAGATTTTTTAGGAAGAGTTGTTTAGGAAGGAAACGTAAGGAGTGTCTTTTGAGAGTGAACTTTGAGGAAAGCATTTTTGGCAAGGAGCTTTTAGGAAAGATATTTTCGGAAAGAGATTGTTGGAAAGGAGTTTTTGAAAAACAATTTTGGGAAGGAGATTGGAAAGAGTTTTCTAAGAAGGAACCTAGTGAGTGTTTTTAGGAAAGGAATTTTGAAGAGAGTGTTTTGGAAAGGAGTTGAAAGGGAAGTTCTGAAAATAGGTTTTTGGAGAGAGTTTTTGAAAACAACTTTCGAAAGGAATTTAAAGAGAATTTATGAAAAGCATGTTGGAAAAGAGATTTTTAGGAGGAGATTTTTGAAAATAGAGTTTTGAAGAAGTATTTGTAAAATACCTCACTTTCCTAAAGCGATTCTAAACATAAGAAGATTAGAACCACTTTAAGATAGTGGTTTTGAAAATAACTATGTTTTGAAATTATGGACCATATTAGTCACTTTAAACGTAACACTTTCATAAAGCAACCCCAACCATGAAAAGGCTAGAATCAGTCTAGGATTGTGATTTTGAAAATAAGTTTTGAAAAAGAAGATTTTGATGTAAGTTTTTGAAAACAAGTTTAATGCAAGCTTTTGAAAACATGTTTAAAACAAACTTTGGAGGAATGCAAGATCATGATATGCACAATACAAATTGGGGTCGTGAACATACAAGGTTAAAGGCTTGACCACAAAATCAAGGGGGGCGAACCCACGTGGTCTCCGGTTAGACTAAAAGAAAGCCCCCGACATGGTGACTCTCCAATAGCCTAATCCTACACATGGACCGGGAATTCCCTTGTTTCGAGCATGTGAGAAGGGAGGGGAGGGGGGGGGGGGGAAGAAGATGGGGAATTAAAATAGAAGAAAACCCAAATGGGTTAGGAGAGAGAAGAGAGGGGGGAAGATGCGCAAACGTAAATAAGAAGCTTACCTTGTGTCTTCTTTATTTTGCTTAACTTTGCGCGCTTTGCTTTGCTTGTCTTGCTTTGGTTTTCACTTCAGTCTTGGTCTTGATCTTCTTCTTGATCTTCGAATGTTTGTTTTGATCTTCACGAGCTTCAGATTGCAACACTTCAAGTCTTCAAAGGAGGCTTTGGAGGCTAGTGTATGAGTGTATAGAAGTGTATGTGAGTGTATAGGAGGCTAGGGTTTGTGTATGGAGGCTAGGGTTTGGAGAACCTAAGAAGACTAGGGTTTAGAGAGACTACGAGCTTTATATGTCGAATAATATGGTTTTTAGACTGAGTTGGTTGACCTCTTTCACGCTGGAGGAGGCTATGTATTTATAGACAAAGGAATGACCTAGCGTCTGTTGCAATGGCGCCTGGCCAAAAATGCTTCTGGCGCCACCTAGTGGCGCCAGGCCAAATATTGGCTTGGCGCCACTACTAATGCCGCCAGCCAGTTAGGGAAGTTTTAAGGTCGGCAAGCAACGTATCTTGAGAATATTTGGGTGCATGTACTAGTAATTACCATGCAATTTTTAGCTTGTCTTCACTAGGAATGACTCCGGAAGATCCGGAAAGCATTTAAGGAGCCGAGGATGGCCCAGAAGGCCGGAAAAGGACAAGAACACTTAAAACAATGTCCTGGAGGTAGTAGACTTGAAAAAGGATGACAAGATTTGTCAGAAGGCTTGACCAAGCCTTTAGGGCAAAACAGTCAACTGGCTCGGAAACTTGCCGGGATGGACTCAGAATGTCCCCGAAGAATGACTCGGAATGACCCGAAAATATAATGGAAGGTCGAGACTACTATAAGAAGCATTCTCAGGAGATTACCGATTTGATACCCAGAGCCGGTGTGGTCCTCTGGGTGTTCGGATGCGTAGGGGCAAAATGGTCATTTTGATCGAAAAGTCTCAGAACTGGCCTGAAACTGACTAAAAGGCATCTAATCATGCCGAATTGCTTTTAAGGCAATCTTGGAAGGGTGGACTTACCATTCTGAGGACTTAGGTGTGTTCTCGAGAAACAATCCAAAAAATGGCCCTAGGGGCAGTTTGGTCATTTTTCACCGAAGTGGACTAGCAGGCACTGGTGTTGGCCTGAGTTTTGAGTGTTTCCAGCATTCTGACGGTGGTCTCGTGATACAGGGTTTTGTTAGCAATTCCCTATATCAACCTGTTTGTGAGTATTTCCGCTACTCTGACGGTTGCGATGTTTGCGAGTACTTTCGCTACTCTGACGGTTCGCGATCATTCCCGAGACTGCCTGATCTCGGGAAGCTGCTAAAGGGACTTATCGCTTGAGTAGTCAACTTTCTCGAAAGGTGCGCCGAAATAGACATTTCTGCATTGGCGGGCTAGCATGCGCCAAAGGTGAACCATTCTACCATCTAGGGGACTTAGGGTCTCGTCCCGGTCGACAAGTTTAAAGGGAACTTATCGTCTCCAGATAGACGCACCTGATTTGGAATTAGAAAGTGGACTTACCGTCTTTGGAAAGACGCGCCTATGGGAATATGAAAAGGGGACTTACCGTCTTCGAAAAGACGCGCCTGATTTGGAATTGGAAAGGGCAATGCCCCTAAGGGCATTTTGGTCATTTTGCCTCGATTTGGGCCTGGTGGGCCCACAAAGTGATGGATAGATGGGATTAGGACTAGAATTATAGAATATATCTATATTGACTTGAAATCAAGTCTGGACAGACTGTAGACTGCCAAGCGATCAAAAATAGGGTGCTTACATTCTTCAAGAAGTATCTCTTTGGGGTATGATGACCAATCAAACTTCTTTAACTCATCAGAATTAACTTCTATTCACTTTCGATTGAATCATTCATTTGATATTCATCTTCTCTTGACTCTCAAACTGTCAGAGTTTCATTAGATCAAAGTTGATCTTTTCTTCTTCATCTGCAAGGCTTCCTCTTTCATTCTAGAACAATCCCTTTCAATGCCAAGCTTCCTCAATTTTGTAGAGCTTCACAACGCTTTATTGCCAATTTCTTCTCTCAGCTAGAAATTCTTCTTTCTTCTTTAAAATCATTTCAATGAGACTTTTATAAGCTTGATGAAATCTCTTCATACATATTGTCTTCATTGATTCCTTATATCTTAAAAGAATTCTTCATTTGGATTCCATGTAGTGATCAGACAATCATTGTGAATCTTTTTCTCAAGCAACTTTAATCACATAAGTTGGATTTGATCTTTGTATTCCTGATGAAGTCTTCTCTTGAGCATTTTCAATCTCTTCAATAATCAATTCATCTTCAACTGATCATTGCACATTCTGATGAAGTCTTCAATCTTTCTTGAGTGCAAGTCAATCTTCATTGAGTCTATGCGTACTTGATAGAAGCTTCATTTGAACACCTTCAATCTCTTCGAATATAAAACATTTGTTTAAAGTAGAGATAGGTGTCAATCCTCTATTTGGTTTATTGCATAGGTCGTGGAATTTATTGCTCGATCTTGAACTTGTTGTACATTTACTTTGACAATTATTAGACTTAAGATTAAACTTTATGTCTAAATTATAAACTCTATTAATCTGCACACTAAGTAAATGCATTAGTAAAATAACACAAGGTTTAGTTATCATCAAAATCAACATGGGAATCAACCTTAAGTCAACAACGTAGGCAACCGCTATAAGTGCAGTCATAACCCCTTTTCCAACTCAAATGCCCCTTTTTCAAAATCCAAGCCCAAGTTTCTTTCAAACTCTTTTTCAAATTGCATCATGCATCATTCATTCCTAAATTAATGACAAACCCTTCTTCAAAATTGTTTCAACTGGATATAATTGAACATTTAATAACTGGAGATTCAAATGAGTGAACCCAAGCGTGAATAAACATGTTGGTACTACAAAGGCAGGGTAGGGTGATGATCTTAGGATATTTTCCCTACATGTAATCTACCCCGGACCATAGATCTCTATTTTAAAGATGAAAACCAAAGTCAGTTCTTCAAAAGGGTTTTAAACATTTTTTAAAGGTTGCGAAACAATTATATTTTCCAAAACACCTCGTAAGAGGACATTTTCAAAAAAACCTAAGTTTGATATTTGGATTACACTTAGTTTTAGGTGACCTAACACAACTTTAACCATGTTAGGTGGCGACTCCAAGCCTTTTTAAAAAAATCCCTTAATCAAATCAATTTTAAGTGCGAACCCCATTGCACTTGTCCTGTAAGGGGGGTGAGTTCTAACAGAAAGAGTATAAGGTTTTGTTTCAGCCAAGACTTAGACTTAGGGTGAAAACTAAGGCCCAACAAATGACAGGATGGATGTCTGTTGCTGGGTCCTTTCCTTCACTTTCAAAAATTTCACACACACTTGGCATTCTCACTTGTATTTGCATATCTGCATAATTACCTAGTTAATACTCTTCCAGTTAGAAGCATGAACAATATATTGGTTGTCGATAGATACAATGTCGGTTTCCTAGCCGATGGCCACTAGTTCCCCTGCTCAAATCACCAATCAATAATTGCACCACCTCGGGGAGTGGGCCTAAGTTTGAAAATCTGGGAACCGAGCCTTTAGGAAGCATTAGTAACCCCCAACGTCATACTTATATAGCACCCCATGTGTAGCCAAACCTCTACTGGATTTAAGAAACACGCTTTCAAAACCAAGGAGGAAAGGGTGAGAACTTTACTTTTTCTTACTTTTTATCCAGATAAACTGCTTAATTCCTATTGTTATACTGTTCAAGCATTTACTACTGTTATGCAAACATCATACTGGTCATATATCCATTATCCATTTTTAGTCAAAGAGTTCCAAAATAACTCAAGTCACTACATTCCATGCATATGATCAACCTAAAGAGAGTGGTCCAAAACCACTCTCATTCAAATCAAAGTCTACCAAAACTCCTTAGGATTCCAAGCAACCCTAAGGATTCATGATATGCATCGAGATCATCTCATAAAGAGAGGCCCTAATCCCTCTCTGCTTGCGGAGATAGGGCTACCAAGAAGACAAAGAGAAATTCAGAAGCAAGGTCTCTCATCAACCTCCATCAAAGAAAGTGAATCTGAAGACTCAAGAGTAATTTAAGATTTTAAATGTAGAAGTAGATAGGCGAAAGTCCTGTGGAAAGTGTTCCCCTTTCCCTTTCAAATGTACTTTCAATTCCATGTACAAAACTCAAATGCAATGAAAATGTCTTTCTTACTTTCATCAAATGAATGTGTGAATGAATGAAAGGACAACATTGCACTAGTATGGTATTGCATACAGGGGCAACCCCTATCTCTAAAAATGAGCCAAAACATCATGCTTGGTCCCCCTCTCAAAGCAGGGGCATCCCTAAGGCATTCATTGCATAAAGATTTCCAATCCAAAGGCACTAACTTCTCCTTTTTATTTTTCTTTTTACATTCTCTTGTCTTCTCCCTTATCTCCAAAGGCTAAGAAAGCCGAAAGCGGAAACAAGGACAAAAAGGGAGACTTCTAAAACTGATCATCTATTACCATTATGCTACTATTAAGCTCATGGATCGATATCAATTCCAAGGTAAGAGTATCAAAAAACTCGAGTCGTTGCATTCTCATACATTCAATCAACCATAGAGAGAAAAGGACCATATAATCTCATGCTAATCAAACCTACCTATACTCCTAAGAGTTCCCCATAACACTAAGGATTCATGGCATACATGGAATCATATTTCAAGAGAGGCCCAAATCTCTCTCTCTCCATTAAGGTGGGATTGCCTAAATAAAAAAGCATCAACCGGCCCATGCCAAAGAAGTATTGTATTGCATATAAAGGTAAAACCCCACCTCCAAAATAGACTTAGCATCATACCTAGATTTCTTTAAAGAAAGGACCTCCATAGAACATGCATCTCATAAAACCTCTAACTTCATATGCTAACTGAATTGTATTTTGCTTTTTCTTTTTCCAGGTCAAAGAGCATAATTGAACTCATGGAATGCCTCCAGCATGCCACCCAATTCAAACTCATGCAAGGATGAGCCTAGTTATTGGAAGAGGCCGAATGTACATTGTAGAGTAAGAAGAACTAGCCATCCATCTGCAAGACATTGCCTCTAAGCATCTACCTCCACGCCATGTCGCGACAATCACTATCCATGCGGAAGAGGACTTCACCATTTGCAAAGTTCTATCAGTCCCATGCATTGCCACAACAGAACCCTCCAACTTCTAACCTTTCAATCGCATGTCACCAAAAAGATTTGACCTATTCCAGTCACTTGACAATTGCAAAGATGGTCGTTAACCACCTCAGCATTAGAGGCTTCCAACTTGGGAAAGGACAAGGGCCACAACTACAGGGTGATCTTCATATTAAAGAATTCAATGGTCAGCATCATACTCGTAGGCTGGGATATTGTCCCCCTACAAAGGAGACTATAAGCACCTTGTTTTTGCCTACTCGGCAATCTTTGGTCCAATCTAGCACTCCAGTAAAACGTCACAATACTATCGATGCCCAGACTGGCTTTTTAAACTCCAATCTAATCAATTTGTCGCTTCTCGGGCCCGATGGGTCCAACTGAAGCCAAATAACCAAAATACCCCTAAACTTTTCAGGTAGCTTTCTGAGATCCGGCAGTTTTCGAAACCAACACCATCACAGGCAGCGTTTTGAGACCAGGCAGTCTCTGGAACCAATTGTCCTCGTCAAAGTGATGAAAGTAACCACAAACTTTAAATGTTTCACTTCTGGCGCCTACTAGCCCACTAATATAGAATGTCCATTAGGCCCATTGGCATCCGATAGTTTCTCGAGACCAGGCAGTCTTCAAAACCAGCACCATATCGTTGGAGTGACAAAAACACACACAAACTTTTAAGTCGTTGGAGTGACAAGAACACTCACTAGGTCGACACGGGTTTTGCCATTAAACCACTCAGTGTCACGGGACTGAATGCATGTCACAACTGTGGCACGTTTATTGAAGAAAATAAAGACCTTTGGGAACCAACTTGTCACAACTGTCGGAGTGATGAAAACATTCATAAACCCAGGTCCCCGCTAGCCCGACATGGTGAACAAATGACCAAATTGCCCCTTGGGCAGCCCTACACATCTTTCAAGAAATTACTAAGTCCTCAAGATAATAAGTCCACCTTATACGACTCTCCCTTGATAGTCCGGCATGTTCAAAATGCCACTCAAATCCATCCCAACCACATTCTGACACGTTCTAGTCAAAAAGTCCATTTTACTCCTGGTGACCCGAGCACTTCCTAAAATCACACCGACTCTAGGTACCAAACCGGCATGCATCGAGATACTTTGAATGAGATCCCTATTCATTTCTAGGCAAATCCCTTATTAAAACACCTCTAAGTCAATAAAAGCTTCTTAGACGCTCCACCAGGGTTGACTTTCTCTTTAATTCTCTGATTAAAACACACCGTTAAATAACTTGAGAAATGCGTAAATTAGAGAATTCCTTGGTGCTTGTCTGGAGGACCTCCAATCGGTACTATTCAATTGAAGAGGTCGCTTCTCGGAAGCCATGATTGTATGGCGCAAAGACGGCCACTTTTGGCAATACTCGGAGCATCTCACAGATGCTCTAAAAAGCTTATTTTTGTGTACGCTTCCTGATGATATATCTTCGTCATTTGAAATCCTTTGGAGCTCCTCGGGTGCTCCTGGTTTAAGAGAAACAGCAGGGGAACATTGTGAATGGGACCAATTTCCCTGAATCCTTCTCGATAAGAGTTTCCAGCGGCAGTGTGTATGACACATGCACCCAAAAAATTATTAGAATGGACAAAACTTGCCTTGTAGCCCAAGTTGGCCTAGTATAAGGAGTGCCACGTGGCTCTTAAATAAAGGCCCAGTATAGGCACATGTAGTATATGTGCCTGACCAATTTTTGGCTAAGCGCATATAGCATATGTGCCAGGGCCCAAGGCTTTTGTCTATAAATAGCAAGCCACCCTTTTACATATTCCAAAGCTAAAAACAATGGCAAAGCCTTGCTAAAATACTCCCAGAGTCTCAAAAAATCCCAAGTACTCCACCTTTTCCAAGCTTCCAAGCATCTAAGCTAGATTTCACTCACCTCAAGCCTATACACTTCATCTCTAAAGCCTCCAAGGCAAGACACAAGCCATTTCCAACCCACTTTAAGGCCATTGAAGACTTTTCAAAGCTTAAGCAAAGCCCTCCATTGAAGCTTGAAGAAGTTGTGAAGACAATATAGTATTTCTATTTACATTTTGCTACCCCCTCAATATTCTATTCTCCCTCCTAGCATACTTGAGCTATTCTCTATTTTACTCCACATCTTCTAACTCCTTTTCTTGCTTACTTGAATAAGAGGACCTTAGGTCCATGCCTAGGGGAAGCTTTAAGGAAGCCACCGAGTGGGGGTTCTCCCTTTAGCCTATGTTATCATGGTATGGACCATAAGCCCCTTGCAATGTGGTGTGGCCTTTTAGACTTGTATGATTTTATGACCCCTTTGCATATGGTTGCTATGCTCATGTATTGCATGCTTGGCTCCATTTTTTTTATGTTCAAAGCCATTTTTCAAACCCTTTAGCATTTCTAATCTCTACACATTTTCCAAAAATCCATATTCAAGTGTTTTTCTAAAAATGGCCCTAAGAGTTGGTTTCTTGAAACCTAGTTTGAAACTTTAGATTTCTATATCCTAGGAAGTCTTCCTTAAGCCTCTTGACTTCATTTTGTATCATTACATTTTACTATCTTCAAGTTGCATTAAAATAGTTTTCAAACCTTGTATTTTACTTTGATTTTCAAAGTTTTACTCTCTTGAGTTTTGTGGTTGAAATAGTTCTCATGGAACCCTCTCTTGAGTAGTCTCCTTATTTATTGACCATAGGATCCCTAGTGCACTAGAGTGGTTTTCTACACCAAATGTAGTTTTCAAAACAACCCTCGTCAAGAAGATTTCTCAAAAGTTCATTCTCTTTAATTTGCATAAAAATAATTTTCCTAAACTACCATCTTTATCTTAATTTTTAGAAGTTTTCCTCTTTTGAATATTGTGGTTAGAATGGTCCCATGGAGTCCTCTTTGAAGTGATTTCCTTCAAATCAACCATATAAACCCTTATTCTTTAGAGTGGTTTTAAACATCTTAAAAGTGATTTTTCAAAACCTTCTTTCCAATAATAATTTTCAAAGGTTCATTCTCTGTAGTTTTCAATCAAAGAAGTCTTTAAAACTATCTATTCAGTATTGATGTTCGCAAGTTTTACTATCTTGAGTTAGTGGTTGAAATAGTTTTAAGGCAACCCTCTCTTGAGTGGTTTCCAAACACCAACCATATGAACCCAACACTCACTTGAGTGGTTTTCATAAAATGGTTTTGAAAACACACTTTCAAATTTTATGCATAAAACCACCTTTCCAAAACTACTAGGTCCAAACCCTAGTTCAAAACCACCTTTCTAAAACCACTAGGTCCAAACCCTAGTTCAAAACCACATTTCCAAAACTACTAGGTCCAAACCCTAATTCAAAACCACCTTTCCAAAATCACTAGGTCCAAACCCTAGTTTAAATCACCTTTTTGAAACCACTAGGTCCAAACCCTAGTTCAAAACCATCTTTCCAAAACCACTAGGTCCAAACCCTAGATCAAAACCACCTTTCAAAACCAGCTTCCAATCCTAGGTTAACTTGACCCTAGTTGTCCAACCTTAGGTTAACCTAACCTAAGTTGGTTAACCCTAGATCACCTTAACCCTAGGCTAACCTAACTCTAGTTAATTAACCCTTGGTT
Source organism: Euryodendron excelsum (assembly GCA_033060915.1). NCBI lineage: Eukaryota > Viridiplantae > Streptophyta > Magnoliopsida > Ericales > Pentaphylacaceae > Euryodendron > Euryodendron excelsum. Next base: position 45,129,897 of record CM065386.1, on the reverse strand, counting down.
AATCCAACCCTAGTCCAACCTAACCCTAGTTGTCCGACCCTAGGTTAGCCTAACCCGAGTTAGTTAACCCTAGGTCAACCTAACCAAGGTTAGTAAGCTTCAAGGTCCAATTCAAAGACCCCTTTTTAAGTGATCTTTCAATTTTAAAACCATTTTCATAGCATGTTTTTAAAAGCCTCCTACTCTCTTAAGTTTCCAAAAAATCCTAATCCCAAAGTCTTCTTAAAATTTATCATACCCCTTACAAAACGCTTTAAAAGCTCACACTCCTAAGGTGGCTATAACACTTTTATGGTTAGAACCTCTAAAGGAAAGTAATACATTAAATACAACCTTCAAGATTGTTCATACATTAAATACCCTTTTATGGTTTTCAAGAGCTCTGTTTAAAATTTATTTTCAAGAGTCACACCCTTAAACTAGTTGTATGCCTTACATGGTTAAGGTTGCTCAAGAAATGTGAGATATCAAGTAGGGTTATATAACCCTAAAGTTTTCAAAACCTAAGCGAAGTCTCTAGCCCATTTTCTAAACATGTTTTCAAAATTCATAGCCTTGAAGGAGTTAGTCTTTTCAAAACTAGTCTCTTAAATGTGTTGAGATATTCAACATACCATATATAAGATATTCAAAAACTACTTTCAAAAACTTTTCTAAGACAAATTCAAAAGATTCCTAGTCCAATTCAAACTCCATTTTTAAAATATCATATCAAACTTTCAAACATTCCAAACCCTTTTGAGTTATTCCAAAATCTCTCTTGAGTTATTTCAAAAACCTTCCAAAACTCTCTTGAGTTGTTTCAAAAACCATTTAAAACTCCCTTGAGCCTTTTCCAAAAATATTCCAACACTCTCATAGACATTCCAAAAACATTCAAGTTCAATTTCAAGAATTTTTCAAAAACAATCCAAGTCCTATTTCAAAGGCATCTTCAAAACATTCCAAAGATCTTTCAAGTTCTATATCTAAAGACATTTTCAAACTCTCAAGTTCTATTTCAAGTCAAAACTTTTGAATTCAAAGTTTCAAAACCTTCCAAGACTCCCATGAGCCTATCTTTAATCAGGATCTAGCCTGAACTACGGATGACTTGACTCTTGCTAAATGAGATACGTAGGCAACCTAAAATGATACGGTCATAAACCCTTTTTCTAAGTCAAAGGTCCATTTCTAAAATGCTCTCTCAATCAAAATTTATATTTCAACTCACACTTCAAAACCTTGCCATTTTCAAATATCTTTCCAAAAACTTACATCATGCATCATTTATTCAAGAAGTGATGACCAAACCCCGTTTTCAAAACTCTAAAGTTTATACAAGTGGACTAGTAGTAACCAGTGATTCAATTGAGTGAATTAAGGGTAATTAGACATGTAGGTACCAAAAGGGCGGGGTAGGATGATGATCTTAGGATATCTTCTGTCACGCCCCAAAACCCAGCCTATGCGGATTTAGGGTACATGACTGGCCAGTAGCAAGGCTACCCAAGGCCGCATTACATAAACTGGTTGAACACCTGTGCATGAATCATTTAAAATGATATATAATTGCAGAAATAGAATTTTTAATAACTTAAAACATAACTCGTGTCATATATGGCAGAGTTGTGCCTAATCCAAAACATAAACATACATATGGGCCTATTCGAGGCAGCCATAGTGATATCATTTATAACATTACAAACATTAGGGTCCAACCCAAATACACATAACATAACATATGCTCGTAGGCCGTAGCTTAAAATCCACATATGGCCTCCTCCTAAGGCCTCTCGGATTGGCTACCTGAAAACATTTGAGAAAACGTAAGCTAATGCTTAGTGAATAACAATGATGCATAAGCATGAAAATACCGTGGACTAAGATTTATAAAACGATAGATAAACATTTATGCATATAAATCATGAATTTGAAACGTGTAAGCATTGACTTGAAATTATAGATAGTATAAGCATCATATTGAAACATTCTATCGTTTCAAAATATGATATCATAAAAGAGAGATGCGACATTGTCGCGCCCAGATTTTTCGCACTCGAGGAATAATCACATAAGCAGGAAAAATGATGTACTCTCTCGTTAGAACTCACCCTCCTAAAAGAATGAGTGCGACAAGGTTTGAATTGAAAATGGATTTGAATAAAGGGCTTTTTAAAAAAGATTCGGAGTCGCCACCTAACTTGATTAAGGTGAGTTAGGTCACCTAAAAACTAAGCATAATCCAAAAACTACACTTAGGGTTTTTGGAAAACAATTTTGAAAATATCTCCTCAAGAGAGGGTTTTTAAGAAAATAGGTTGTTTGGCAACCTTTGGAAAACATTTAGCCCTTTTTGAAAAATAACTCCTTTTGGTCTTTGGAATCAGTGATCCTAGGTTCGGAGGTTGGTTACGAGTAGGGAAGACGCACTAAGCCACCACCCTACCCCGCCCTTTCGGTACCTACATGTCAATCTACCCTAGATTCACCTATGAGAGTCTTCAGCTAACTACTGTTCAATCCTATTTACCTTGGAAAAAGAATGTTTAAAAAGGCGTGATGCATAATATGCAAGTGCAAATTAAGAGAAAGTTGGACAATAGATTTAGAAATAAATTTGAAAAGAAATTGAATTGATTTGAAAGAGATTTGAAATTGAAAAGTTTTGGAAATTGAAAGTAGAGATTTGAAAATAGAAATTTGAAATTGGAAATTTGAAAATAGATTGGAGATTTGGAAAGATTTTGGAATTTGAAATTTGGAAAATATGGAGGAATTTGAAATTTGAAATTTGAAAGAAATTGTGACCGCACCTATGAAGGTTGCCTACGTATCCTTTTGGAGGAATTAGGTCAGTCGTAGTTCGGACAAGAGTCCGATTGAGAAGAAATTGATTTGGAAGAAAGAGATTGAATTGGAAATTGAATTTGATTTGAAATTAGAAGAGGAGATTGGAAATTGAAATTGAGAAGATTGGACTTTGATTTGAAAAGATAGATTTGGACTTGTTTTGGAAAGAGAAGGTTTAAGAAACCTAGACTTAGGAAAGAAAGGACTTGAGATTAAGAAAGATTGGACTCAAATGTTGGACTTGGAAGATTGGAGAAAGATTGGATTTAGGAAAGGTTTGAATTTGGAAAGTTTCGAATTTGGAAAGTTTCATTTTTGGAAAGTTTTATTTTTGGAAATTTTTATTTTTGGAAAGTTTTCGAATTAGGAAAGTTTTGAAATTAGGAAAGTTTTGAATTAGGAAAGTTTCGTTTTAAGAAAAGTTTTGAAATAGGAAAGTATGGAGTTTAGAAATGTTTTGAATTAGGAAAGTTTCAACTTAAGAAAGGTTTTGAATTTGGAATGTTTTTGAAAAAGGAAAGTTTTCAATTTAGCAAATGTTTGAATTAAGAAAATTTTGAGTTTAGAAAAGTCTTAGATTTGGAAAGACATTGAAGTTTTGGAAAATTTAGAATTTAGAAAGTTTGGAAGTTTAGAAAGATTTATCTTAAGAAAGTTTTGAATTTAGGAAACTTTGAATTTAGAAAAATTCAAAATTTAGAAAGTTTAGGATTTAGAAAGTTTTAACTTAAGAAAGTTTTGAATTTAGAAAGCTTAGAATTTTAGAAAGATTTGACACTTAGAAAGTTTAAAATTTTGAAAGTTTTAGAGCTTTTTGAGAAAATCTTAAGATTAGGAAAGGTTTGAGTTTAGGAAAGTTTGAATGCTTAGATTTGAAAAGTTGAGATTTGGAAAGAGGTAGAATTAGGAAAGAGTGGAGTTAAGAAGGATGTGGAAATTGAGCTTTAAAATTTAAGAAAGATTTTTATGTTCAAGTTTTGAAAACTTAAGATTTAGGAAAGGAGAAGCTTAGGAAGGATTCGAATTAGGAAAGATTTGGATTAGGAAGGGATTAGATTTGGTTTCTAAAAGAAAATGCTGGATTTTGAGTCCAAAAACGGAGGATTGGATTTGGTTTTCTAAACGGGACCATTTGATTTGGTTTCCTAAAGGGAAGATAGGATTTGGCAAGGATTTAGAAAGGGAGATTCTAAAAACCCTAGATTTGGAAAATTATAGTTTCGATGTTGAAAATAGGTTTTGGAAACGTGTATCGTTTAGATGTGAAAACAAGAAGTTTTGGAAACCTAGGTTTGGGGCAAAGTTTGAAAATCATGTTTTTGGAAAGAAAATTAGGGTTTCCTAATTGTGAGTTATAGGGTTTGACTTGGGCTCTAAGGAAAGAGATTTTGGGAAGGTGCGTTTTTTGGAAATGAAGATTTTTAGAAGGAAATCCTAGAGAGGAGTTTTTTGGAAGGGAGATTTTGGAAAGAGAGTTTTTGAAAATATTTTTAGAGAGAGTTTTTCTAGGAAAGAGACCTAGGGAAAGTTTTTGGAAAGTGGACTTTGAAGAGAGTGTTTTGGAAAGGAGTTGAAAAAGGAGGTTTTGAAAAATAGATTTTTGGAAAGAGTTTTTGAAAACAATTTTGGAAAGAAGAATTTTCCGGAAGTATGTTGAAAAAGAGATTTTTAGGAAGGGATTTTTGAAAAGAGAGCTTTTTGGAAAGTATGAAAACATCTCACTTTCCTAAAGAGATTCTAGCCATAAGAGGGCTAGAACCACTTTAAGAAAGTGGTTTTGAAAACAACAAGGGTTGAAAATATGGACCATGTTGGTCACTTTAAATGTAATACTTTCCTAAAGCAACCCTAGCCATGGAAAGACTAGAATCACCCTAGGATTGTGGTTTTGAAAACAAGTTTTTGAAAAAGAGATTTTGATGCAACTTTGAAAACGACTTTGGGAAGATGCAAGACTATGATATGCACAATGCAATTTTGAGGTCGTGAACATACAAGGTTAAGGCTTCACCACATAATCAAGGGGGTCGGACCCACGTGGTCTCTGGTTAGACTAGAAGAAAGCCCCGGACACGGTGACTCTCCAATAGCCCAATCCTACACATGGACCGGGAATCCCCTTGCTTCAAGCATGCAAAGAAAGGGGGGGAAAGAGATGAGGGATTAAAATAGAGACAACCCAAGTGGGTTAGGAGAGAGAAGAGAGAGGGGAAAGTGTAAAAATTTAAATAGGGAGCCTACCGTATGTCTTGTTTATTTTGCGCGCCTTGCTTTCTTCGGTCTTCGTCTTGGTCTTCGTCTTCAATCTTCAAGAGCCGCCTTCAATCTTCAAACTTTAGATTGCAACTCTTCAAGTCTTCGAAGGAGAGTTCAAGGTTAGTGTATGAGTGTATGAGGGTGTGTATGAGTGTATAGGAGGCTAGGGTTTAGTGTATGGTGGCTAGGGTTTGGAAAACCTAGGGAAGCTAGGGTTTAGGGAGTGCACGAGCTTTGTATATTGAATTATATGATTTTTATACTGAGTTTACAAACCCTTTTTATGTTGGAGGAGGCTCTGTATTTATAGAGGTTAGACAACACCGACGCCTGTTGCCGTGTTGCCAGGCCATTTTTTGGCTTGGCACCACTACTAGTGGCGCCAGCCATTTAGGAAATGTTTAAGGTCGGCAAGCAACGTATCTTTGACTAGATTTGGGCGCCTGTACTAGTGACTACCATGCAATTTTTAGCCTGGCTTTACTAGGAGTGACTACGGAAAATTCGGGAATGATTTTAAGAGACCGGGAATGGCCCGGAAGGCTGGAAAGGAGCAGGAACACTTAAAATAGTGTCCTGGAGGTATTTGACTTGAAAAATGAGGATAAGATGTGTCGGAAGGGCTGACCGGGCCTTTAGGGGCAAAACGGTCAATCGGATCGGGAAGCTGCCGGGACAGACTCAGATTGTCCCAAAAGAAGACTCGAGATTTGAAAACATTATTCAGAATGTTCCCAGAGGTTGCTGGTTTGATTCCCACAGCCAGTGTGGTCGGAAAAGGAGACCGGCCCACCGGGGGCAAAACGGTCATTTTGCACTGGGTTTGCCGGAACTGACTCGGAATGATCCGAAAAAGGTAAAGGGGGGGTTTAGAACACTACAAAAAGCAGTCTCAGAAGGTTACCGGTTTGATACCCAGAGCTGGTGTGGTCAGAAAAGGAGACCGGCCCACTACGAGTAAAACGGTCATTTTGTATTGGGTTGGCCGGAATTGACTCGAAATGATCCGGAAAGGTAAAAAAAGGTTGAGAATACTATAAGAAGTAATCTCAGAGGGTTACCGGTTTGATACCCAGAGCCGGTGTGGTTCTCGGGGCGTTCGGATGCCTAGAGGCAAAATGGTCATCTTGACCGGAAAGTCTCGGAAAAGGTCCAAGGGGCAGTTTGGTTATTTTTCACCGAAGTGAGCTAACATACACTGGTGTTGACCTGGGTTTTGAGTGTTTCCGCCACTCTAACGACGGTCGTTGTGACACAGGGGTTTGTTGGCAATTCCCTATATCGACCTATTTGTGAGTATTTCCGCTACTCTAACGGTTATGAAATTTACGAGTATTTTTGCTACTGGGACCGTCTTGAGGAATAAACTATCTCGAGAGAGGGATTAGAAAGGGGACTTACCATCTTCGAAAAGACGTGCCTGAATTGGAACCATCTCGAGGAATAAACTGTCTCGAGAGAAGGATTGAAAAGGGGTTTTATCGTCTTCGAAAAGACGTGCCTGGGTTGGAACTGTCTTGAGGAATAAACTGTCTTGAGACAGGGATTGGAAAGGGGTCTTACCATCTCCAAAAGAACGTGCCTGGGTTAGAACCGTCTCGAGGAATAAACTGTCTCGAGAGAGGGATTGAAAAGGGGACTTATCGTCTCCGACGAGACGTGCCTGGATTGGAACAGTCTTGAGGAATAAACTGTCTCGAGAGAGGGGTTGGAAAGGGGTCTTACCATCTCCGAAAAGACGTGCCTGAGTTGGAACCGTCTCGAGGAATAAATTGTCTCGAGAGAGGGGTTGGAGTTGGAAAGGAAAGGACAATGCCCCTAAGGGCATTTTGGTCATTTTGCCTCTATTTGGGCCTGGTGGGCCCTCGAGGCGATGGACAAACAGGATTTGGACTTGGAGAGTTGGTTTTGGTTGGAATACGCCCAGAGTGACTTGAAAACAAGTCTGAACAAAGTGTAGACTGCCGAGCGGTCAAAAATGGGGTCTTAGTGAATAACAATGATGCATGAGCACAAAAATACCATGGACTAACATTTATAAAATGATAGATAAACATTTATGCATATAAATCATGAACTTGAAACATGTAAGCATTGACTTGAAATCATAGATAGTATAAGCATCATATTGAAACATTCTATCGTTTCAAAATATGATATCATAAAAGAGAGATACGACGTATCTTTGCATGTAATAAAGCATAACATAACTTGTCATAAACATTTGAATATATCATCGTTCTCGTTTTGAAACATAAGTGTGCTGCAACCCGACATATGAGCTAGGCTCTATAGTAACCTTGTAGGTGTAAGCACCCCATTTTTGACCGCTCGGCAGTCTACACTCCGTCCAGACTTGTTTTCAAGTCATTATGGGCATATTCCTATCGAAACCAACTTTCTAAGTCCAAATCCCGTCTGTCCATCGCCTCACGAGCCCACCAGGCCCAAATAGAGGCAAAATATCCAAAATGCCCTTAGGGGCATTGTCCTTTCTTATTCCAATTCCAATCCCACTCTCGAGACAGTTTATTCCTCGAGACAGTTCCAATCCAGGCACGTCTTTTCGAAGACGGTAAGACCCCTTTCCAATCCCACTCTCGAGACAGTTTATTCCTCGAAACGGTTCCAATCCAGGCACGTCTTTTCGGAGACGATAAGACCCCTTTCCAATCCCACTCTTGAGACAGTTTATTCCTCGAGACGGTTCCAACCCAAGCACATCTTTTCGAAGACGGTAAGACCCCTTTCCAATCCCTCTCGAGAGACAGTTTATTCCTCGATATGGTTCCAACTCAGGCATGTCTCTTCGGAGATGATAGGTCCCCTTTCCAATCCCTCTCTTGAGACAGTTTATTCCTCGAGACGGTCCGAGTAGCGAAACTACTCACAAAACTGTTAGAGTAGCGGAAATACTCACAAATAGGTCGATATAGGGAATTGGTAACAAACCCCTGTGTCACGACGACCGCCGTTAGAGTGGCAGAAACACTCAAAACCCAGGTCAACACCAGTGTCAGTTAGCCCACTTCGGTGAAAAATGACCAAATTGCCCTTTGGACCTTTTCCGAGACTTTCCGATCAAGATGATAATTTTGCCCCTAGGCATCCGAATGCCCCGGGAACCATACCGGCTCTGGGTATCAAATCGGTAACCTTTTGAGATTGCTTTTTATAGTACTCTCAACCTTCCTTTATCTTGTCGGATCATTCCGAGTCAGTTTCGGCCAACCTGGTACAAAATGACCGTTTTGCCCTTGGTGGGCCGGTCTCCTTGTCCGACCACACCGGCTCTGGGTATCAAACCAGTAACCTTCTGAGACTGCTTTTTATAGTATTCTCAATCTCCCTTTATCTTTCCAGATCATTCCGAGTCAGTTCCGTCAAACCTGGTACAAAATGACCGTTTTGCCCCTGGTGGGCCGGTCTCCTTTTCCGACCACGCCGGCTCTGGGAATCAAACCGGCAACCTCTGGGAACATTCTGAATAATGTTTTCGGATCCGAAGTCTTTTTCCGGGACAGTCCAAGTTTGTCTCGACAGTTTCCCGGTCCGATTGACCGTTTTGCCCCTAAAGGCCCGGTCAACCTTTTCGACACATCTTATCCTCACTTTTCAAGTCAAATACCTCCAGGACACTATTTTAAGTGTTCCTGCTCTTTTCTGGCCTTCCGGGTCATTCCCGGACTTTCCAAAGCCACTCCTAGTGAAGCCAGACTAAAAATTGCATGGTAGTCACTAGTACAGGCACCCAAATCTAGTCAAAGATACGTTGCTTGCCGACCTTAAACATTTCCTAAATGGCTGGCGCCACTAGTAGTGGCGCCAAGCCAAAAAATGGCCTGGCGCCAGTGTAAACTTTGGCCTGGCGCCATTGCAACAGGCGCCAGTGTTGTCTAACCTCTATAAATACAAAGCCTCTTCCAGCGTTTAAAGGATCTGCAAATTCAACCTAAAAATCATATAATTTGATATATAGAGCTTGAGCACCTCCAAAAACTTAGCCTCCTTAGGTATTTCCAAACCCTAGCCACCATACACAAACCTTAGCCTCCCATACAGTCATACACACCCCTATACGCTCATATACTAACTTTCAACCCTCCTTCGAAGACGTGAAGAGTTGTAATCTGAAGTTTGAAGCTTGAAGACAACTCTTAAAGATTGAAGACGAAGATAAAGACGAAGACTGAAGACCGAAGACCGAAGAAAGCAAGGCGGGCAAAATAACAAGACATACGGTAGGCTCCCTATTTAAATTTCCGCACCTCCCCCCTCTCTCTTCTCTCTCCTAACCCACTTGGGTTTTCTCTATTTTAATCCCCCATCTCTTTCCTCCCCTTTCTTTGCATGCTTGAAACAAGGGGATTCCCGGTTCATGTGTAGGATTGGGCTATTGGAGAGTCACCGTATCGGGGGCTTTCTTCTAGTCTAACCAGAGACCACGTGGGTCTGGCCCCCTTGATTATGTGGTGAAGCCTTAACCTTGTATGTTCACGACCCCAAAATTGCATTGTGCATATCATGATCTTACATCTTCCAAAATTCATTTTCGAACTCGTTTTCAAAATCGTTTTCAAACTTGTTTTCAAAATTGCATCAAAATCTCTTTTTCAAAAACTTGTTTTCAAAACCACAATTCTATGGTGATTCTAGCCTTTCCATGGCTAGGGTTACTTTAGGAAAGTGTTACATTAAAAGTGACCTTTTTGGTCTATATTTTCAAATCTTATTGTTTTCCAAAACCACTTTCTTAAAGTGGTTCTAGCCTTCTTATGGCTAGTATCGGTTTAGGAAAGTAAGACGTTTTCATACTTTCCAAAAAGCTCTCTTTTCAAAAATCCTTTCCTAAAAATCTCTTTTTCAACATACTTTCCTAAAACTCTTCTCTCCAAAATTGTTTTCAAAAACTCCCTTCCAAAATCTATTTTTGAAAACTCCCTTTTTTTTAACTCCTTTCCAAAATCCTCTCCCCAAAGTCCACTTTCTAAAAACGTTCCCCAAAAATCTTTCCAAAAATTCTCTTCAGCAATCTTCTACCAAAAATCTTTCTAGAAAAACTCTCTCCAAAAATCTTTCCAAAAACTCTCTTTCCAAAATCTTTCCTCTAGAAACTCTTCTCTAGGATTTCTTTCTAAAACCTTCGTTTCCAAAAACATACTTTCCAAAAATTTCATCTCTTTAAAATCTTTTTCCAAAAACTCTATCTTCAAATTTACTTTCCAAAAACTCCTCCCTAGGATTCCCTTCTAGAAAAATCTTCGTTTCTAAAAATGCACTTTTCAAAAACTCTTTCCTTAGAGCCCAAGTCAAGCCCTAGAACCCACAATTAGGAAACCCTAATTTTCTTTCCAAAAATATGATTTTCAAACTTTGCCCCAAACCTAGGTTTCAAAAAATCTCTTGTTTTCACATCCAAACTATACATGTTTCCAAAACCTCTTTTCTACATCAAAACTATAATTTTTCAAAACTAGGGTTTCTAGAATCTCCCTTTCCAAATCCTTGCCAAGTCCTATTTTCCCTTTAGGAAACTAAATCTAATTTACCCGTTTAGGAAAATAGATCCTATCCTCCGTTTTTGGAAACAAAATCAAACTTTCCCTTTTAGAAACAAAATCCAATCCCTTCCCAATCCAACTCTTTCCTAATTCGAATCCTTCCTAAGCTTCTCCTTTCCTAAATCCTAAGTTTTCAAAACTTGAACATAAAAATCTTTCCTAAATTTTAAAACTCAGGTTCCACATCCTTCCTAACTCCACTCTTTCCTAATTCTCCCCCTTTCCAAGCCGTAACTTTTCAAACCTAAGTTTTCAAACCTTTTCTAAATTCAAACCTTCCTAATTTCAAGATTTTCTAAAACTCAAACTCTAAAACTTTCTAAATCTTAAACTTTCCAAATTTCAAATCTTTCCAAATTCTAAGCTTTTTAAATTCAAAACTTTCTTAATTCAAACCTTTTCTAAATCTTTCCTAATTTAAAATCTTTCTAAAATTCTAAGCTTTCTAAATTCAAAACTTTCTTAACTTGAAACTTTCTAAATTCTAAGTCTTTCTTAAACTAAACTTTTCCTAATTCAAAATATTTCTAAATTCAATACTTTCCCATTTCAAAACTTTCCTAAAGTGAAAACTTTCCTAAATTCAAAACTTTCTTAATTTAAAACTTTCCAAAAATGAAACTTTCCTAAATCGGGCCTCTCCTAATTCGAACCTTTCCTAAATCCAATCTTTCTTAAACTCTTGAGTCTTTCCTAAGTCTCATCTTTCTTAAGTCTAGGTTTCTTAAACCTTCATCTTTCTAAAACAAGTCCAAATCTATCTCTTCAAATCAAAGTCCAATCTTCTCAATTTCAATTTCCAATCTCCTCTTCTAATATCAAATCAAATCCAATTTTCAATTCAATTTCTTTCTTCCAATCCAATCTCTCTCTCTTCAAATCAATCTCTTTTCAATCGGACTCTTTTCCGAACTACGACTGACCTGATTCCCTCAAAGGGATACGTAGGCAACCTTCATAGGTGAGGTCACAACACTTTTCAAACTTTCAATTCCACCCTCATGGGTGCGGTCTTCATATTTTCAAATCCTAAATTCCAATCTACTTTCAAAATTCCAATTTCAAAATTTCTATTTTCAAATTTCAAACTTTCTAATTTCAATTCCATCTCTTCAAATCTATTTTCAAATCAAATCAATTTCAAATCAATCTCTTTCCAAATCTATTTTTCAATTCCCTTAACTTGCACTTACATATCATGCATCATGTTAGTTTCTTTTCAAAGCATTGTTTTTCAAAGTGGATAGGATTGGCCAATAGTTAGGTGAAGACTCTCATAGGTGAATCTAGGGTAGATTGACATGTAGGTACCAAAAGGGGCGGGGTAGGGTGATGGCTTAGTGCGTCTTCCCTACACGTAACCAACCTCTGAACCTAGGATCACTGATTTCAAAGACCAAAACGGAGTTATTTTTCAAAAAGGGCTAAATATTTTCTAAAGGTTGCCAAACAACCTGTTTTTCAAAAAACCTTCTCTTGAGGAGATATTTTCAAAATCGTTTTCCAAAAACCCTAAGTGTAGCCTTCGGATTATTCTTAGTTTTTAGGTGACCTAACTCACCTTAATCAAGTTAGGTGGCGACTCCGAATCTTTGTCAAAAGCCCTTTATTCAAATCAAATTTTTAATTCAAACCTAGTCGCACTCATTCTTTTAGGAGGGTGAGTTCTAACGAGAGAGTACAACATTTTTCCCGCTTGTATAAGTATTCCTCGAGTGCGAAAAATCTGTGCGCGACAGTAGGTCACTCTAAGGCTCTTTAGGCCAGGGACGTCTCCCAACATAGATAGTTTATTTCACATTCCTTATCCTAGGACTATCGGGCTAGATTAAAGTCTTGCCACGAGAAGACCCGAGTTGGCACCATACATTGGAAACTTAGCGTCTCTTTCATTCAAACATTATAGTCCATGGATTTTAATTCATAACATAAGTATAGCTTGCATGCATTTCAGGATATGACATTTATACTTGAACATAAACATTGATGCATTGAAAACATATGGAAAATATTGCATGATATGTAGTTGAACTTAAACTATTTTGAAAGTAATAGGATTTTACTCATGGCATATCGTTACTCACCTTTCTCCGACTAGGCGATGACAAACAAGGTATTCCTACACAAATGCACGCAGAAGTAAAGAAACATCAATACAAGACTCTAAGACAAAGCAATAACACATAAGTCGAGACTAAGCACACAAACCCCCCCCAACCTCGACTTAACAACACCTCATTCTCACAACGGAAGAGCGAGGCTAAACTCTAGGACAAAGCCCCGATGTAAAATAAGAACATAAAGTTGAGGTTTGAATATGAAAGTCAAAATGTCGACTCCTTCATCGAATTCCAACCACCCCTCAAAGATGAGTTCACAACCAAGGCTAGTTCCATTTGAAATAGGCTTAAAGGCCTTTATTTTGATAGGTCATGGACCGAAAAAACATTTCGGGTGAAGAAGTTATGCCTCACGGAAGGTGGACTAGAATTTTGGAAAAGAATGTTGTTGGCATAGATTTGGGGTCAACTTCAAACCTCTATATCTCTCAATCTATAAGGAATGAGAGAACAAACTTTATATTGGTACAAAGGTCTATGAGTCTAGTTTATAATGCCTCAAACGGTGCATCAATCCGAGTTTTGCTGAGAAAGTTATGCCCATTTTACTAAATAGTGTTCGAGCTGACAAGGAGTTCGAACGCCCAATTGGGAGTTCAAACGCCCTGGCAAAATGAACTGGGAGTTCGAACGCCCAAATGAGAGTTCGAACTCCAAGAAGAAAATTTGAAAAACCCCTTCTCTGAGGGTTCGAACTCCCCCCAAGGGAGTTCGAACTCTTAGGCTTATTTCCCACCGTTCGAACTCCATATTGAGAGTTCGAATGCCCTGTTCTAGGCAGCACTTGAAACTCAACCAAAACACAACCAAAACTCCTCCAAACACAGCCAAACCTTCCCAATACTCTTAGGGCTCAAAGATTAGCCCACAAGGATGATAATAACTCAAAATGGGGCAAAATAAACAAGCCAATCAAAGGGATCTAAGATTTGAAAGCTCAAACCCAACATGTACAAACTTGGGGATTTTCAACCCCAACTCCTAATCCATCAACATATGCTTACAAGCTCTCAAAATCTAACCAAATAGGACTCAAAAGAGTCTCCAAACACAACAACACATAGGTATTTACATATATAAGAGGTTAGGGTTCATACCTTTCTTCTAAGTTTTCTTAAGCTTCAACAATGGCTTCTTCTAATCTTCTTCCTCCTCTTCTCCCTCTCTTCACTTGCTTTTCTTCTCTCCTCTTTCCTTCTTCTTCTTTTTCCTCTTCTTCTTCTTCTTCTTCTCAACAGGTGAGTGTGTGTGTGTGTGTTTGCTACGGGTGTGTGTGTGATTAAGAGAGATACAATGGAATTAATCCCATGTGTGTCACACATGAGGCATATTTTACAACATTGGCCTTAATTGGTCAATATTGACTCCAAAATCACATAAAAATAATATAAGAGTTAAAATCTCATACTAATGCACAAAATAAAGGTTCGGGGTATTACATCCTTCCCCCCTTATATAAGTTTGGTCCCCAAACTTAACACAAGCCATTACTCAAACAAAAATGGATAATGCTCCTTGGTCTCGTCCTCACGCTCCCAAGTAGACTCCTCCCATGTGTGGTTCTGCCATAAAACTCGCACCAAAGGAATGACCTTGTTCCTAAAAGGTCTCTCAATGTAGCTCAAATCTTCATTCACGGTCAAAGGATAGTGATCAATCATGTGCGTCAGGTCATGAACATACTTCCGTAACATAGAAACATGAAAAACATTATGAACTTGCGAAAGCTCCGGTGGAAGAGCAATATGGTAAGCAACGGGTCCAACCCGTTCAAGAACTTCAAATGGCCCAATGTACCTTGGAGCAAGCTTTCCCTTCTTACCGAAGCGATTTATCCCCTTGGAAGGAGATACCTTCAAGAACACGTGGCTCCCTTCTTCAAACTCTAAGTCCCGTCTTCGCACATCCACATAACTCTTTTGATGACTTTGAGTAGTTTGCAGTCATTGTTGAATTATCTTGATCTTGTCAGTGATCAGTTGCACAATCTCTGGCCCAAGAATCTTTCTCTCTCGGACCTCGGCCCAATAGATTGGAGATCTACACTTCCTCCCGTAAAGTGCTTCATAAGGTGCCATCTCAATGCTTGCGTGGAAACTATTATTGTAGGCAAATTCCACTAATGACAGATGATCCTCCCAACTTCCCTGAAAGTTGAGGATGCATAACCGTAACATATCTTCTAAGGTCAGAACGGTCCTTTCTGATTGCCCATCTGTTTGTGGATGAAAGGTCGTGCTAAACTTCAATTCAGTACCTAAAGCTCTTTGCAAACTCTTCCAAAATTTTGACACAAATCTCAGGTCTCAATCTGACACTATCGAAACTGGTGTACCGTGCAGTCGAACAATCTCCGCAATGTAGAGGGTCCCATACTTCGAGAAGGAGTACGTGGTCTTCACTGGTAAGAAATGTGCGGACTTGGTGAGGTGATCAAAAATAACCCAAATAGCATCACAACCCTGTGGTGATCTTGGCAGTCCCACGACGAAATCCATGGTAATGTGCTCCCACTTCCATTCCGGTATCGGTAAAGGTTGAAGTAGTCCTGCCGGTCTTTGATGTTCTACCTTGATCTGTTGGCATTGTAGGCATTGTGATACGAACTCAGCTATTTCCTTCTTCATTCCCAGCCACCAAAATGTCTACTTCAAATCCCGATCATCTTTGTGCCCCCTGGATGCATAGTGAACTTCGTATTGTGGGCTTCTTCCAAAACTTGCCTCCTGATTTCGGGTATATTTGGAACACACAATCAGCTT
Source organism: Euryodendron excelsum (assembly GCA_033060915.1). Lineage (NCBI taxonomy): Eukaryota > Viridiplantae > Streptophyta > Magnoliopsida > Ericales > Pentaphylacaceae > Euryodendron > Euryodendron excelsum. Next base: position 45,114,366 of record CM065386.1, on the reverse strand, counting down.
CTAAACTTTAAAGCTCCATCATGCAAGGTGAAGTCAGGCTTCAGATTCATTCCCATCTCTTCATAGATCTTCCACAAGTAGGGGTCTTCGGGTTGCCGTTGCTTTACAACATCTATCAACGCTAGTTGGGCAATCATGGTGGTAAGCATCATATTAGTCCCCGGTGCAACAATTTCAATCTCTAATCTCTCCAAGTCAAGGAGTAAGGGCTGCTGAAAAGTGACAAGACATGCTAGGTTGGCGGTAGTCTTCCAACTCAAGGCATCAGCGACCACATTGGCCTTGCCCGGATGGTACTGAATGAGAACGTCATAGTCTTTGATCAACTCGAGCCATCTTGTCTGTCTCATGTTCAACTCCTTTTATGTGAAAAGGTATTTCAAACTCTTGTGGTGGGTGAAGATCTCACATGTGAATCCATACAAGTAGTGGTGCCAAATCTTCAAAGCAAATACCACTGCTGCTAATTCAAGATCATGGGTCGGGTAGTTCTTCTCATGTGGCCTCAACTGTCTCGAAGCATATATAATCACCTTACCGTGTTACATCAATACGCATCCTAGTCCTCTATGCGAAGCGTCGTTGTAGATGGAAAACCTGTCAATCCTGGATGGTAAAGCTAGAATCGGTGCGGACACCAACCGTTTCTTCAGTTCCTGAAAACTTTATTCTCTTTTTTTGGGGTGCCCTTCCGGGTGAGTTACGTTAATGGCATTGCAATCTTAGAGAAATCCCTCACAAATTTACGGTAATACCTAGCTAAACCCATAAAACTTCTTCGGTTACATTCGTTGGTCTTGGCCAATCCACAATGGCTTCAACCTTCGAAGGTTCAACAGACACTCCATCCATGCTGATGATGTATCCCAAAAATGCTATACTCGATAGCCAAAATTCATATTTTTTCAGCTTGGAATATAATCTTTTGTCTCGCAAAGTTTGAAGAGCCACCCTTAAGCAGTGTTCATGATCTGCAAGACTCTTAGAATACATCAAGATGTCATCAATAAACACAATAACAAAATCATCAAGAAAGGGTTTAAAAACCCGATTCATCAAATCCATGAAAGCAGCAGATGCATTTGTGACTCCAAACAGCATAACCAAAAACTCGTAATGACCATATCTAGTTCGAAAAGCCATCTTCTCCACATCACTTGCCCTCACCTTCAGTTGGTGATAACCCGACCTTAGGTCGATCTTTGAGAATACTTGCGCGCCCTGTAGTTGATCAAACAAATCATCCACTCTCGGCAATGGATACTTATTCTTAATGGTGACCTTGTTCAATTCTCGGTAGTCAATGCATAATCTCATGATTCCATCTTTCTTTTTCACAAATAACACCGGAGCACCCCATGGTGAAACACTAGGATGAATGAATCCCTTTTCTAACAAGTCTTGGAGTTGGACTTTTAGCTCCTTCAACTCTAAAGGGGACATACGGTATGGAGTTTTAGAAATGGGCCTAGTACCCGGATTAAGGTCAATGTGGAACTCAATCTCCCGGTCCACCAAGGAACCCGGTAGCTCATCGGGAAAGACATCGGGAAATTCCCAAACAACATGGATGTCTTCCAAGGGCGGTGGGGAAACGTGTGTGTCAAAAACGCTACACAAGAATGCACGATTCCCTTTTTGAATTAATCTACGGGCTTGCATAGATGAAATGAGATAGGGTGGAGGCACGACACCAACTTTTTCAAATACAAGTCCCAAATGGTTAAAAGAATGAAACACGACTCGTTTAAGCTCACAATCAATGATAGCACGGTGAGAGCATAACCAATCCATTCCTAAGATGACATTAAAGTCGTGCATTTCTAGGGGAATGAGGTTTACAAACATGGGCACGTCGTTAACAAGAATTTCACAAGAATTATAAATCTTATCACATAACATGGAATCCTCGGATGGCAACAATACTACTAAAGCATAATCAAGAGGTATTAGAGATGTATACAAGTATTGAGTAAAGAGATATGAAACAAATGAGTGCGTAGAACCATAATCAATAAGGATGTGTGCAGGTCGACCACAAATAGGGAGTATACCTGACACTACGGAGTCAATAGTTGGGGTGTTTCCTGGTGTAAGTGTGAAAACTCGGCCTTGCCGTGGTTGATTCTCTCTCTTATTTGCTGTAGATTGTTGAACTAGGGCTGATACTGATGCCCCAAATCCTAGTGCCATGTTCTTCTTCTAGCAGTCCTTCACTTGGTGACCTAACTTGGCCACACCTGAAATCAACAAACAATCAAGTACATAACATAGTACAATACGTAATACACCTTGACACGTCATTATACACGTAGCATACATATACATATACACATAGCATATACTCAAGTCAAACCTAAAATTCTATCTAGACATGACTCAATCTTATGGTGTCAACCTATAGCTCTGATACCACGCTGTCACGCCCTAAAACCTAGCCTATGCAGATTTAGGGTACATGACCGGCCAGTAGCAAGGCTACCCAAGGCCGCATTACAAAAACCGGTTGAACACCTATGCATAAATCATTTAAAATGATATATAATTGCAGAAATAGCATTTTTAATTAATTAAAACATAACTCGTATCATATATGGTAGAGTTGTGCTTAATCCAAAACATAAACATACAGATGGGCCTATTCGAGGTCGCCATAGTGATATCATTTATAACATTACAAACATTAGGGTCCAACCCAAATACACATAACATAATATATGCCCGTGGGTCATAGCTTAAAATCCACATATGACCTCTTCCTAGGGCCTCTTGGATTGGCTACTTAAAAACATTTGAGAAAACGTAAGCTAATGCTTAGTGAATAACAATGATGCATGAGCATGAAAATACCGTGGACTAACATTTATAAAATGATAGATAAACATTTATGCATATAAATCATGAACTTGAAACATGTAAGCATTGACTTGAAATCATAGATAGTATAACCATCATATTGAAACATTCTATCGTTTCAAAACATGATATCATAAAAGAGAGATGCGACGTATCTTTGCTTCTAATAAAGCATAACATAACTTGTCATAAACATTTGAATAAATCATCATTCTCGTTCTGAAACATAAGTGTGCTACAACCCGACATATGAGCTAGGCTCCATAGTAACCTTGTAGGTCACGCTAAGGCTCTTTAGGCCAGGGACGTCTCCCAATATAGATAGTTTATTTCACATCCCCTATCGTAGGACTATTAGGCTAGATTAAAGTCTTGCCACAAGAAGACCCGAGTTGGCACCATTCATTGAAAACTTAGCATCTCTTTCATTCAAACATTATAGTCCATGGATTTTAATTCATAACATAAGTATAGCTTGCATGCATTTCAGGATATGACATTTATACTTGAACATAAACATTGATGCATTGAAAACATATGGAAAATATTACATGATATGTAGTTGAACTTAAAACATTTTGAAAGTAATAGGATTTTACTCATGGCATATCGTTACCCACCTTTCTCCGACTAGGCGGTGACAAACAAGGTATTCCTACACAAATGCACGTAGAAGTAAAGAAACATCAATATAAGACTCTAAGACAAAGCAATAACACATAAGTCGAGACTAAGCACACAAACCCCCCCTAACCCTGACTCAAACACGCCTCATTCTTACAACGGAAGAGCGAGGCTAAACTCTATGACAAAGCCCCGATGTAAAATAAGAACATAAAGTTAAGGTTTGAATATGAAAGTCGAAATGTCAACTCCTTCATTGAATTCCAACCACCTCTCAATGATGAGTTCACACCCAAGGCTAGTTCCATTTGAAATAGGCTTAAAGGCCTTTATTTTGATAGGTCATGGGCCAAAAACACATTTCGGGTGAAGAAGTTATGTCTCACGAAAGGTGGACTAAAAGTTTGGAAAACAATGTTGTTGGCATGGATTTTGGGTCAACTTCAAACCCCTATATCTCTCAATCTATAAGGAATGAGAGAATAAACTTTATATTGGTACAAAGGTCTATGAGGCATATTTTACAACATTGGCCTTAATTGGTCAATATTGACTCCAAAATCACAAAAAAATAATACAAGAGTTAAAATCTCACATTAATGCACAAAATAAAGGTTCGGGGTATTACATCTTCCCTACACGTAACCAACCCTTAAACTATAGATTTCTATTTCGAGTACCAAAATCATAGTTATGTTTTCAAAAGAGTTTTAAAACATTTTAAAAGGTTACTAAAAACCTCTTTTTCAAAAACCTTCTTAAGAATGACATTTTCAAACTGATTTCAAAAAATCTAAGTTTCGACTTTGGATTACACTTAGTTTTAGGTGACCTAGCACATCTTTAACTATATTAGGTGGTAACTCCTATTTTTCCAAGAAGCCCTTAATCAAACCAAGTTTTCAACTTTAAACCCCCATCGCACTTGTCTTTCTATGAGGGCAAGTTTTAACGGAGAGAGAACAATGCTTTTTCCCTATCCAAGAAGGCTTAGTTAAAAATTGGGGTGTGACAGCTGGCGACTCTACTGGGGACACTTAGAGGGTTAGGCCATTGTCATGTCTCTGCACCTTTCACTCACCAAGAATCTCCAGTTACTTGGTCCAATTTTATCCACTTTTTAAATTTTTCTAATTTCAAAAGTTTTCAGAAGTTATAAGTTTGTAAAAATCAAACTCTATTTTCAAAAAGTTTCAAAAGTGATTAAAGCTTTCAACAAGTGTCATCACTTGCATTCATTATATTATTCATGTTCGTGCATTGACTCCTATATTCATGCTCTTGCATTATTCATTTATTTTTATCTTGCATTGATTTTTTTTAAAAGGTACTAATTCTTTATATTTCTTTTGTAGGTGAACCTTTGTTCACATTTACTTAATACTATGTGAATGCTTTAACTGCCATGAACGCATATATGACAGGATGGATGTGTGTTGTTGGATTCTTTCCTGCATTTTAAAAAGTTCCACACACACTTGGTGCACTCACAATCATATACATTCATACTTGCATTCTACCTAGTTACTACCCTTCTAGTTAGAAGGGGAAACAATATATTAGTTATGGGTATATGCTGCTTTAGTTTCTTAGCCTACGACATCTTGATAGTTCCCCCGCTCGAACCACCAGCCAAAGATGGGGTTCACCCTCTCGAGGGTGGACGCCAAAGGTTTGAAGGTTCGAGAACTAAGCTTTTTAAGAAGCATTAGTCAACCCTCAATCTCATGCTTATATAGCACCTCATGCATAGCCAAACCTCTGCTAAATTCAAGACATATGGGTCAATTTCAAAAGTAATTGGAGGAAAGGGCGACTACTTTACTTTTCTTTTATCTCCTATCCATTTAAATTGCTAATTTCCAGATGTCATGCTATCCATGCACTTATTATATTGTTCATGCATCAATATCTATTTAAAGGCAGAAGTTCCAAAGCAACTCAAGTCACTGCATTTTCATGCACATGATCAACCCCTAGACAATGGCCCATAGTCAATCTCGCATATTCAAAGTTGACCAAAATTCCTAAGGGTTCCAAGAAACCCTAAAGGCTCATAGCATGCATGCAAATGACATCTTTCAAAGAGGGGTCCCAACCCCTCTTGGTTCATAGAGATAGAATTGCCAAGAAGATGAAGCGCAACCCAGAAGAAGGGTCCCTTACCGGCCCACATCCAAAACAAGAACTAGGTAGGTCTGAAGACTCAAGAGTAGTTTAGGAATCCAATGCATAGAAAATTAGCAAAAAGTCTTATGGAAAATGTTCCCTCTCCCTCTCTAATGTATTTCAAATCTTTGTACAAAAGAAATTCAAAAGCAAAAAGACTATCATGTTACTTTCATTGATTGAATGGATGAATGAATGAACAGGTCACAGGTAGTGTATTGCATATTGGAAAAAACCCTATCTCCAACTAATGAACCAAATCATCATGATTAGTCCTCGAAAGGCAGGGGTATCCTTAAGGCATACATTACATAAAACCTTTCTCAATCCAAGCACTGACTTACAATTCGTGTCTTCCTTTACTCTTTCCCCCCTTCATTTCCCTAAGGATGAGTACTAACACCAGAGAAGGCGCCTCTCATAAAAACATAAGCATAAACGACATGGTAAGTGACATAATAGCTATACACTGAGGAAAGAGGCCAATGCAAGAAGAGATGGAGCTAGTGGAAGCTTTAGCTATCCCACCTCCCGACAAGGCCATCAAAGTAAGGGAAGTAGAGAACAAACTAGGTGACATCTCTATAATGCTGAAAGTAGTGACAGACAAGTTGCAAATGATAGTTTGGGTCGAAGAGAATAATGTGATCCTAATAGAGCTGAGGAGACTCACGACAACCATCTAGGTGCCCTCAAGAAATCTTCATCCCAAAAAGAGCTGCCATTCAAGTCAAAATCAGAGGTTTAAATCTTCTTGGGATCTCCATGGAGCAAGAATTGCCCACACACTTCCTCACAGTTCAAACTCAGCAAATTAGTATGAGCCTGACCACAGAGGTCTTACCCCACTTCCCTCATTTTCGCATCATCCTCACTCCTTGTCTAGAACTAGAGCCTATGGTCACGATGGATGGGTTTGTCCCACAAATGAATCCTCAACGAGCAATGAGACCATTGTGACCTCCCATGCCACAAAGCATGCCTCCTCCACCTATCACCCTACCTATCTTCACTACACCCCCATTTCCCCAAGCAAAAATTCCCAAACCTACCTCTTTACCAACACCAGGAAGGGTGACCTTACCATTATTACCCCAACTTCCATTAACCGATCCCCACAAGGTCCCCTGGAATTATTCTCCTACCTGCGTCCAAATTGCTTGAGAGCCTGTGTTTGAAATAAGGGGAATGACTAGATCCAGCTGATGCTACACCTTAGAAGAAGTTAAAAAAAGAAGAAAATGAAAAGAAAAAGAAGGAGAATGCTCAAACCCACCAACAGAACAAGAGATTTCCGAATTCACCAAGGCATTGAAGAAACATGACTATGACATAATGGAGCAGCTCAGAAAGACCCCCTCTCATATCTCTATGCTGGGATTGCTACTCACATCCGAAATTCACCGTGATGCTTTACTTGGAGTCCTCAAAAAAGCCCATGTGCCAGATAATTTTACCCCTAAGAACCTACACAATATGGTAAGCCTCATCATAGTGCCTAATATCATCACCTTAATTGATGTAAAGATTCCCATCGATGGAACCGGGCATACCCAAGCCTTGCACATAACTATCAAAACCAAGGGAATGATTGTGTCAAGAGTTTTAGTAGACAATGGGTTAACCCTAAACATCTGTTCGTATTAAACTTTAGAAAGGCTTGGAATGGACCAGTTATACTTAAGCCATAGCAGTATCATTATACGAGCTTTTGATGGGTCAAGAAGAGAGACCATGGGGGAAGCTAATATACCTATCGAGATAGGACCAATAACCTTCGCCATCGAGTTTTAGGTCCTACAGATAACCTTTGGCATACAACATGATGTTGGGACACCCATGGATACACTCAGCGGCGGCAGTACGCTCCAGCCTATACCAAAAGGTTAAATTTATTATGAATGCCAAGTTACTTTCCATATATGTTGAGAAAGAGTTTGCAATCTATAAAGTCGATACAGTTCTGTCGCACCCCAGTTTTTCAGCACTGGAGAATGGTGAGAAAAATGCATCGTACTCTCTCATAAGAACTCATTCTCCTAAAAGGACAAGTGTGACTATGTTTGAATTAGAAATTTATTTGAATAAAGGCTTTTGGAAAAAGATTTGGAGTCGCCATCTAACTTTGTTAAGGTAAGTTAGGTTACCTAAAACTAAGTGCAATCCGAAAATTAAACATACAATTTTTGAAAAAGGTTTTGAAAACTTCATCAAGAGAGGATTTTCAGAGAAAACAAGTTGTTTGGCAACCTTTGAAAAGATTTAGACCCTATTTTAAAAAATAACTCCGGTTTTGGTCTCTTGAAACAGTGATCTATGGTTTAGCGGTTGGTTACGTATATGGAAGATGCACTAAGCTATCACCCTATCCCGCCCTTGCGGTACATACATGTCTTTCTACCCTAGGCTCACTCATTTAGAATCTTCGATTATCCAATGTCTAATGCTATCCAATTTGAAAAGAATTATATGATGCATGATATGCAAGTGCAAGAAAATGATTTGATCTTAAAAAGATATTTTAAAAATTAGAATTGGAATTTTGAAAAAGGTTATGGAATTGGGAACTTGAAAAAGGTTATAACCGCATCCCTGAGGGTTAGGTGTGTATCCCTTTGTTCGGAATCGGGTCAGTCGTAGTTCAAACTTGGTGCCCAATTGAAAATAGACATTTTGGAATTTATGAAAAGTTTGACTTGAAAAGGTTTGATTTGAAAAGAGTTTGATTCTAAACTTTGATTGGAGGATTTGAAATTGAACTTTAATTTGAAAAGCTTGAATTGAACTTTAAAGTCATTTTGACTAGAATTGGACTTTGAAAATCATCTTGGTTTAGAAAAGAATTGGAGCTCCCTAACTTAGGGCTAGGGGTTGAATTTGGGCTTTGGCATCCTAGGACTTTGGTAACCTAGTATTAGAGCATGCAATTGAATTGGAAGGACTTGATTTGAAAAGTTTGACTTTAGAAAGTTTGATTTTAGGAAAGCCTCGAATTACGAAAATTTCAAATTATGAAAGTTTCATTTTAGGAGAGTTTCGAATTAGGAAAGTCAGATTTAAGAAAGATTAGAAAAGGATTTAATTTGATGTAGAAACACTTGACTTGAAAAGCCTTGCAAAGATTTGACTTGATTTGGGAATATTAGTTTTGGAAGAATTTGGAAAGTTAGAATTTGAAAAACTTGAACTTAGGAAAGTTTTGAATTAGGAAGGTTCCATCTCAGGAAAGTTTCCACTTTAGGAAAGTTTTTATCTTAGGAAAGAACTAATTTTGGAAAGATTTAAATTTCGAAAGATCAGTTTTAGGAAATTCTTGATTTAAGAAATGTTTCAACTTAGAAAGGTTTGAAATTTGAAAATAAGATTTGAAAGTTTGAGATTAGGCAAGTTGAAATTTGGAAAGATTTGAAAAGTTGAATTTAAAAAGTTGAGTTTGAAAAGGCTTGACCTAGGATTGAGGTAACTTGGGATGTAGGCAATCTTTAAACCTATGATTTAAGCAAAGCACTTGAAAAGATTGGATTTCAATTGACAAAGGAAAGTTTTGTTTTTGAAAAGTTTTGAAGGAGGAAGTTTTGGGAATCTATAATGTCGTGCCCATATTTTTCGCACTCGAGAAATACTCACACAAGCGGGAAAAATACTGTACTCTCTCATTAAAACTCATCCTCCTAGAAGAATGAGTGCGACTAGGTTTGAATTGAAAATTAATTTGAATAAAGGGCTTTTGGAAAAAGATTCGGAGTCGCCACCTAACTTGATTAAGGTGAGTTAGGTCACCTAAAAACTAAGCACAATCCGAAGATTACACTTAGGGTTTTTGAAAACTAATTTGAAAATACTTCCTTAAGAAAGGGGTTTTCAGGAAAACAGGTTATTTAGCAACCTTTAGAAAATAGTAAGCCCTTTTTTTAAAATAAACTCCATTTTGGTATTTCGAAAACAGTGATCCTAGGTTCAGAGATTGGTTACGTGTAGGGAAGACACACTAAGCTATCACCATACCTCGCTCTTGCAATACCTACATGTCTATTCACCCTAAATTCACCTATGAGAGTCTTCAACTAACAAATGTCCAATCCTATCCACTTTAGAAAATAATTTTTGAAAAGAAATTGACATGATGCATGATGTGCAAGTGCAAAAAAAAGAGAGTTCGGAAATTAGATTTGGAAATAAATTTGAAAAGAAATTGATTTTTTTAAAAAAGAAATTTGAAAAGATAGATTTGATATTGAAAAGTTTTAGAAATTGAAAATACAGATTTGAAAATAGAAATTTGGAATTGGAAGTTTGAAAGAGATCATGGAATTGGAAACTTGAAGAAGAATGCAGAATTGGAGATTTGAAAAAGGTTGTGACCACACCCATGAGGGTTGCCTACGTATCCTTTTTTTAGAAATCAGATCAGTCGTAGTTCGGAAAAGAGCCCGATAGTGTAAGCACCCCATTTTTGACCGCTCGGCAGTCTACACTCCGTCCAGACTTGTTTTCAAGTCATTTTGGGCATATTCCTATCGAATCCAATTCTCTAGTTCCAAATTCCGTCTTTCCATCGCTTCGCGGACCTGTCAGGCCCAAATAAAGGCAAAGTAACCAAAATGCCCTTAGGGGCATTGTCCTTTCCTTTCCAATTCCAATCCCTCTCTCGAGACAGTTTATTCCTTGAGACGGTCCGAGTAGCAAAACTACTCATAAAACCGTTAGAGTAGCAGAAATACTCACAAAACTGTCAGAGTGGCGGAAACACTCACAAAACCGTCAGAGTGGCGGAAACACTCACACCGTTAGAGTGGCGGAAACACTCAAAACCCAGGCACGTCTCTTCGGAGTCGGTAAGACCCATTTCCAATCCCTCTCTTGAGACAGTTTATTCCTCGAGACGGTTCCAATCCAGGCACGTCTCTTCAGAGACGGTAAGACCCCTTTCCAATCCCTCTCTCGAGACAGTTTATTCCTCTTGACGGTCTGAGTAGCAAAACTACTCACACAACCGTTAGAGTAGCGGAAATACTCACAGACCCGTTAGAGTAGCGGAAATACTCACAAACCCGTTAGAGTAGCGGAAATACTCACAAGACCCGTTAGAGTAGCAGAAATACTCACAAAACCGTTAGAGTAGCGGAAATACTCCCAAATACTCAACCCCGTCCGAGTAGCGGAAATACTCAACCCCGTCCGAGTAGCGGAAATACTCAACCCCGTCCGAGTGGCGGAAACACCCAAAACCTATGTCAATACCCATGTTTGTTAGCTCACTTCAGTGAAAAATGACCAGACTACCCTTAGAACCTTTTTCGAGACTTTTCGGTCAAGATGACCATTTTGCCCCTAGGCATCCGAACGCCCGGGAACCACACCGGCTCTGGGTATCAAACCGGTAATGTCCCGAGAATACTTTTTATAGTGTTCTCAACCTCCCTTTACCTTTCCAGACCATTCCGAGTTAGTTCCGGCCAACCCAGTGCAAAATGACCGTTTTGCCCCTAGAGGGCCGGTCTCCTTCTTCGACCACACCGGCTCTGGGTATCAAACCGGTAATGTCCCGAGAATACTTTTTATAGTGTTCTTGACCTTCCTTTACCTTTCAGGACCATTCCGAGTCAGTTCCGGCAAACCCGGTACAAAATGACCGTTTTGCCCCTAGTGGGCCGGTCTCCTTTTCCGATCACGCCGGCTCTGGGAATCCAACTGGAAACCTCTAGGAACATTCTAAATAATGTTTCTAGATCCCAAGTCTTCTTCTGGGACAGTTTGAGTCTGTCCCGGCAGTTTTCTGGTCCGGTTGACCGTTTTGCCCCTAAAGGCCCGGTCAACCTTTCCGACTCACCTTATCTTCATTTTTCAAGTCAAATACCTCCAAGACACTATTTTGAGTGTTCTTGCTCCTTTCCGGCCTTTCGGGTCATTCCCGACTTCTTCAAATAATTCCCGGACTTTCCGGAGTCACTCCTAGTGAAGCCAGGCTAAAGTTTACATGGTAGTCACTAATACAGGCGCCCAAATCTAGTCAAAGATACGTTGCTTGCCGACCTTAATTGTTTCCTAAATGGCTGGCACCACTAGTAGTGGCGCCAAGCCAAAAAATGGCCTGACGCCACTAGTAGTGGCGCCAGTGTATAATTTGGCCTGGCGCCACTGCAACAGGCGCCAGGTTTGTCTTCCCTCTATAAATACAGAGCCTCATTCAACGTGAAAGGGGTCTGCAAACTTAACCTAAAAATCTTATATTTCGATATACAGAGCTCGAGCACCTCTAAAACCCTAGCCTCCTTAGGTTTTCCCAAAACCCTTGCCACTATACACAAACCCTAGCCTCTTATACACTCATACACTCCCCCATACACTCATACACTAGCCTTCAACCACCCTTCGAAGACTTGAAGAGCTACCATCCAAAGCTTGAGGACAACCCTTGAAGACTAAAGGTGAAGATCATGACCGAAGACCGAAGACCGAAGACTGCACGGCGCGCAAAATAAACAAGAAACAAGGTAGGCTCCCTATTTAATTTTCTGCACTTCCCCCCTCTCTCTTCTCTCTCCAACCCACTTGGGTTTCCTCTATTTTAATCCCCCATCTCTTTCTGCCCTTTCTTTGCATGCTTGAAACAAGGGGATTCCCGGTCCATGTGTAGGATTGGAGTATGGGAGACTCACCGTGTCGAGGGCTTTCTTCTAGCCTAACCAAAGACCACGTGGGTCCGCCCCCCTTGATTATGTGGTGAAGCCTTAACCTTGTATGTTAACGACCCCAAATTGCATTCTGTATATCATAGTCTTGCATCTTCCAAAATTTGTTTTCAAAAAATTGTTTTCAAAAATCGTTTTCAAACTTGTTTTCAAAATTGCATCAAAAGCTCTTTTTCAAAAACATGTTTTCAAAATCACAATCCTAGGGTGATTCTAGCCTTTCCATGGCTGGGGTTGCTTTAGAAAAGTGTTATATAAAAAGTGACCTTTTGGTCTATATTTTCAAACCTCGTTTTCAAAACCACTTTCCTAAAGTGGTTCTAGTCCTCTTATGGCTAGGATTGCTTTAGGAAAGTGAGATGTTTTTAATCCTTCTAAACACTCCTTCTCTTTAAAATCTTTTTCCAAAAACTCCCTCTTCAAATTCACTTTCCGAAAACTCCTCCCTAGGATTCCCTTCTAAAAAAACCTTCGTTTCTAAAAACACACTTTCCAAAAATGCTCTTTCCTTAGAGCCCACGATTAGGAAACCCTAATTTTCTTTCCAAAAACATAATTTTCAAACTTTGCCCCAATCCTAGGTTTCCAAAACCTCTAGTTTTTACATCCAAACTATACATGTTTCCAAAACCTCTTTTCTACGTCAAAACAACAATTTTCCAAATCTAGGGTTTCTAGAATCTCCCTTTCCAAATCCTTGCCAAATCCTATCTTCCCTTTAGGAAACCAAATTCTATCTCCATGTTTAGGAAATTAGATTCCTTCCTCCGTTTTTTGGAAACAAAATCAAATCTTTTCTTATTGAAACAAAATCCAACCCCTTCCTAATCCAAATCTTTCCTAATTCAAATCCTTCCTAATCTTCCACTTTCCTAAACCCTAAGTTTCCAAAAACTTGAACATAAAAATCTTTCCTAATTCAACCCCCTTTCCAAATCTTAACTTTCTAAATTCAAGCTTTTAAACCTTTCCTAAATTCAAACCTTTCTTAATTTTCAAGATTTTCTAAAACTCTAAAATTTTCTAAAATCTTAAATCTTTCTAAACTCTAAAACTTTCTAAATCCTAAACTTTCCAAATTTCAAATCTTTCTAAAATTCTAAGCTTCCTAAATTCAAAACCTTCTTAAGTTAAATCTTTTTAAACCCAAATCTTTCTAAACTCTAAACTTTCCAAAACTTCAACATCTTTCCGAATCTAAGGCTTTTCTAAACTCAAAACTCTCTTAATTTAAAACTTTCTAAACTCAAAACTTTCTTTTTCTTAATTCAAACATTTCCTAAGTTGAAAACTTCCCTTTTTCAAACCTTTTCAAAAACAAAACTTTCCAATTTTCAAAACTTCCCTCTTTCAAAACTTTCCAATTTTCAAAACTTCCCTCTTTCAAAACTTTCTAAATTCAAAACTTTCCAATTTTCAAAACTTCCTAATTTCAAAACCTTTCCTAAAACAACACTTTCCTAAGTTGAAACTTTCCTAAACCTAAAACTTTCCAAAAATGAAACTTTCCAAAAGTAACATTTTCCTAATTCGAAAATTTCCTAATCTAAATTTTTCCTAAATTCCAAGTTTCCAAATCTTTCAAGATCTTTCCAAATCCAACATTCCAATCTAATCTTTCTTAATCTCAAGTCTTTCCTAGGTCTCCCATCTTTCCTAAGTCTAGGTTTCCTAAACCTCCATCTTTCCAAAACCAAGTTTTTCCAAAATCAATATTTCCAAAGCAAGTCCAATCTTCTCAAATTCAATCTCCTTTTCTAATCTCAAATCAAATTCAATTTTCAATTCAATCTCTTTCTTCCAATCCAATCTCTCTTTTCAAATCAATCTCTTTTCAATCGGACTCTTGTCCGAACTACGACTGACCTGATTCCCCCAAAGGGATACGTAGGCAACCTTCATAGGTGCGGTCACCATACTTTTCAAACTTTCAATTCCACCCTCATGGGTGCGGTTTCCAAAATCTTTCCAAATTTCAAATTCCAATCTATTTTCAAAATTCCAATTTCAAAATTTCTATTTCCAAATTTTCAAACTTTCCAATTTCAATTCTATCTCTTCAAATCAATTTCAAATCAATCTCTTTCCAAATCTATTTTTCAATTCTCTTATTTTGCACTTGCATATCATGCATCATGTTAGTTTATAAACATTGTTTTTCAAAGTGAATAGGATTGGCCAATAGTTAATTAAGGACTCTCATAGGTGAATCTAGGGTAGATTGACATGTAGGTACCGAAAGGGCAGGGTAGGGTGATAGCTTAGTGCGTCTTCCCTACACGTAACCAACCTCCGAACCTAGAATCACTGTTTTCAAAGACCAAAATGAGTTATTTTTCTAAAAAGGGCTAAATGTTTTTCAAAGGTTGCCAAACAACCTGTTTTCCTTAAAAACCCTCTCTTGAGGAGATATTTTCAAAATCGTTTTCAAAAACCCTAAGTGTAGTTTTCGGATTACTCTTAGTTTTTAGGTGACCTAACTCGCCTTAATCAAGTTAGGTGGCGACTCCGAATCTTTTTCAAAAGCCCTTTATTTCAAATCAATTTTCAATTCAAACCTAGTCGCACTCATTCTTCTAGGAGGGTGAGTTCTAACGAAAGAGTACAACATTTTTCCCGCTTGGGTGAGTATTCCTCAAGTGCGAAAAATCTGGGCGCGACAGATAGGAAAGAGATTTTTTATTTGAAAAAGGACTTGATTTGAACTTAGAATAGAAGATTGGAAATTAGAATTTGGAATTAGAAATATTAGACTTTGATTTGGAAAGATAGAACTTGGAAGAAAGATTTGGACTTGCTTTAGAAAGATTGAGGTTTGGGAAACCTAGACTTAGGAAAGATAGGATTTAGGAAAGACTTGAGATTTAAAAAAAGATTTGACTCGAATGTTGGACTTGGAAGATTAGGAAAGTTGGAATTTAGAAAATGTTTGAATTAGGAAAGTTTCAAAATAGGAAAGTTCCATTTTAGAAACGTTTTGGTTTAGGAAAGTTTTCAAATTAGGAAAGTTTTAAAATAAGAAAGGTTTTGAAATACGAAAGGTTTCATTTTAAGAATATATTGAAATTGGAAATTTTTGAATTTGGAATGTTTTCAAATAGGGAAGTTTTGAAAGTAAGAAAGTTTTGAGTTTAGAAAGTTTTAGATTTGGAAAGATTTGAAGATTTGAATTCAAAAAGTTGAAATTTGGAAAGGTATGGAATTAGGAAAGGGTTGGTTTTGGAAAGATTTGGAAGCTTAAAGTTTAAGGAAAGATTTAAAAGTTTGAG
The DNA here is from genome assembly GCA_033060915.1 of Euryodendron excelsum. Lineage (NCBI taxonomy): Eukaryota > Viridiplantae > Streptophyta > Magnoliopsida > Ericales > Pentaphylacaceae > Euryodendron > Euryodendron excelsum. The sequence goes on along the minus strand of CM065386.1, from coordinate 45,098,756 downwards.
TTTAGGAAACTTATGGTTTAGGAAGGTATGAGATTAGGAACGAGTGGATTAGGAAAGGTTTAAACTAGTAAGGATTAAGATTCCTATTTCCTAAAACAAAGGATTGGATTTTGTTTCTAAAAAGAGATGATTTGATTTTGTTTCCAAAAACGGAGGATAGGATCTAGTTTCCTAAATGAGAGATTGGATTTGGTTTCCTAAAGGGAAGATTGGATTTGGGATGGATTTGGAAAGCGAAGTTTTAGAAACCCTAAATTTGAAAGACTATAGTTTTGATGTGGAAAAGAGGTTTTTGGAAACTCATAGTTTTGATGTAAAAGGAAAGATTTTGGAAACCTAGGCTTAAGGCAAGATTGAAAATCATGTTTTTGAGAAGAAAATTAGGATTTCCTAATTGTTGGCTCTAAGGCTAAAATTAGACTCTATGAAAAAAGATTCTTGGAAAGTGAGTTTTTAGAAAAGGAGATTTTTAGAAGGAAATTCTAGAGAGGAGTTTTTAATAAATGGATTTGAAAAGAGTTTTTAGGAAGGGATTTTGGAAAGTAAAACTTTGAGAGAGTTTTTGGAAAGAGAAGTTTTGGAAGGAGATCTCAAAAAGGAGTTTTTGGAAAGCGAATTTTAAAAAGAAAGTTTTTTGAATGGGATTTTTGGAAATAGTTTTTCTAGGAAGGAGACCTAAGGGGCTTTTTTAGAAGGTGAATTTCGAACAGAGCGTTTTGGAAAGGAGTTTGAAAAGGAGTTTTGAAAAATAGATTTTTAGATGGAGTTTTTTAGAAAGAATTTTAAAAAGGAATTTTGAAAAGGAGATTGGAGAGAGTTTTTAGAAAGTATGTTAGAAAAGAGATTTTTAGAAAGAGAGTTGTTGGAACGCATAAAAATATCTTATTTTTCTAAAACGACTCTAACCATAAGAAGGTTAGAACCACTTTTATGATAGTGGTTTTGAAAACAACAAGATTTGAAAATATGAACCATATTGGCCACTTTAAATATAACACTTTCTTAAAGCAACCCTAACCATGGAAATGGTAGAATCACCTTAGGATTGTGATTTTGAAAACAAGTTTGAAGAAAAAGATTTAACGCAAGTTTTGAAAACAGTTTTGATGCAAGTTTTGAAAAGGAGTTTGAAAACGAATTTTGGAGGAATGCAAGATCATGATATGCACAATGCAAGTTGGGGTCGTGAATATACAAGGTTAAATGCTTCACCACATAATCAAAGGGGTCGAACCCACGTGGTCTCCGGTTAGACTAAAAGAAAGCCCCCGACACGGTGACCTCTAATAGCCTAATCCTACACATGGACTGTGAATCCCCTTATTTCAAGCATACAAGAAAGGGGGGGAAGAAGATAGGGGATTAAAATAGAAGAAAACCCAAGTGGGTTTGGAGAGAGAAGAGAGAGGGGGGAGATGCGTAAACTTAAATAGAGAGCCTACTTTGTGTCTTATTTATTTTGCTTGGCCTTGCGCACTTTGTTTTTCTTGCTTTGCTTCGGTCTTGGCTTCAATCTTAAAGAGCTTGTCTTCAATCTTCGGGAGCTTTGGGTTGTAGCACTTCAACTTTTCAATGGAGGCTTTCGAGGCTAGTGTATCAGTGTATAAGAGTGTGTATGAGTGTATAGGAGGCTAGGGTTTATGCATAACGGTTAGGGTTTGGAAAACCTAAGGAGACTAGGGTTTTGGGAGGCTACGAGCTCTGTATATTGAAGAGTAGGGTTTTTAGACTGAGTTTGCCGACCCCTTTCATACTGGAAGAGGCTTTATATTTATAGAGAGAAGAATGACCTGGTGCCTATTGTAGTGGCGTCAGGCCATAAATCCTTCTAGCGCCACTAGGAGTGACGCCAGGCCAATATTTGGCTAGGCACCACTACTAGTGGCGCCAACCACTTAGGAAAGTTTTAAGGTCGGCAAGCAACGTATCTTCAGAAGATTTGGGTGCTTGTAGTAGTGACTACCATGCAATTTTTAGCCTGACTTCACTAGGAGTGACTCTAGAAGGTCCAGAAATGATTTGAAGGGGCCAGGAATGACCTGGAAAGCTGAAAAGGGACAGGAACATTTAGAACAATGTCCCGGAGGTAATAGACTTGAAAAATGATGACAAGAATTGTCGAAAGGGTTGACCAGGCCATTAGGGGCAAAACAGTCAACCGAGCCAGAAAGTTGCCAGGACGGACTCAAAATGTCCTGGAAGAAGACTCAAGATTTGGAAACATTATTTAGAATGTTCCCAAAAGCTACCGGTTTAATACCTAGAGCCGGTGTGGTCGAAAAAGGCGACCAGCCCACCAGGGGCAAAATGGTCATTTTGCACCGGGTTTGCCGAAATTGACTCTGAATGATCCGGAAAGATAATGGAAGGTTGAGAATACTATAAGAAGCATTCTCGAAAGGTTACCAGTTTGATATCCAGAGCCGGTGTGGTTCTCGGGGCACTCAGATGCCTAGGGGCAAAATGGTCATCTTGGTCGGAAAGTCTCGAAATTGACCCGAAACTAACTAGGAGGTACCTAATCATGCCGGATTACTTTTAAGACAATCTTGGAAAGGTGGACTTAACGTTATGAGGACTTAGGTACTTTCTCGAGAAACGTGCCGAAAATGGCCCTAAGGCAGTTTGGTCATTTTTCACCGAAGTGGGCTAGCAGGCACTGGTGTTAACTTGGGTTTTGAGTGTTTCCGCCACTCTAATGGCGGTCTCGTGATACAGGGGTTTGTTGGCAATTCCCTATATCGACCTGTTTGTGAGTACTTCCGCTACTCTAACGGTTGCGATGTTTACGAGTACTTCCGCTACTCTGACGGTTCGCGATCATTCCCGAGATTGCCTGATCTCGGGAAGCTGCTAAATGGACTTAGCGCCTGAGGAATCAACTTTGCCAAAAGGCGTGCTGAAACAGACATTTCTACATTTGCGGGCTAGCAGGCGCCAAAGGTGGACCGTTCTACCATCTAGAGGACTTGGGGTTTCATCCCGGTCGACGGGTTTGAAGGGACTTACCGTTCCGAAGAGTTCACTCAGAAACGGGCCGGATTGGAGGGTCTTACCACCTTGAGGAATCAACTTTCTTGAAAGGTGTGACGGATTTAATTGGAATTAGAATTGGAATTTGAATTGAAAATGGAATTGGAAAGGGGACTTACCGTCTTCGGAAAGACGTGCCTATTAGAATTAGACCAAAAATTACCCCCAAGGGCATTTTGGTCATTTTGCCTCTATTTGAGCCTAGTGGACTTGCGAAGTGATGAATTGATGGGATTAGACTTGGGAAAGTTGATTTCGATTGGAATACGTCCATATTGACTTGAGTACAAGTCTGGATAGACTAGAGATTGCCGAACGAGCAAAAATAGGGTGCTTACATATAAATATTGAAATTATAAAAGATTTGATTTCTATTTCTTAAAACAAAATATTGGATTTTATTTCAAAAAATAGAGGATTTGATTTAGTTTTCAATATTGGAAGATTGAATTTGACTCAAAATAAGAAAGCTTTAGTTTTGAAAATCTTGAATTTGGAAATCTATGATTTTATACAGAAAAAGGTTCTGGATAGTTGTGATTTGATACAAGTAGAAAGTCATGATTTTAAGAAAGGAATTAGGGTTTCCTAATCATGGTTTCTAAGGCTAGACTTGGACATAAAGAGGAGTTTTTGGAAAGTAGATCTTTGAAGAGAGCTTTTTAGGAAGTGAATTTGTAAAAACTACTTTGGAAAGGTTTGAATATAGATTTGTGCAAGTCTCTTGAAAATCTGACTTTCCTAAAATAATTCTAACCATTAAAGGATCAGGACCATTCTAGGGCTATGATTTTGAAAACAATTAAGGTTTGAAAACAAGATTTGGACCTTGATGATCCCATTAAATGTAATACTTTTCTAAAACAAACCCTAACTGTGGAATGGCTAGAATCATAATAGAATTGTGATTTATTGAAAAACAATTTAAGGTTTCAACCCAAACTTTGGATTTTGATGGTCACATTGAATATATCACTTTCCTAAAATGACCCTAACTATGGAATGACTTGAATCATCTTAGGATTGTGGTTTTGAACTTAAGTTTGAAAGAATGGGGTTTTGAATGTAAGTTTTGAAAGAGAACTTTGATACAAGTTTGAAAACAACTTTGAATTTAATATTGAATGCAATGTATGAACATGACAATCATAATGCAATAAAGTCGTGAACATGCAAGATTAGGCTTCACCACATAATAAAGGGGGTTGGACCCACACCATCTTAGGGAAACTTAAAGAAAATTCTCAGCATGGTGATTCTCTCCAAGATCTATCTAGGTATGAACCGGGAGGTCCCTTGTTTCAAGCATTCAAGAAGAGGAGGTAGAAGATGGGGATTAAAATAGAAGAAAACTCAAGTGGGTTTGAAGAGAGAAGATAGAGGGGGGGATTGCATAAACTAAATTGAAAACCTACCTTGTCTTCTCTTTGCTTTGATTACTTTGTTTGCTTCCCTTTCAAAACTTCGAATATGCAACACTTGATCTTCAATGGATGCTAAACGCTTATATTTGAGTGTATGGAGTGTATAGAAGCTAGGGCTTATGTGTATGGAGTGTATAAAAGCAAAGGCTTGAAGGAGACTTGAGAAAACTAGGGTTTTGAAGCCTATTTTTAGTGAGGCAACATTTTTGGATTAAGTTTGCAGACCCTTTTTACGCACGAACATGTCTATATTTATAAGTAATTGGAACAAGAACTGGCGCCTGTTGCAATGGCACTAGTTGGCTTCTAAGGTTGGCGTCATGCCATTTTTTGGCTTGCTGCCATTACTAGTGGTGCCAGTCCCTTTGGAAAACTTTTGAGGTGGCAAAAAATAGATCTTTTGACCCTTAGGACGCATGGCAGAAGATTTGGGCTCCTGTTCTAGTGACTAGCATGCAATTTTTAGCCTAGTATCACTAGGAGTGACTGCGAAAAGTCTGAGAATGATCTGGAAGACTGGGGATGGACGGGAACCTCTAAAAGAGTGTCCCAGTGGTAAGAAGTTTGATAACTAGAGCCAGTGTGATTGAAAAGGGTGATCGGCCCTCTAAGGGCAAAATGGTCATTTAAACAGTGAAACACCGAAACTAGTTTGGAATCAACGATGATAGGATTCAAAGGTTACAAATACTATCAAGAGTGCTTCGAAGGATTGCCAGTTTGAAACCCAAAGTCGGTGTGGTTCCCAAAGGTACTCAGATGCTTAGGGGCAAAATAGTAATTTTAATCGGATGGTCTCGAAATTGTCCGAAACTGACTAGAAGGCACTTGAACATGCCAAATTGTCTTTGGAAAAATCTTGAAAAGGTGGACTTTTCAGTATGAGGACCTAGGTATTTTTTCGAGAAGCGTGCCGGTAGGGCCCAAGGGGTAGTTTGGTTATTTTTCACTGGAGTAGGCTAGTATGCATTGGTACTGACCTGGGTTTTGAATATTTCTACCACTCTAATAGTGTATGACGAGTTAGTTTCCATAGGTATCCCATACTTCGATAAACATGTCACGGCCAAGAGGTGAGTTCGGTCTTGTAACATAGGGGGTTTGTGGGCAATTCCCAATGTCAACCTCTTATGAGTGTTTCCGCCACTCTGACAATTGCGATTGTTGTGCCTTAATTTTTCACAGTCGAGAAAACACAAGTAAGAAAAACACAATACTCTCCTGTTAGAACTCATCCTCCTCAAAGGATTCATAGATGATTGGATTTTGGAAAGTGTTACATTCAATTTGTTTCTAAAATTGGAGGATTTGGTTTGGTTTCCTAAGTTGGAATATTTGATTTGATATAGAATTGGAAAGGTTGAGTTTTAAAAATCTTGGATTTGGAAATCAATGATTTGGTGGAAAAATGAGTTTTGAAAATCTATGATTTGAGGCAAAATAGAAAGTTATGATTCAATAAAAGAATTAGGGTTTCCTAATCATGGACTCTAGGTTTTGATTTGGACTTCAAGACAAAGAGTTTTTGAAAAGTAGATCTTTGGCAAGAGTTTTTAGGAAGTACATTTGTAAAACTATTTGCAAAGAGATTTGAATATGAACTTTTGCAAGTCTCTTGAATAGCTCATTTTCCTAAAATGATTCTAACCATGAAGAGATTACAACTATTCTAGGGTTGCGATTTTAACAACAACTATGGTCTGAAATATGAATCGTAATGAGCACATTGAATGTAACACTTTCCAAAAACAACCCTAACCATGGAATGATTAGAATTACTTTAAGATTATGATTTTGAAAACAAGTAGGGTTTGAACCCAAGTTTTGGACCTTGATGGTCATATTGAATATAACACTTTCCTAAAACAACTCTAACCATGGAATCGCTAGTGTCATCTTAAGATTGTGGTTTTGAAAACAAGTTTAAAGGAATGAGATTTTGAATGCAAGTTTTGAAAAAAGAACCTTAAAGCAAATTTGAAAACAACTTTGAATGCAATGCATAAACATGATAACCACAATGCAATAAGGTCGTGAACATACAATGTTAGGCTTCACCACATAATCAAGGTGGCCGAATCTACACCGTCTTAGGTCGAACTTGAAAAACCCCCGTAGCATGATAACTTTCAACAACTCTTTTTAGGCATGAACTGAGAGGTCCCTTGTTTCAAGCATGCAAGAAGAGGAGGTACAAGATAGGAATTAAAATAGAAGACAAGCCAAGTGGGTTAAGAGAAAAAAGAGAGAGGGGGATTACCTAATCTAAATCAAAAGCCTGCCTTGTTTTTTTTTTTTTTTTTTTGCTTTGATTGCTTTGTTTGCTTCACCTTGAGAGCCTTGAAGATGCAGTACTTGGTCTTTAATAGATATTTGGAGGCTGGTATTTGAGTGTATAGAAAGTATAGAAGTTAGGGTTTGAGTGTATGGAGGCTAGGGTTTGAGGAGGCTTGGGAGAATTAGGGTTTTGAGGGAAATCGACCTTTGTTTTTAGTGAGGCAGAGTTTCTGGACTAAGTTTGCAGGCTCTTTTTATGCAAGAGGAGAGTCTGTATTTATAAGCAAGTTGAACAGGAACTGGCACTTGTTGCAGTGGCGCCAGTGCTTTTTAAAGCTTGGCGCCACTAGGAGTGGCGCCAGATCATTTATTGGCTTGTAGTGGCACCAGCCACTTACGTAAGTTTTAAGGCGGCAAGAAACATATCTTTTGACCCTTATGACGCAAGGCAAAAGATTTGGGCACTTGTCCTAGTGACTACCTTGTAATTTTTCGTTTGGCTCCATTAGAAGTGACTCCAAAAAGTCTGAGAATAATCCAAAAGGCCGGGATTGGACGAGAACCTCTAAAAGAGTATTCTAGAGCTAAATTGCTTGAGAACCAGTGCTAGAATAGTTGAAAAGGGCAATAGGCCTACTAGGGGAAAAACAATCATTTAATTGGGAAAACACCGGAATGAACTCAGAGTGACCTATGAGAATGCTTGAAGGTTGGAAACACTATCAAGAATATTTTAGGGGATTACCAGTGTGATACCTAGAGCTAGTGTGGTTGGAAAAAGCAACCGGCTCACCAGGGGCAAAATGATCATTTTGCACTGGGCTTACCGGAATAGACTCAGAATGGTCTGAAAAGGTACTGGAAGGTTGAGAATACTATGAGAAGTATCCTCGAGAGGTAATCGGTTTGATACCTAGAGCCAATGTAATACCTAGAGCCAGTGTGGTTCCCGGAAGCGTAGGGGCAAAATTGTTATTTTAACCGAATGCTCCTAGAATCTGTCCGGAAGTGATTGGAAGGCACTTGAACGTGCTAGACTATCTCTGGGACAATCTTGGAAGGGTGGACTTACTGTTCTGAGGACTTAGGTACTTTCTTAAGAAGCGTGCCGAAAGGGCCCAAGGGGTAGTTTGGTCATTTTCATCGAAGTGGGCTAGCAGGCACTGGTGTTGACTAGGATTTTGAGTGTTTTCATCACTTTGACGGTGTGTGATGAGTTGATTTCCAAAGTTATCCCGTTCTTTAATAAACATGTCATGACTAAGAGGCGTGTTCAGTCCAGTGACATATAGGTTTTGTTGGCAATTTCCAATGCTGACCTGCTTATGAGCGTTTTTGCCACTCTAACGGTTGCGCTGTTTGTGAGTGTTTCCGTCACTCTGATGGTGTTTGTTCATTCTAGAGACTGCCTAATCTCAGGAATCTGCTAGATGGTCTTATTGTCTTGGGGCCTTAGGCACATTCTTGATCGACGTGTCGGATAGCGGACATTCTATATTGGCGGTCTAACTAGTGCCAAAAGTGAATTGCTCTACCATCTCGAGGACTTAGATTTTGTCCTGGTCGACAAGTTTGAAAGGTCTTATCGTTTTGAGGGGTTTTCTTAGTATACGTGCTAGACTGGATGAACTTACCATCTAGATTGGAATTTGGAGTTAGAATTGTGATTGAAATACGGACTTATCGTCTTAAAAAATACGTGCCAATTTGAATTGGACCGAGTAATACCGCAAGGGTATTTTGGTCATTTTGCCTCTATTAGGCCTAGTGGGCCTGCTAAGCGATTGATTGACTGGATTGAGTCTAAAAGCTAGTTTGGGCTTGAATGTGTCTATATCTCTTGAATGTGAGTTTGGTTGGGCCAGAGATTGTCAAGCGGGCAAAAATGGGGTGCTTATAGCTGCCCCTCTTTTTCTATCTTTGCTTGTTAAAGGCAGAAAATGGTAAAGTAAGGGTCACACGTTGACTGCGAGATGACCAGAGGGATGAAATTTGAAGATTTTTTAAGATTGGAGTTTAAAATTGGCAAATTGGCCCATTGGGGCATTTGAAAACGGATTTGGAGAGCAAAAAGGCAAATTTGCCAAGAATTTGACTATGGCACCACTGATAGTGGCGCTAGGTTTAAAATAACCTTGGCGCCACTAGCAGGCTTGGGAGTTAAAACAGCAACGCAGCCTCTTGGTTGAGGCTTGCGGGTTTGAGTGAAAATTCAAATATTTTAGAGCTTTTCTCGAGTTTTTGCAAAGAAGGACCTTTGAACATTGAAAGAGTAAGTTTAAGGGACTAGAGAGTTACCGGAAGTAGTCACCGTCCTCGAAATTGTTACCGGAGAAGAAGATTTCGCTGAAAAACTCCAAGAGGTGAGTTTTTTTTTTTTTTTTTTTTGTTGATTTTGATGTATAGAACTCCTTTTGAATTGTGTAAACAATAAAAATTGATGTTTTGATGTGCTTTGGATACTGTGGTGGTGTTATTTCTATGTTTTAATGCTCGTTTGATTAAATTTAAATAGTTTGGCATGTTTATATAAAGAAACCGTTTCTGTAAGAATTGAGAATTTGCTCATACAGTTCTAGGTATTGGGTTTCTCGTCTAGATTTTTACACCCTGTGCCTTAGAAAAACATGTTGAATAACCGTATGAAGTTTTGTAATTTTCTAGAAAAAATTTGAATTTTTTATTTTTCAAAAAATAGAAAAATGCTTAAAAATAGGAAAAATTAAGAAATTGATGAAATTGTTTGAGTTTGATATTTAGAAAAATATGAGAATATTTTAGAAAACATTTGAGGTATTTTTGAAATTATTTGCAATAATTTAAAAAATTCTTGAATTTTTGAAAAATACAACTTATATTTGAAAAATAAAAAATTTTGAGAATGTGCATAGATTGTTTTATGTGTGTCAGTGCTATGTGATTGTGATGCCGTGGCGTTACGATTTTTGTTTCACTATCAACTCTTGGGCATTGTAGGGACCATTTATAAACGAGATTCTGCTGAAATGTTTTGAAATGAAAGGAGAGAGTTAGAAAATTTTTGAGATAAATCCTTTGAAGGAAAAATATATAAAATCTTTGAGGGTGGATTTTGAAAATAAACATTTGAAGAAAAAAGTTTAGGAAACCTTTGAAAATTAATTTGAATAAGATTTTTTGAAGGAAAAAGTTTAAAAACTTTTGAGAATGGAGCCTTTTTGGTAGAGAAGACCCCATGAAACCTTTGAACTTTGAAAGGAAAGCTTTGAGAAAACATAGAACTTTTTGAAAGGAAAGCTTTGAGAAACCTTTGAAAATGGACTTTGGATAAATCTTTTGAAGGAAACGTTTTTAAAAACTTCAATATTAATTTTGAAAAATAAACTTTTGAAGGAAAAAGTTTAGGAAACCTTTTGAGAGTTTATTTTGAAAATAAACTTTTTGAAGGGGAAAGTTTATGAAACCTTTTGAGAATGACTAGAATAGACTCTACTGGGAGCAAGGGAATTGGATTTGTGTCATTCTTTCTTTTCTTTGTTTGTTTTTTTTTTTTTTTTTTTGTTTTGTAATTCTTTGTCTTTTAAATTGCATATATTGTATATTGATGTCTTTTACCTTGATTTGACTTTCAGGATGGCAGACGCCGGTGATGATGGTTCTAAGCGGAGACGTCGGTCTTAAAAGGGGGCACACACGAATTTCGTTGGTAGTTCCAGTTAGTCTAGAGGTGTTTATAGATCAGCGAGCAAGGCTTCTTCAAGTCAAAGTGAGAGAGGGAGTATGCCTTTCGTTGACCCTTTTTCTTCCAGTCAAGCCGGCCTTTGAGGGAGAGATGGCTGTTGAGGATGAGGCCTCAGGCTTGGGAGACCGTGTGACTGGTTACAATAGGGCCTCTACTAGGCAGAGGTAGATAGATGCAGATTTAGAGGATCTAGATGTACCAAACATTCCTCCACTCGAGGACTTAGCCCATCATCCTAGTGTATATTCTCGACAGCACTTGCTCCTTCCCCGTGTACATACATCATTTAGAGGGGCCGTTCACCAGGCTTTTAGTACTATGTAGTGGGCCGCTCCATCCTCTCGTGCCTTTCTAGCAGAGATTGGGTTCAGGGCGTTTAGGGGATTATAGCCAAACCACCTGAACCACCACTTAGTATTAGCGCTGATTAAGAGATGGTTTGGTGAGACAAGGACCTTCCATTTTGTGGGCTTTGAGCTGGGTCCTACTCCGTAAGATTGTGCCATTATTACTGGGCTCTCTTTTGTTAGCCGTTAGATCACCTTACAACTAGTGAGTAGGGCTAAGGCTTATACTTTATTGGACTTTCCGCCTCCTGACTGTTCTGCCTTTCCTATGTCTTGGCTTGGTTGGGATGGACAAACTTGCCTTTGGCTTTCTATGGACTTCAAAGTATCTTTTGAGAATGAGGCCTCCTTCCTTGAACTAATGGGACTTGTTGAAAGATCTGGTAATACATTTCTAATAACACTAAGTGTGGTAGATGGATGACATTCTCTTTTCATCTTAGAAGGTAAATTTGTGCATACCAGTCTTTGATCTGAACTACTTTGGTGAGTTGAGTTTCAAGGAGGATTCAGAGAGAGGAGATTTTTACTTTGACTGGTAGAACTGTTTCGTTGCCACAGACCAATGAGGATGGTATTTTCCCAGTTGAGACTCTGACTGAGGTTCTATATGCCATCAACGCAAAGGGTAGCTACTCGTGCCAATCCTTGTCGTTGACATTTTTCTTGCGAGGGATTTGTCTTGATTCTCTTTTTTGTTCTGTTGCTTCAATGGCTGTTGTTTGTGGATGGTAGGATACCGAGTTATGGGGATTGATCTTGAAGGTTTAGTGAAGCTTTGCCATTATGTCATTCGTGAGGTTGCTGGCATTATCTGTGTGATGGACTCGAGGAGGCCGAATTTATGGAGGACCTTTAGAAGTCTTTAGGGCCAAAAGATGCCAATCTTTGGATTCCCAGTAAGTTTTGTCTTTCTAAAAAAATATTTTAACATGACAAGGTACTTTAATAGGCTAATATCAAGGGATTCCTCTTGTAGGCTTTACCAAGGCCTTTAGGGTTTGGGAATATAAGAGGCAGTTTAGTTGGCGCTCTCCTTGTCTGATGAGGCCCGATAGATGGAACCTTGAGTAAGGTAAGATGATGATGGAGGATCAGTGCCTAGGACTGAGACATCTTTTTTGGGGAACAAGTTTGATAGTAACTCTTCTGGGATTTGAACAGATTTGTAGTTAATGATGGTTGATTGTTGATCTGTTATCTGTTGATTAACAGTTGGATTTTAGGTCGACCTTTTTGTTTAGTCTTTGTTGCACCCCAATTTTAACCAAGCCCCTTCGGTTTGGGAAAAAGCATAGTATTATCTCCATTAGAACTTGCCCTCCTAGAAGGACAAGTGCGACAATGGTTTGAACTCGAAAACTTGGTTTGATTAAAGGCTTTTTAGAAAAATAGGAGTTGTCACCTAACATAGTTAAAGATGTGCTAGGTCACTTAAAACTAAGTATAATCCGAAGACTAAACTTAGGTTTTTCAAAATCAGTTTGAAAATGTCATTCTTAAGAGGGTTTTTGAAAAATAGGTTTTTAGCAACCTTTTAAGATGTTTTAAAGCCCTTTTGAAAACATGACTCCGATTTTGGTCTTTAAAATAGAAATCTATGGTTCAGGGATTGGTTATGTGTAGAGAAGATATCTTAAGATCATCACCCTACCTCACCCTTTCGATACCTACATGTCTAATTGTTAGCACCCCATTTTGCCCACTAGGCGATCTTCAGCCCAACCAAAAGCACCTACAAACCAATGCAAGTATACTAAAGCCCAAACTAGCTTTCCAAATTCAATCCGATCTATCAATCGCTTCGCGGGCCCACTAGGCCCTATAGAGGAAAAATGACCAAAATGCCCCTCGTGCATTAGTCAATCCAATCTAGCCCGGCACGTCTTCCATAAGACGATAAATCCATTCAAATTCAAAGTCAAATCCAATAGTCCCATCATTCGAGAAAGTTGATCCCTCATTGATGATAAGACCATTCAACCCTGTATGGCACCATCACTGAAGAAAGTTTATTCCCCGGATCAAAAAAGCCCCTTTCACACTTATCTTTGAAAAGTACCTAAGTTCCCAAGATGAAAGAGCAGTTCACTTCTGGTGCCTACTAGCCTGCCAATATAGAATGTCCGCTAGTCCGATATGTTCCTTGAGAAAGCACAAACCCCTAAAAAATGAAAGACCATCGAAGTCCAACATGTTCCATGAGAAAGGGCAAACCCCTCAAGAATGGAAGACCATCTAAGTCCAACACAACCTTCGAGAAATTTTATCCCTCAAGGCGGTAAGACCCTTTCAAACTTGTCCATCGAGAAAGTATCAATTCCTCGGATAGAAGTCCAAACTAGATCCAGGCCGGTCAACACCGACGCTTGCTAACCCGTCCAAGTGAAAAATAACCATTTTATCCCTAGCGGGCTTGACATGTTCTTCGAGAAATTACCAAGTCCTCAAAATGGTAAGACCACCTTCCTAGGCCATCCCTAGATGGTCCGATATATCCATTGTGTCCAGTCAACCCTGATCCTTTCCCGGAGGTTCCTTGGTTAAAATGACCATTTTGCCCATAGGCATCCAAACGCCCTAGGAAACCACACTGACTCTGGGTATCAAACTGACAACCCCCCCCCCCCCCCAGTTAACTCTGGTTAACCCTAGTCAACCTTGGTCAACTCCAGTAAACTCTGGTCACCCCAATCAACTCTAGTTAACCCCGGTCAACTCAAGTTAACCCCAGTCAATTCTGGTCAACCCTAGTCAACTCTGGTTAACCCCAGTCAACTCTGGTTAACCCTAGTCAACTCTAGTCAACCCAATTAATCCCGACCAATCTTGGTCAACCCTGGAGCTTCCGGGATGAGGTGACCGTGATCCGGTCACTCTCTTCAACCACACTGGCTCTGGGAATCAATCCGGCAACCTCCAAGGCACTTTCCAGAGTATTCCTTTCCATTTCTGGTCGGGCCCTACCTTTCGGCACTTTCCTTTTCAAACTAGAACCTCGCTGCTCCACTTCCAGTGAAGCATAACCAATTGTTAGCTTTAAGCCACTTCTAGAGGTGCACACCAACCCCCCAGGCTATCGAAAGCGGTTACAAATCGACCAGCACCCAACAAGCTCCATATCTAGCCATTTTTTTCAGCCCTCAATAAATAAGCCTGCGCCACTCTTAGTGGCACACGGCTAAAGCTAAGGCGTACACCACTAGGAGTGGTGCACAAATTCTCTAGTTTTGCACTATAAATACAGACCTTCCCCTCACTGTTTTAGGTCTAAAAAGTATCCAAAAACTCTCCCCCTCTCTTCAGACAACTCCTGGAGCCCTATCTTTCTTTCTCAAAGTTCTGTCAGTCAAGCCCTAACCCGAAGCATCGAAGCCTTAGCCTCTAAGCTCCACAGAAGGTCCGCCCCGCTACCCGGAAGCTCCCGATATCTTCTCAAGACCAAGGCCCGAGCCTCCATCGAAGAAAGAAGAAATGAGAAAAGGTAATCCTCCATTTACCTTTATGTATTCCCCACTCTCTTTTCTCCCTCCAAGCCCACTTGGGTTCTTCTCATTTTTAACCCACATCTTCTAAACCTGCCCTTTCTTGCATGCTTGGAACAAGAAGATGCTAAGTCCATGTCGAGAGTGGATGAGAGGGGACTACCGATCGAGACTCCTTTCTTGACTTTCACTTGACTCATGATATGGCCTTATGGCCCTCTTGCAATGTGGTGATACCTAGCTTTGCATGGTTCATACCGTTACTATTATTGTCATAAATTTGCATTTTTGTCTTCTCTTTATCCCTAAAAATTGATTTTAAAGTTGCTTTCTAAAAACCACAATTCCTGGTTAATCCTAACCCTTTCATGGTTAGGATTTTCCTAAAAAATTGTGACATTTGAAATGGCCTCTAATGGCCTATATTGTTTTCTTTTCAAAAAACACAATCCTGAAAATGATGCAAGTTATTCCCTGACTAAGCTTGTCTCGGGGAACGTGTGACATCCAAAACAACCCAAAAATGTCTACATTTTTGGTCTCGTGCCTTTATTGTTTTTCAAAATCACAAGCCTAAAGTGATTCTTGCCTTCTAATGGCTAGAATGCCTTCAGAAAAAATGTGATATTCATTTGGATGTCTAAAATCCAAGTTAGGGTTTCAGGTCCTAAAACATATTTTCAAAAGACTCGGTTTTTGAACTATTTACAATACTGGCATTTGTTAAATCCTAGAAGTTCAATCCTAGGAAAATCATATCTTTGCCAACTTAGAAGCCTTCCATTTTTAAACCAAAATCATACCTTTTTTCAAAATCCTCAAAATCCTCAATTTTCGAATCAATCAAACTTTCCTTTTTAAATCGATCAAATCAAAACCTTCTATTTCAAATCCCTCAAATCACTCCTTTTTCAAACCTTCCAAATTTCAACCCTAAATCAAATCCTCCCATTTTGGAAACAATCCAAGCTTACATTTTTCAAGTAAATCAAATCTTTTTCAAAAAGGAAACAAAACCTTTCCAAATATTTTCAAATCTTTCTGAAAAGAAACAAATAAAATCATTTTGAAAATAGAAAACAAAACTTTTCCAAAGAGGAAATAAAATATTCTCAAATCAAATATTTTTAAATGTAATATTTTCAAATAAAATCAAATCTTTTCAAATCAAGGAAACATTTCCAAATCCAAGGAAAGTGCCAAATTAAGAAAGTTTCATTTTAAGAAAGTTTTCATTTTAGGAAAGTACTAGTTTTGAAAAGATTTCAAATTAGGAAAGGGTTGGTTTTGGAAAGATTTGAATTTGAAAAGTTTTGAATTTAGAAAGATTTGAAAGCTTAGATTTGGAATTTGAAAATACTTAAAGTTTGAAATTTAGAAAGTTGAGATTTGGAAAAGTTTGAAATTAGGAAAGGTTTGAATCCTATTTCCTAAAATTGAAGATTGGATTTTGTTTCCAAAAATAGATTATTTGACTTTGTTTTAAAAAATGGAAGATTGGATTTAGTTTCCTAAATTGGGATATTTGATTTGATTTCCTAAATTAGAAGATTTGATTTGACATGGCATTAGAAATGTTGAGTTTTGAAAATTTTGGATTTGGGAACCTATGATTTGGTGTAGAAAGAGGTTTAAAAAAACCTAAGATTTGATGTAGAAAATAGTTTTAAAAACCTATGATTTGAGGCAAAATAAGAAGTCATGATTTTAGGAAAGAAACTAAGGCTTCCTACCTATGGTTTCTAGGGCTTGACTTGGACTTTCAGACAAAGAGTTTGGAAAGTAGATATTTGAAAATAGTTTTTGGGAAGTAGATTTTTGAAAAGAGTTTTTAGAAAGTAAATTTACAAAAATAATTTTGGAAAGGGTTTTGAATATAGACTTTGGCAAGTTTCTTGAATGTCTCATTTTCCTAAAACGATTCTAACTATAAAAAGAACCCTTCTAGAGTTGTGATTTTAAAAACAAAATAAGGTTTGAAATATGGACCATAATGATTACATTGAATATCACACTTTTCTAAAACAACCCTAACCATAAAATGGCTAGAATCATCTTAGGATTGTAGTTTTGATGAAAACAACTTAGGATTTACACCCAAAATATGGACCTTGATAGTTACATTGAATATAACACTTTCCTAAAACAACCCTAACCATGGAATGGCTAGAATCACTTTGGGTTTATGATTTTGAAAACAAGTTTGAAAAAGAAGATTATGAATGCAAGTTTTGAAAGAGGGTTTTCATGCAAGTTTAAAAGCAACTTTGAAAGCAATTTTGAATGGGTGTATGAATATGACATGCACAATGCAAAATGATTATGAACTTACAAGGCTAGGCTTCACCACATAATCAAGGGGGCCAAACGCACACCATCAAAGGTTGAACTAGAAGAAAGCCCCTAGCACGGTGACCTTCAACAGTCCTTCCAAGGTATGAGCCAGGGAATCCCTTGTTTCAAGCATGCAAGAATTGGAGGTAGAAGATGCGGATTAAACTAAAAGATAATCCAAGTGGGTCCGGAGGGAGAAGAGAGAGGGGGATTGTATAAAAATAAATGGAAAACCAATCTCGTATGCTTCTTGCTTTGATTACTTGATTTGCTTTGCTTGGCTTGAACTTTGAAAACCTTGTCATGCCCAGATTTTTCACACTCGAGGAATACACACACAAGCGGAAAAAATATTGTACCCTCTCGTTAGAACTCACCCTCCTAGAAGAATGAGTACGACTAGGTTTGAATTGAAAATAGAATTGAATAAAGGGCTTTTAGGAAAGATTTGGAGTCGTCACCTAACTTGATTAAGGTGAGTTAGCTCACCTAAAAACTAAGCATAATCCGAAGACTACACTTAGGGTTTTTGGAAAAGATTTTGAAAATACTATCTCAAGAGAGGGTTTTTAGGAAAACAGGTTGTTTGGCAACCTTTGGAAAACATTTAGCCATTTTTTCTGAAAATAAACTTCATTTTTGGTCTTTGAAATCAGTGATCCTAGGTTCGGAGGTTGGTTACGTGTAGGGAAGACGCACTAAGCCATCACCCTACCCCGCCCTTACGGTACCTACATGTCTATTTACCCTAGATTCACCTATGAGAGTCTTTAACTAACAAATGACCAATCCTATCAACTTTGAAAAAGAATGTTTAAAAAGAAATTTAACATATGCATGATATGCAAGTGCAAGAAAAGTGAATTGAAAACTAGATTTGGAAATAAATTGATTTGATTTGAAAAGAAAGAGATAGAAGTTGGAATTTGGAAAGAAGGTTTTGGAAATTGAAAAAGAGATTTGGAAATAAAAATTTGAAATTGGAAGTTTGAAAATAGATTGGAGATTTGGAAAGATTTTGTGGAAATAGAAACTTGAAAAATGTTGTGACTGCACCCATGAGAGTTGTCTATGTATCCTTTTGGAGGAATCAGGTCAGTTGTAGTTCGGACCAGAGTCCGATAGAAAATAGAAGGTTTTGATTTGAAGTTAGAATAGAAGATTGGAATTTGGATTTGGAAAGATAGAACTTGAAATAAAGATTTAGACTTGTTTTGGAAAGATGAAGGTTTATTTAGGAAGGATAGGATTTAGGGAAGACTTGAGGTTTAAGAAAGATTCGACTTGACTTGAAAATGTTTTAGAAAATATTAGATTTAGGAAAGGTTCGAATTAGGAAAGTTTCAATTTTGAAAAGTTCCGTTTAAGAAAATTTTGGAATTGGGAAAAGCTTTGGGTTTAGGAAATTTTTCAACTTAGGAAAATTTTGCAATAAGAAAGTTTTCGAAATAGGAAAGTTTTGAATTTGGAAAGTTCTCAGGATAGGAAAGTTTTGAAAGTAAGAAAGCTTTGAATTTAGAAAGTTTTAGATTTGGAAAGATTTGAAGTTTAGGAATGTTTAGAATTTTAGAAGGATTTGGGTTTAGAAAGTTCTAACCTAAGAAAGTTTTGAATTTGGAAAACTTCAAATTTGGAAAGATTTGAAATTTAAAAAGTTTAGGATTTAGAAAGTTTTAGAAGATCTTGAGATTAGGAAATGTTTGAGTTTAAGAAAGATTTGAAAACTTAGATTTGGAAAGTTAACATTTGAAAAGGGGTAGAATTAGGAAATGGTTGAATTAGGAAAGATTTGGATTTTGAGTTTTAAAATTTAGGAAAGATTTTTATGTTCAAGTTTTGGAAACTTAAGATTTAGGAAAGTAGAAAGGAAGGAGTTGAATTAGGAAATATTTGGGTTTTGTTTCTAAGAAGAAGTGTTTTGATTTTGTTTTCAAAAACGGAAGATTGGATCTAGTTTCCTAAACGAGAATATTGGATATGGCTTCTTAAAAGGAAGATTTGATTTGACAAGGATTTGGAAGAGGAAGTTTTAGAAACCCTAGATTTGGAAGACTATAGTTTTGACGTAGAAAATAGGTTTTGGAAATATGTATAGTTTTGATGTAGAAAACAAGAGGTTTTAGAAACTTAGGTTTTAAGGCAAGATTGAAAATCATATTTTTGGGAAGGAAAATTAGGGTTTCCTAATTGTTGGCTCTAAGTCTTAACTTGGGCACCAAGAAAATTAATTTTTGGAAAGTGAGTTTTAGGGAGGAAGATTTTTAGAAAGGGATCTAGAGAAAAAGTTTTTAGAAAAGTGTGTTTTGAAAACAATTTTAGGAAGGAAGTTTTTGGAAAGTAAAACTTTAAGAGAGTTTTGGAAACAAGATTTTGGAAGGAGATTGTTAGAAAGAATTTTTAGGAAAGAGATTTAGGCAGTGTTTTCTAAGAAGGAAACCTAGGGAGTGTTTTTAGGAAAGGAATTTTGATGAGAGTGTTTTGGAAAAGAGTTTTAAAAAAAGGAGTTTTGAAAAATAGATTATTGGAGGAAGTTTTTAGAAAACAATTTTGGAAAGAAGAGTTTTTAGAAAGCATGTTGAAAAAGAGGGTTTTAGAAAGAGAGACTTTTGAAAAGAGAGTTTTTTAGAAAGTATAAAAACGTCTCACTCTCCTAAAGCGATTCTAAATATAAGAAGGTCAGAACCACTTTAAGAAAGTGGTTTTGAAAACAATAAGGAGTCGAAAATATGGACCATATCGATCAATTTAAATGTAACATTTTCCTAAAGCAATCCTAGCCATGGAAAGGCTAGAATCACCCTAGGATTGTGATTTTGAAAACAAGTTTTGAAAAATGAGATTTTGATGCAATTTTGAAAACAATTTTAATGCAAGCTTTGAAAACGAGTTTGAAAACAAGTTTTGGAAGAATGCAAGATAATGATATGCACAATGCAAATTGGGGTCGTGAACATACAAGGTTAATGCTTTACCATATAATCAAGGGGGCCGAACCCATGTGGTCTCCGGTTAGACTAAAAGAAAGCCCCCGACACGATAACCCTCCAATAGTCTAATCCTACACATGGACCGGGAATCCCCTTGTTTAAAGCATGCAAAGAAAGGGGGGAAGAAGATGGGGGATTAAAATAGAGAAAACCCAAGTGGGTTAGGAGGGAGAAGAGAGAGGGGGAAGTGCAGAAACTTAAAAAGAAAACCTACCGTATGTCATGTTTATTTCGCTTGGCTTTGCGCGCCTTGCTTTTCTTCGGTCTTCACTTCACTTCAGTCTTTGAGGGCTTGTCTTTGATCTTCAAAGTTTATAGTTGCAGCAATCCAAGTCTTCAATGGAGGGTTGGAGGCTATTGTATAAGTGTATAGGAGTGTGTATGAGTGTATAGGAGGCTAGGGTTTGGTATATGGTGGCTAGGGTTTGGAAAACCTAGAGAAGCTAGGGTTTAGGGAGCCTACGAGCTCTGTATATCGAATATTAGGGTTTTTAGATTGAGTTTGCGGACCTCTTTCATGCTGGAGGAGGCTATGTATTTATAGACAGAGGAATGCACTGGGGCCTGTTGTAGTGGCGCCAGCGCAAAAATTACATTGGCGCCACTAGGAGTGCCGCCAGGCCATTTTTTGGCTTGGCGCCACTACTAGTGGCGCTAGCCATTTAGGAAATGTTTAAGGTCGGCAAGCAACGTATCTTTAGAAGATTTGGGCACCAGTACTAGTGACTACAATGTAATTTTTTGCTTGGCTTCACTAGGAGTGACTCTGGAAAGTCTGGGGATGAATTGAAAGGGCCGGGAATGACTCGGAGAGCCGAAAAGGGACAAGAACCCTTGGAATAATGTCTCGAGGACAAAGGACTTGAAAAATGATGACAGGATTTGTTAGAAGGGTTGACTAGGCTATTAGGGGCAAAACGGTCAACCAGGCTGGAAAGCTACTCGGATGGACCCGGAATGTCCCAGAAAAAGACTCAAGATTTGGAAACATTATTTAGAATGTTCCCAAAGGCTACCGGTTTGATACCCAGAGCCGGTGTGGTCAGAAAAGGTGACCGGGCCACCAGGGGCAAAACGATCATTTCGCATCGGGTTTGCCGGAACTGACTCGGAATGATCCAAAAAGATAAATAAAGGTTGAGAATACTATTGGAAGTATTCTCAGGAGGTTACCGGTTTGATATCCAGAGCCGGTGTGGTTCCTGGGGCATTTGGATGCCTAGGGGCAAAATGGTCATTTAGCTCCAAATGGGCCCTACGGGCCCAAGAAGCAACTGGTGAACTAAATTGGAGTTTAGAAGTTATGTTAGAGTTCGAATATGCGTGTGATGTGTGAAAATGAGCCCAATTGGGCCGAAGATTGCCGAGCGGGCAAAAATGGGGTGCTTACAGCTGCCCCTCTTTTTCTGTCTTTGCTTGTCAAAGACAGACAACGATAAAGTAAGAGTCCCATGTTGACTGCGGGTGATCAGAGGGATTGGAAGAATTGGAAGCCAAAGAACATTTACCTCAAGTAGGTGGTCGATGCTTGGCATTTTGTCTAGTAAAATGATACTCCTCTGGGGAAATTAATGCTCCTTGAACTGGCGCTCCATCTGGCAGAACAATGCTCCTCTGGGGGAATTGACGCTTCTTGAACCAGCACTCCGTCTAGCAGAACAAATGCTCCTCTGGGGGAATTGATGCTTCTTGAATCGACACTCCGTTTGGCGAAACGCTGCTCCTCTGGGGAAATCCAAGGTTGATTTATGATATTTCTTTAACCGGCACTCTGTTTGGTGAAACGCTGCTCCTCTGGGGAAGTCCAAGGTTGACTTTTGATACCTCTTGAACTGGCACTCCATCTGGTGAAACACTACTCCTCTGGGGAAGTCGGAGTTTGACTTCTAATATCTCTTGAACCGGCACTCTGTCTGGCAAAATGCTGCTCGTCTGGGGACGTCCAAGGTTGATTTCTGATATTTCTTAAACCAGCACTCCGTCTGGTGAAACCCTGCTCCTCTGGGGAAGTCCAATTTTGACTTATGATACCTCTTGAACCAGCATTTCGTTTGGCCAAACGCTGCTCCTTTGGGGATGTCCAAGGTTGATGTCTGATATTTCTTGAACCGGCACTCCGTCTGGCGAAACGCTGCTCCTCTAGCGAAGTCCAAGGTTGACTTCTAATACCTCTTAAACTAGCACTCCGTCTGGCGAAACGCTGCTCCTTTGGAGAAGTCCAAGGTTGATTGCTGATATTCCTTGAACCAGCACTCTGTTTGGCGAAATGCTACTCCTCTGGGGAAGTCCAAAGTTGATTGGGGAGGTCGAGGGTGGGTCATTGCCTCATTCCTTGCTTTTTGTTGGCTAGGGAAGTCTGAACTTCCTGAGGTGTATGCCAATGTTGGAGATGTCTGAGGTTACTTGATCGCAGGATGGCTTTTTAGCTCTATTTTGTACTTTTTCGTTTTACTTGTTTCTTATTTGAGAGAGAAAGAAAGACATAGAGTGAGTTTTTGTGCAAACATAGTTTAAGAATGCCCCAGTAAGGGGTGAATGCGTGTCATACTTTTTTATGAATTGAATATGTGTCCTACTTTTTATGAATGCATAGGTTCACGTAGAAGTGGAATTGAACGCATGCTATACTTTTGGATAATGCATATATAGGAATGGAATTGAATGCAATGTCCCCCATTTTTTTGTGATAATTGCACAAATTTATGTAAAAATTGAATTAAATGCATGACTTACTTCCTTACAAATGAACAGGTTCATACAGGAATGTAGTTGAATGCATGAATAGATACACATTACACAGGAATCCAAATGGATGTACAGGTTATACATGTCATGCATGCATTAGTACTACATGTGTATAAACTATTTACAAAGAAAGCCCCAGGATTGCCCCTTGAGCCCATACTCTCAGGATTTTGTTTCCTATCCAGGATTCTGCCCCACTTAGTTTTGTCCCATTCTCATCAGGATGTGATAGCATTTGCACCATTCTCTAAGGATCTTGACCTTTTTATTTGCTATCCTATCCCTACTTTCTACAAGATTGTTGTTTGGGATTTTTCTGATCTCACTTGGTTTTCTCTCTCAGATCTCCAAAATGCCACCATGGCTCGAGCGACAACTCTCATGCCCTTTGCAGAGCGATAAACAGCTAAGCCGTCAATCCAAGAAGACTTCTTTTAGGACGTAATGTAGGCTGGGTTTAGAGGTTGTAAGAAATGAAGGGATATTTAGGCTCAAAGATCTTCTTTTAGTGGGTTGTTTAAACCAAAACCATCTGAGCACACCTTGGAGCATGAGATTGCCCCTTGCATTCTCTTCCAGTTCTCCTTTCTCAGTCTAGTTGTCTTGGTATTGTTCAGGCTTATTTGGACTAAGCAATTTTTTTTTATCAGAGTGGACTTTAATTTGGACCGTAACGTAGGCTAGGTTAATGGGTTTATGAATGAAAAGGATGCGCAGGCTCAAATTTGATGTTATTTATAATAGGGTTTAGATCCACACCATCCTTAGTTGGTTTTCCAGCGGGGTTTCGTCCCCTGATATCCTCCTCTAGTTTCAGCAACACGTATGGCTCATTTAGATCAAGCAATCCTTTTCAATCAGAGAGGACTTTAACATGGTTGTAATGTAGGCCATGGTTTGGGGTTTAATAAGAAAGGGTAAAGGATCAAACCTATTACTTCTACTAGGTTTCCTTATTACCTAGGATCACCTTTCAACATATATTCTTTAAAGAGTTCACCATTTTTATAGTCTAATCCTTGAACTTGTAACAGATTTGTCTGACATTTGTCCCCTAACTTCTGGCATTTTTATATGTCCTTCAAGATAATACAAATATTTTTTCTTCTCGGCCTCCTGCCCCTTGGCAACTCTTTTCCTTTGCTGTTCTTTTTCTTCTTTTTTTCTTTCTTTTTATGAAAAGAACAATTCTATAACCCTTTTTCTCCTTTGACATTTTTCTTAACAACTCAAACTAACCCATTGTGGGCAGTGATCCCTAGGTTGGAGGTTTCTTTCTAGAGAAAAAAGTAACTGGCTCAATAGGTTTGACAAGGGTTGCTTTTAGCTATATGAGAAATGAAATGAGGGCCTCTCTTCATTTTAAACTAGATTACTTGATCCATAGAGCCTTCACGTTCTTTCAGCTTGATGGTCGACAGCATTCTCTGCCAGATATTCTGTTACTTGTCTGCTCCAGTGTGGGGGGATGGTTTTCGATCGGGGTTGACAAGAAAATCTTCCACTTTCAGCAAGGCACTAGTAGGCTAAGCAAAGGGGATATTTTTGTGTATGGTAGTAGAATTGAGGGCCTCTAATCATTTCAAACTAAATTGCTTAGTCCATAAAGCCTTTATACAAAATTCAGATAATATTCCTAGGGATGATGTGTTTCCGCTGGTGAACTCCTATATATTCTACTGAATCAACTATTTTGTGCTTACCCCAACGTGAGGGATGGTTCTTGGTTTGGGGATATCTGAATAGAAATCATTTACAGCTCTAGTGGGCTGAGCAAGGGGTAGTGTTTATTTGGGACAAGTAGAACAATGGCTTCTCATCACTTTGAAGACTCGGCTACCCCTCGCTTAGCTAGGATATCATGCAAATGTCGCCTCTTCAATAAAATTCTGCATTTCTCTATTGAGACTATCTTCCTCCTATCTCTCATTCTCTCCTTGTCTCTCGAAGGTTTTAACCCGCTTTGAGTGAGTTGTCCATGCTATCCTATCCTTCAAGTCAAGTCATTACTGAATGGGAAAGAATCCTTAAATGGAACAATTGTCCACGAGAGTATGAGACAAAAGGGATAAACTAGGAACTACCTATTTTCATTTAAAAACATGATTACATGGCATGTAGTGTTTATTTAAAGAAGATATACAAAAACTAGAAAGACGAAAGGAAAATAAACGAATTTTATGAAAACCTCCCTTTTCTAGTGGACCTCTTGGTGAGAACCCCTATTAGGGTTTTGAAGCTGCGTCAACTTATTCGGTATTTCATGCTCCGGGTGTATCACCAAACGATGGAGGACGGATTGATAGATCTTCTATAGTGTTTAGCATGCATTTGGAAGTTAGGAGATTCTTTTGTAGTAATGCGTGGGTTTGACAAAACTTTGCAAACGATGAAGCCTTCTTCTGTAGGGACAGTGATCGTCATGGCATGGTGTGGAGGTAACGTCTTGTTGATGGATGACTAGTTCTTCTTGCTCCCTAATGTAGGTTTGGCCTCTTCTAACAATTAGACTCATCCTTCCATGAGTTTGAATTTGGTGGGGATACTAGAAGGATTCCATAAATTCAGTTGTGCTCTCTGACCTACAAAAAGAAAAAGAAAAACAGAATGCAGTCAGCATGTGGAGTTGGAGGTCCTTTGCGATGCATGTCCTATGGAGGTCTATTCTTTGAGGAAATCTAGGTGTGATGACAAGTCCATTTTGGAGGTGGGGTTTTTGCCCCTATTATGCAATATAATACCGCTTCGACGTAGGCTAGTTGATGTTTCCTTATTTGGGCAATCCCACCTCCATGGATTAAGAGAGATTTGGGCCTCTTTCGAGATATGGTTCTATGCATATCATGAATCCTTAGGGTTTAAGAACCCTTAAGAGTTTTGGTAGGTTCAATTAACATGAGATTGGATTGCTCCTTTCTCTCTATGGTTGATTGAATGCATGAAAATGACTTGAGTTTCTTGAAACTCTTGTCTCAAAACAGATATGAATGCATGAGCATAATAGAAGTGAACGTGTGTGCAATATGATAATAATAAATGAATGGTTTAGGAAACTCCCTTTTAGTCTTGCTTCTGTCTTCGGTTCTTTTGGTATTTGGAGATGAGGAGGGGAAGACAGAAGACAAGAAACAAAAGAGAAATTAGCACCTTGATTTGAATATTTCTATGCAATACATGTCCTAGGGGTGCCCCTACTTAGGAGGGAGACTAAATATGGTGAATTGGCTCACCTTTGGAGATAGGAGATTTGCCCCTGTATGCAGATACCTTACCGTCAAGTGGAAACCTTTAGCCATCCATACATTCATTCACAAAAGTAAAGAAGTACATTGAATTTTGGGTTTAAGATACAAAGAGTTGAAACACATTTTAACAGGGGGAAGGGGGAACACTTTCCTTTGGACTTCCACCTATCTAGTTTTACAAAGGAAAAACCTAAACTACTCTTGAGTCTTCGGATTCGCCTTCATTGGATTTGACATCAGGGAGGTCGCTGAGAGACCTTGTTGATCAATTGCCCCTTGTCTTCTTGACAATCTTATCTCCGTGAGCATAGAGGGATTGGGGCCCCTCTTATGGAATGACTTAAGATGCATGCAATGATTCCTTAGGGTTAACGTGGGTACCCTTAGGGTTTGGGTAGGTTGAATGCACGGGAGAGTGAACTAGGTGTCACTCTCATTGGGTTGATTATATGCATGAAAATGCAGTGACTTGAGTTACTTGGAACTCTCATCTTGACATGGGATATGAAATGCATGAAAATGGAAGCATAGAGTATAAGGAGAAAGAATACAGTTGAATTACATATGCATATATGAGCAGTTAGACGGGCATTATAACAGTAAGAATACAGTCATTATAGGTATAAATGAAAGTATGAGCAGTTGGCTTTTCCTCCATGGTTTTGGAAAACAGTGCGCGTGTCTTAAATCCGGCAGAGGTTCGGCTATGCAAGGTATCTATATGAGTATGAGGTTGAGGGTTGACTAATGTGTCCTAAAAAGGCTCGGTCCCTGGATCTTCAAACCTAAGCCCACTCCCCAAGGTGGTGCCATGATTGGTTGGTGATCCGAGCAGGGGAACCATTAAGAGGCCGTAGGTGAAGAAACTGACACAACATCTTGCCCACAACCAATATATCGTTCCCCCTTTCTCACTAGAAAGGACATATCAGGGTAATAATGCAAGTATGCAAAATACAGGTGCACATGCAGTGTGTGTGTGATTTTGAAAGCGGAGGAAAGAGCCCAACAACTCTCATTCATCATGTTAATCACACTCATGCATGGCAGTTAATAAAATTTAAACACAAAGCGCATCTACAAAACAAAGATGCAAGAGTTAGTATGTGGATGACAAACTTAATACAAGATAATATAAATAAAGGCATGTTTTTTTTTTGTTTGAAAATAATTTTGAAAATTTGGTTTTGCAAATTTAAAGTGAATAGGATTAAACAAGTTAATTGAAGACTCTACATGGGTGAAGGGTAAAAAGACATGACTAACAGCTTAACCCTCTAAGTGTCCCCAGTGGAGTCGCCAGCTGTCGCGTCCAGATTTTTCGCATTCGAGGAATACACACACAAGCGGGAAAAACACTGTACTCTCTCGTTAGAACTCACCCTCCTAGAAGAATGAGTGCGACTAGCTTTGAATTGAAAATAGATTTGAATAAAGGGCTTTTAGAAAAGATTTGGAGTCGCCACCTAACTTGATTAAGGTAAGTTAGCTCACTAAAAACTAAGCATAATCCGAAGACTACACTTAGAGTTTTTGGAAAAGATTTTAAAAATACTACCTCAAGAGAGGGTTTTTAGGAAAACAAGTTGTTTGGTGACCTTTGGAAAACATTTAGCCCTTTTTTTTTTTAAAATAAACTCCATTTTTGGTTTTTGAAATCAGTGATCCTAGGTTTGGAGGTTGGTTACGTGTAGGGAAGACACACTAAGCCATCACCCTACCCCGCCCTTGCGGTACCTACATGTCTATTTATCCTAGATTCACCTATAAGAGTCTTTAATTAACAAATGACCAATCCTATCCACTTTGAAAAAGAATGTTTAAAAAGAAATTTAACATGATGCATGATATGCAAGAAAAGAAAAGAGAATTGAAAAATAGAATTGGAAAGAAATTGATTTGATTTGAAAAGAAAGAGATAGAAGTTTGAATTTGAAAATAAGGTTTTGGAAATTGAAAACAGAGATTTGGAAATAAAAATTTGGAATTGGAAGTTTGAAAATAGATTGGAGATTTGGAAAGATTTTGTGGAAATAGAAACTTGAAAAAGGTTGTGATCGCACCCATGAGGGTTGCCTACGTATCCTTTTGGAGGAATCAGGTCAGTCATAGTTCGGACCAGAGTCCGATAGAAAATAGAAGGTTTTGATTTGAAAAAGGATTTGATTTGAACTTAGAATAGAAGATTGGAATTTGGATTTGGAAAGATAGAACTTGGAAAAAAGATTTAGACTAGTTTTGGAAAGATGAAGGTTTACTTAGGAAGGATAGGTTTTAGGGAAGACTTGAGGTTTAAGAAAGATTCAACTTGACTTCAAAAATTTTTAGAAAAGATTAGATTTAGGAAATGTTCGAATTAGGAAAGTTCGAATTAGAAAAGTTTCAATTTAGGAAAGTTTCGATTTGGGAAACTTTCGATTTAGAAAGCTCTGTTTTAAGAAAATTTTGGAATTAGGAAAAGCTTTGGGTTTAGGAAATTTTTCAACTTAGGAAAATTTTGAATTAAGAAAGTTTTCGAAATAGGATAGTTTTGAATTTGGAAAGTTTTCGAAATAGGAAAGTTTTGAAAGTAAGAAAGTTTTGAGTTTAGAAAGTTTTAGATTTGGAAATATTTGAAGTTTAGGAAAGTTTAGAATTTTAGAAAGATTTGGGTTTAGAAAGTTTTAAACTAAGAAAGTTTTGAATTTGGAAAACTTCGAATTTGGAAAGATTTGAAATTTAGAAAGTTTTAGAGTTTTAGAAGATCTCGAGATTAGGAAATGTTTGAGTTTAAGAAAGATTTGAAAAGTTAGATTTGGAAAGTTAACATTTGAAAAGGGGTATAATTAGGAAATGGTTGAATTAGGAAAGATTTGGATTTTGAGTTTTAAAATTTAGGAAAGATTTTTATGTTCAAGTTTTGGAAACTTGAGGTTTAGGAAAGTAGAATGAAAGGAGTTCAATTAGGAAATATTTGGATTTTGTTTTTAAGAAGAAGTGTTTTGATTTTGTTTCCAAAAACAGGGAAGTGGATCTAGTTTCCTAAACGAGAAGATTGGATTTGGCTTCTTGAAAGGAAGATTTGATTTGACAAGGATTTGGAAGAGGAAGTTTTAGAAACCCTAGATTTGGAAGACTATAGTTTTGACATAGAAAATAGGTTTTGGAAATATGTATAGTTTTGATGTAGAAAACAAGAGGTTTTAGAAACCTAGGTGTTAAGGCAAGATTGAAAATCATATTTTTAGGAAGGAAAATTAGGGTTTCCTAATTGTTGGCTCTAAGGCTTAACTTGAGTACCAAGAAAATGAATTTTTGGAAAGTGAGTTTTAGGGAGGAAGATTTTTAGAAGGAGATATAGAGAAAGAGTTTTTAGAAAAGTGTGTTTTGAAAAGAATTTTAAGAAGAAAGTTTTTGGAAAGTAAAACTTTGAGAGAGTTTTGGAAACAAGATTTTGGAAGGAGATTGTTAGAAAGAGTTTTTAGGAAAGAGATTTAGGGAGTGTTTTCTAAGAAGGAAACCTAGGGAGTGTTGTTAGGAAAGGAATTTTGATGAGAGTGTTTTGGGAAAGAGTTTTAAAAAAAGGAGTTTTGAAAAATAGATTGTTAGAGGAAGTTTTTAGAAAACAATTTTGGAAAGAAGAGTTTTTAGAAAGCATGTTGAAGAAGAGGGTTTTAGAAAGAGAGACTTTTGAAAAGAGAGTTTCTTGAAAAATATAAAAACGTCTCACTCTCCTAAAGCGATTCTAACCATAAGAAGGTTAGAACCACTTTAAGAAAGTGGTTTTGAAAACAACAAGGAGTTGAAAATATAGACCATATCGGTCACTTTAAATGTAACACTTTCCTAAAGCAATCCTAGCTATGGAAATGCTAGAATCACCCTAGGATTGTGATTTTGAAAACAAGTTTTGAAAAAAGAGATTTTGATGCAATTTTGAAAACAAGTTTAATGCAAGCTTTGAAAACGAGTTTGAAAACGATTTTTGGAAGAATGCAAGATAATGATATGCACAATGCAAATTGGGGTCGTGAACATACAAAGTTATGGCTTCACCACATAATTAAGGGGGCCGAACCCACGTGGTCTTCGGTTAGACTAAAAGATAGCCCCCGACACGGTAACCCTCCAATAGTCTAATCCTACACATGGACCGGCAATCCCCTTGTTTAAAGCATGCAAAGAAAGGGGGGAAGAAGACGGGGGATTAAAATAGAGAAAACCCAAGTGGGTTAGGAGGGAGAAGAGAGAGAGGGAAGTGTAGAAACTTAAAGAGAAAACCTACCGTATGTCTTGTTTATTTCGCTTGGCTTTGAGCGCCTTGCTTTTCTTCGGTTTTCGCTTCACTTTAGTCTTCGAGGGCTTGTCTTTGATCTTCAAAGTTTGTAGTTGTAGCAATCCAAGTCTTCAACGGAGGGTTGGAGGCTATTGTATATGTGTATAGGAGTGTGTATGAGTGTATAAGAGGCTAGGGTTTGGTGTGTGGTGGCTAGAGTTTGGAAAACCTAGAGAAGCTAGGGTTTAGGGAGCCTACGAGCTCTGTATATCGAATATTAGGGTTTTTAGATTGAGTTTGTGGACCTCTTTCACGCTGGAGGAGGCTCTGTATTTGTAGACAGAGGAATGCACTAGCGCCTATTGCAGTGGCGCCAGCCCAAAAATTACACTGGCGCCACTCCTAGTGGAGCCAGGCCATTGTTTGGCTTGGCCCCACTACTAGTGGCGCCAGCCATTTAGGAAATGTTTAAGGTCTGCAAGCAACGTGTCTTTAGAAGATTTGGGCGCCTGTACTAATGACTACCTTGTAATTTTTAGCCTGGCTTCACTAGGAGTAACTCCGAAAAGTCCGGGGATGAATTGAAGGGGCCGGGAATGACCCGAAGAGTCACCACCTAACTTTCAGCACTATACAGCAGACCACTCCATCTTTCCATGCCTTATTAGCAAAGATTGGGTTTGAAGCATTTATGGGATTATAGGCTAACTGCATGAACCGACATTTGGTGTCGATGTTGATTGAGTGGTGGTTTGGTGAGATGGGTACCTTCCATTTTGTATGATTTGAGTTGGGTCCTACTCTGTTGTATTGGGCCATTATTATAGGGCTTTCTTTTGTCGGCCGTCAAATCACCTTGTAGCCAGTCCGTAAAGCCGACGCTTGTGCCTTGTTGGACCTACCACCTCCTGACCGTTCATTTTTCTTATTTCTTGGCTCAGCCAGGATGAGAGTACCTTTGCTATTGAGCCACCACCCACACGACAAGATATTATGAGGCGACGACTGGTTATATACATCATTTTTTGTTGCTTCTGCAACAACGAGAAGTCGATCGTCCCTT
This sequence comes from Euryodendron excelsum, assembly GCA_033060915.1. NCBI lineage: Eukaryota > Viridiplantae > Streptophyta > Magnoliopsida > Ericales > Pentaphylacaceae > Euryodendron > Euryodendron excelsum. Next base: position 45,067,840 of record CM065386.1, on the reverse strand, counting down.
TTCAATTGGTGAGCATAGTAGCCGACCTGGGAGCCTTATCAGAGCTGGATTGGGGGTCTTTCTCCTTTGGTTGCTTCCTCAGATCTGTGTGAGTCTGGACCTCCTCTCGTTGGGGTAGTGTGACTAGATTTTGGCCATTTCTAGTCCGGTAGAGCTACGAGTACTTGCCAGTCCACCATCCAAAGGTAGTAGAGGCTGACCTTTATCCCCGGGCCTTAAGATGGGCTCGTGATTAGATAGCCCACCAATCTGAGATCACTGACTTCATGACGCTATTGGTGAACTTGGAGTTGATAGAGGCGAGGGATGTGACGTGGCAGCCCTTTGTTTGATTCTTTCATTATGAGACTGTTCCCTGGTTCTGATGTCGTTGTCAAGGGTTTCCTTTCTGAACGGCTAGTCCTGGGAGTCTTATTTGGCAGATGGCATTGGCGTCAGTTCCATGAGGAGTTCCAGTCGGTTGGGGATCCACCTTAGTATATGTTCGGAGCCTTGGTTGAGGGGGTTCTTATTCCATACTAGGAGCGTCAGCCAGGTGCTGGTTTTTTGCTTCCTCCAGAGATTGACTATGCCACACATTTCGGAGCTCACTTTGTAGGTGCTTTCACTCAGTTTGAGGTGGTGGTCGGAGGTTATGTCATTGGCCACGAGGTGATTGACTTATGGCGTCGAGCAAGAGAATATGTGCCCCAGGCCGAGTTCACTGCCATGAGGGATCGGTACTAGACTGAGAAGGACCAGTTCTAGATGGAAAGGGATCAGTTTTAGGTTGATATAACTACTTTGACCGTGCAGTTGCCTCAGATGGGAGGTAGCGGGGTATGCTGTCCTTTCCATCTCTTTGTTTTGGTGTTGCTTAGCTATTTATCTGCTTTGCCGATTCAGATTCTTCCTTCTTTGTAGGATGCACGTGCTTCGAGTAGTCAGCCGCCTCTTTCTGAGCCAAGTTTTGAAGATTTTGACCTGGACATTGACTTTGATCTCTAATGGGTGCCCCTTGTTGCAAGCCTAGCTTCTCTTTTATACCGTGCCCTAGATATTCATTTGTTTTTATTTGTAATTTTTGAATGGAATGGATATTTATGATTCAAATACTAGATGTATGTATTAATGTATAAACAGAGGGGGATGTTTATGATTTACATAGCTAGACATATGGACAGATGCATGTATAGGGATAATGTTGATGATGTATATTTACTACATATTTTGGATATAATATTGAACTGCATTGGTGACTTCTATTTCTATAAGGAGCTATATCCTATGTACACGAAACTTATGCCAAAATTTTATGAAAATACACGCACATGTGGGGGGATGCAATAGTCAATAACATGAATGAGGTGTTGTAAGACTATACATCCTTGAAATGGCAACTCCTTCCTTGTCAAAGGTTTGGTCTCTCTTTTGGCTCAACCCTATCTTGACTGGATGATAGCATTTTGTACCTTTCTCAACCTTTTGATTGACACCGATTTTCTACTCTGGGTTAGTGTATGGATTCATTTGGCTTAAACTCTCAACCTCGGGGGCTCAGGCAACAACTTGAACTCTAGCAGAGCGATAAGTAGTCAGTCTTCTAATCTGAGGAGACTTTGTTTTAGGACAGTAATGTAGGCTAAGTTGTAGGGTTTTGAATCAAATAGATATGTAGGCACAAATTTAATATTGCTATCGGTAGGGTTTAGATCCATACCATCCTTAATTGGTCTCTCAATAGGGTTTAGCCCTTTACTATCCTCCCTTTGCCTTAGCAATATGCCTATCTTATTTAAATCAAGCAATCCCTTTTCAATTAGAGTGGACTTTAATAGGATTATAATGTAGGCCATGGTTTTAGGGTTTTACAAGAGAAGGTAAAGGCTAGAACCTATAGCTTCTACTGGGCTTCTTTATCACCTAGGATCACCCTTAGATTTCTCTTCTTACTTTTATTAAATGCTCTTCCAGATGGCACAAAATGACCACTCTTCTAGCCTTTACTATGTGCGCCCCCCCCCCCCCCCTTTTTTAGGGTAGCTTGCCTCTTGACAACTCTTTCTCTTTGCTTTCTGTTTTCTTCTTTTTCTTTTTTTCTTTTGGTGAGAAGAACACTTCTACAACTCCTTGTCTCTCAAATCTTTTCCTTAATGTTTCATCCTAACCCATTGTGGGCGATGATCCCTAAGTTGGGGTTTTCTTAGAAAGAAAAGTGACCAGCTCAATAGGTTCGACAATGGTTGCTTTTGATTGTATGGGAAATGAAATAAGGGCCCCTTCTTCATTTTAAACCAGATTGTTTGATCTATAGAGCATTCATGTTGCTTCAGCTTGATGAAAGATGAGTGACATTTTTTGTAGAGACGTTAGTTATTTGTATGCCCTAGTGTGGGGGGATGGTATTGGATCAGGGTTGACAAGGAATATTTTTTTCTTTTCGCGAGGCGCTAGTGGGTTAAGCAAAGGAAGTATAAACATTTTTTTATGGAAAAATGAAAGATGGCTCCTCTTCCTTTTGATAGTTTGGCCACACATCGCTTAGCTTTGGTGTCTTACAAGTGCTACTTTTAGGTGACTTCCTCACTCATCCTTCTCCTTTCTCTTTTGAAAAATTGATCATTGGGCGAGTAGTTAACTTATGCTATCACACCTTTCGAGTCAGGTCCTCCATAAGATAGAGCACACCCCTTTTGTAGAAAGCATTCAACATTCATAAGAAAAATATGAGACAACAGCAATTTGAACGAAAACTATCATTTTATTCTTTCAATGAAAAGTATAGAGTTCTTTAGTAGAATGGAAATGCAAACATCAATTTAAAGAAGGAAAATAAAAAGGAGAGAAAGAAATTGGGTGAAACACCCCTCTCTTGCACGCTTTCTGACAAGAATCCCTTTTGGTATGGTTTTGGGACGATGCCTACATTTCCGACACTCCATCCATTAGTGTGATCTTTAGACCATGCAAGGCAGGCAAAGACTTCTTCTAGGGCTCTAGGTGTGTTGACAGTGACGGTGCAGTTGTTAGCTTCATTGATCCTGTTGCTTTCCTCCATTGTCTTCTCGATTTCTTTCCCAAACAGGTTAGCTAGCTTGGCTCCTTCCAATTGAAATGACTCTGCCGGTGTTTTTGACTAGTTCCCAGCCCATGTCTTCGTATTTAAACTCAGTCACAGGCCAGGGGTTTTCTAAGAGGTGGCACTCAGCTAGGGCATACCTAAGGTGTAAAAACTTATTGCCCCAACCATCAACGGCCATGTCTTTGGTAGGGTCCTCCTCCAGAAGTATTGGTTCCTCAATTGGCCAATCCGCAGGATCATATACTTCATTGGGATCATAGAGATAGATCGGGCATGGCAGGAAATCCTTCTCCCAATCACTCTCTTCATCAGTCTCCCAATCCCTATCATAATTTTCGATCATGGCCTCTTCCAACCCATCATCCTCTCCTATTTCCTCTAGTATCAGGTTAATGGTGTGCTTCGATAGAGGATTTGTGGTTATATTGGGGGCAGGAGTAGGGTTTACCAGTAGTATCTCAAAGGTTTTGTTGTCTATTAGGTCTTGAATTTTATGTTTGAGGGAGAAGCAACTTTTGGTGTCATGCCCTTGGCCGCCAGAATGATATTCACAAATTGTCAGGTTGAAGTTGCGTGGTAAGGGATTAGGCAGAGGTCGAGAGGGTAAAGGTTTCAGGTATCCAACTACTAAAAGGTCGTAGTAGGGTGTGGTTTGTGTGCAAGCAAATTTAGTCAAGTGTCGATCTTTCCCAGTTCTCCTTGAAGGTCGGAAGGGTATCTTAGATGTCTTGGAAGACCGGGGGTCAGTTTCTAGCATGATAGTAGCAGGGTTGATGGCTTGGGGATTAAGGAAGCTTTGGAATTTGTGTTTCAAAGTGGGACTATTTTTTGTGTCATGGCCAGATGAGTTAGAATAGGATTCACATGATAGATTAGGATTATATAATTGGGGCACCCGGTTGAAGAAATGCCTGGGAGGTATCACAACAAGGTGATTGGCTTGGCTAGAATGTCGGTAGTCCAATGGAATGTAATCTTGGTCTTCTCCCTTGGTTCTTTTCATAGGATAGCATGCCCCTCGTGGGTTTGGACTTAAGGGGCCTTTGTTTGCTTATTGGTTGTTATACCTAAATGGGATAGGAGCAAGGAGAGCATTGCTTCCATTTTGGTTGTCCTTTCCCCAATCCCCTTATTTCTTCTAATATCTGGGCTTGGTTTTGTTCAAGGATCAAACTTAGCGACTCATTGAGTCACTCCATGGGGATCTAAGCCTAGGTATAGTCTCTGTGAAAGATAAAGAAAGAAAAGAAAAATAAGGACACAAGCCACAAGTTAGTCTTTGGTATTTAGAGAGCTTTATGTAATACATGCCCTAGCGATGCCCCTTATTGAAAGAGAGACTAAACATGGTGCATTTGGCTCATTTTTCTTGGAGATAGGGGGTCTGCCCCTGTATACAGATACCTTACCGTCGAGTGTGAACATATATTCATTCATTCATTGATTTACAAAAAGTGGAGGAATACATTGAACTTTGAGTTTGAAATACAACGGAATAAAAGTACATTTTAATAAGAGGAGAGGGAATACTTTCCTTGGGACTTCCATCTATCTACTTATACATTTGAGATCCTAAACTACTCTTGAGTCTTTGAATTCACCTTCTTTGAGTTTGATGTTGAGGAGGTCGTTGAGAGACCTTGCTGTTTGATTGCCCCTTGTCTTCTTGGCAACCTTATCTCCGTGAGCATAAAGGGATTGAGACCCCTCTTTATGGAATGACTTTAGATGCGCACCATGAGTCCTTAGGGTTATGTGGGAACCCTTAGATTTTGGTAGGTTTAATGCAAGGGAAAGTGAACTTGGTGTCACTATCTTTGGATTGATCATATGCATGAAGATGCAGTGACTTGAGTTACTTTGGAACTCTTGTCTTTACATGAAATATCAAATGCGTGAACATGTATGCATAAAGTAGAGAGATAGAGAGAGAGAATACAATAGTAAACTAAACATAGATGCATAAGCAGTTATACAAACATTATAACAGCAAGAATAAACAAGAATAAAGGAAAGTAAAACAGTCGCCCTTTCCTCCATGGTTTTGAAATCGATGTCCGTATCTTAAATCCGGCAGAAGTTCAGTTATGCATGGTTTCTAGATGAGCATAAGGTTGAGGGTTTACTAATGTTTCCTAAAAAGGCTCAGTTCCCAGATCTTCAAACCTAAGCCCACTCCCTGGAGTGGTGCCATTATCGGTTGGTGATCTGAGCAGCAGAACCATCAAGAGACCATAGGCTAAGAAACTAACACAGCATCTACCCACAACTAATATACTGTTTCCCCTTCAAACTAGAAGGGACATATTCAAGTAGAGAATGCAAGTATGCAAATGCTTGTGCACATGTAATGGGTGTGTGGATTTTGAAAAATAGAGGAAAGGGCCTAACAACTCCCATCCATCCTATCCATTACATGGCAGTTAATAAAAAATAAAAATGTGAACAAAGGTCCACCCACAAATATAAAAATGCAAAAAGTCAGTACTTCAATGACAAACTTAATGCTAGATTAAATGATTGCATATGATTGAATGCAAATAATGACATATTTTTAAAATCAACTTTGAAAAGTTGATTTTGAAAAATTGAAGTGGATAGAATTAGACAAATTAATCAGACTCTAGATGAGTGATGGTGACGAGACATGACAATGGCCTAACCCTCTAAGCCTTCCCCAACAAAGTCTCCAGTGCTCTAAGCCTTCTCGATTTTTCATTGTAAGCACCCCATTTTTTATCGCTCGGCAGTCTACACTCCATCCAGACTTGTGTTCAAGTCATTATGGGCATATTCCTATCGAAACCAATTCTCTAGGTCCAAATCCTGTCAGTCCATCGCTTTGCGGGCCTGTCACACCCAAATAGAGGCAAAATGACCAAAATGCCCTTAGGGGCATTGTCCTTTCCTTTCCCTTTCCAACCCCACTCTCGAGACAGTTTATTCCTCGAGACGGTTCCACTCCAGGCACGTCTTTTCAAAGACGGTAAGACCCCTTTCCAATCCCACTCTCGAGACAGTTTATTCCTCGAGACGGTTCCAATCCAGGCACGTCTTTTCGAAGACGATAAGTCCCTTTTCCAATCCCACTCTCAAGACAGTTTATTTCTCGAGACGGTTCCAATCCAGGCACGTCTTTTCGAAGACGATAAGTCCCCTTTCCAATCCCACTCTCGAGACAGTTTATTCCTCGAGACCGTTCCACTCCAGGCGCGTCTTTTCGAAGACGGTAAGACCCCTTTCCAATCCCTCTCTCGAGACAGTTTATTCCTCGAGACGGTTCCAACTCAGGCATGTCTCTTCAGAGACGATAAGTCCCCTTTCCAATCCCTCTCTCGAGACAGTTTATTCCTCGAGACGGTCCGAGTAGCGAAACTACACACAAAACCGTTAGAGTAGCGAAAATACTCACAAATAGGTCGATATAGGGAATTAGCAACAAACCCTTGTGTCACGACGACCGCCGTTAGAGTGGCGGAAACACTCAAAACCCAGGTCAACACTAGTGTCTATTTGCCCACTTCGGTGAAAAATGACCAAACTGCCCTTTAGACCTTTTCCATGACTTTCCGGTCAAGATGACCATTTTGCCCCTAGGCATCCGAATGCCCCGGGAACCACACCGGCTCTGGGTATCAAACCGGTAACCCTCTAAGATTGCTTTTTATAGTACTCTCAACCTTCCTTTATCTTGCCGGATCATTCCGAGTCAGTTCCGGCCAACCCGGTACAAAATGACCGTTTTGCCCCTGGTGGGCCGGTCTCTTTTTTCGACCACACCGGCTCTGGGTATCAAACCGGTAACCTCCTGAGATTACTTTTTATGCTGTTCTCAACTTCCTTTTACCTTTCCGGATCATTCCGAGTCAGTTCCGGCCAACCCGGTGCGAAATGACCATTTTGCCCCTGGTGGGCCGATCTCCTTTTCCGACCACGCCGGTTTTGGAAATCAAACTGGCAACCTCTGGGAACATTTTGAATAATTTTTTCGGATCCCAAGTCTTCTTCTAGGACAGTCCGAGTTTGTCTCGGCGGTTTTTCGGTCCGATTGACCGTTTTGCCCCTAAAGGCCCGGTCAACCTTTCTGACAATCTTATCCTCACTTTTCAAGTCAAATACCTCCAGGACACTATTTTAAGTGTTCCTGCTCCTTTCCGGCCTCCCGGGTCATTCCCGGCTCCTTTAAATATTCCTAGACTTTCCGGAGTCACTCCTAGTGAAGCCAGGCTAAAAATTACATGGTAGTCACTAGTACAGGCGCCCAAATCTAGTCAAAGATACGTTGCTTGCCGACCTTAAACGTTTCCTAAATGGCTGGCGCCACTACTAGTGGCGCCAAGCCAAAAAATGGCCTGGCGTCACTCCTAGTGGCGCTAGTGTAAACTTTGGCCTGGCGCCAGTGTAAACTTTGGCCTAGCGCCACTGCAACAGGCGCTAGTGTTGTCTAACCTCTATAAATACAAAGCCTCTTCCAGCATTTAAACGGTCCACAAATTCAACCTAAAAATCATATATTTCGATATACAGAGCCTGAGTACTCCCTAAACCCTAGCCTCCTTAGGTTTTCCCAAACCCTAGCCACCGTGCACTAAACCCTAGCCTCCTATACACTCATACACACCCCCATACGCTCATACACTAACCTTCAACCCTCCTTCGAAGACTTGAAGAGTTGTAATCTGAAGTTTGAAGCTTGAAGACAACTCTTAAAGATTGAAGACGAAGATAAAGACGAAGATCGAAGACCGAAGAAAGCAAGGCGCACAAAATAACAAGACATACGGTAGGCTCCCTATTTAAATTTCCGCACCTCCCCCCTCTGTCTTCTCTCTCTTAACCCACTTGGGTTTTCTCTATTTTAATCCCCCATCTCTTTTCCCCCCTTTCTTTGCATGCTTGAAACAATGGGATTCCCGGTCCATGTGTAGGATTGGGCTATTGGAGAGTCATCGTGTCGGGGGCTTTCTTCTAGTCTAACCAGAGACCACGTGGGTCCGGCCCCCTTGATTATGTGGTGAAGCCTTAACCTTGTATGTTCACGACCCCAAAATTGTATTGTGCATATCATGATCTTGCATCTTCCAAAATTAGTTTTTGAACTCGTTTTCAGAATCGTTTACAAACTTGTTTTCAAAATTGCATCAAAATCTCTTTTTCAAAAACTTGTTTTCAAAACCACAATTCTAGGGTGATTCTAGCCTTTCCATGGCTAGGGTTGCTTTAGGAAAGTGTTACATTAAAAGTGACCTTTTTGGTCTATATTTTCAAATCTTATTGTTTTCCAAAACCACTTTCTTAAAGTGGTTCTAGCCTTCTTATGGCTAGAATTGCTTTAGGAAAGTGAGACATTTTCATACTTTTCAAAAAGCTCTCTTTTCAAAAATCCCTTCCTAAAAATCTCTTTTTCAACATACTTTCCTAAAACTCTCCTCTCCAAAATTGTTTTCAAAAACTCCCTTCCAAAATCTATTTTTCAAAACTCCCTTTTTTTAACTCCTTTCCAAAATCCTCTCCCCAACGTCTACTTTCTAAAAACGTTCCCCAAAAATCTTTCCAAAAATTCTCTTCAACAATCTTCTACCAAAAATCTTCCTAGAAAAACTCTCTCCAAAAATCTTTCCAAAAACTCTTTTTCCAAAATCTTTTCTCTAGAAACTCCTCTATAGGATTTCTTTCTAAAACCTTTGTTTCCAAAAACACACTTTCCAAAAATTCCTTCTCTTTAAAATCTTTTTCCAAAAACTCCTCCCTAGGATTCCCTTCTAGAAAAACCTTCATTTTCAAAAACACATTTTCCAAAAACTCTTTCCTTAGAGCCCAAGTCAAGCCCTAGAACCCACAATTAGGAAACCCTAATTTTCTTTCCAAAAACATGATTTTCGAACTTTGCCCCAAACCTAGGTTTCCAAAATCTCTTGTTTTCACATCCAAACTATACATATTTCCAAAACCTCTTTTCTACATCAAAACTATAATTTTTCAAAACTAGGGTTTCTAAAATCTCCCTTTCCAAATCCTTGCCAAGTCCTATTTTCCCTTTAGGAAACTAAATCTAATTTACCCGTTTAGGAAAATAGATCCTATCCTCCGTTTTTGGAAACAAAATCAAACTTTCCCTTTTAGAAACAAAATCCAATCCCTTCCCAATCCAACTGTTTCCTAATTCGAATTCTTCCTAAACTTCTCCTTTCCTAAATCCTAAGTTTCCAAAACTTGAACATAAAAGTCTTTCCTAAATTTTAAAACTCAGGTTCCACATCCTTCCTAACTCTACTCTTTCCTAATTCTCCCCCTTTCCAAGCTGTAACTTTTCAAACCTTTCCTAATTTCAAGATTTTCTAAAACTCAAACTCTAAAACTGTCTAAATCTTAAACTTTCTAAATTTCAAATCTTTTCAAATTCTAAGCTTTTTAAATTCAAAACTTTCTTAATTCAAACCTTTTCTAAATCTTTCCTAATTTAAAATCTTTCTAAAATTCTAAGCTTTCTAAATTCAAAACTTTCTTAACTTGAAACTTTCTAAATTCTAAGTCTTTCTTAAACTAAACTTTTCCTAATTCAAAACATTTCCAAATCCAATACTTTCTTATTCTCAAAACTTTCTTATTTTCAAAACTTTCCTATTTTCAAAACTTTCTTATTTCAAAACTTTCCTAATTCGAAACTTTCCTAATTTAATACTTTCCCATTTCAAAACTTTCCTAAAGTGAAAACTTTCCAATTTCCAAACATTCTTAAATTCTAAACTTTCTTAATTCGAAACCTTCCTAAACCAGACCTTTCTTAATTCAAACATTTCCTAAATCCAATCTTCCCTAATTTCCTAAACCTTCCAAGTCAAGTCAAATCTTTCCTAAGTCTCTTCTCTTTCCTAAGTTTAGGTTTCCTAAAACCAATTCTTTCCAAAGTCAATCTTTCCCAAGCAAGTCCAATCTCCTCAATTTCAATTTCCAATCTCCTCTTCCAATTTCAAATTAAATTCAATTTCCAATTCAATCTCTTTTTTCCAATCAACTCTTCTATTTTCAATCAGACTCTTGTCCAAACTACGACTGATCTGATTCCCCCAAAGGGATACGCAGGCAACCTTTATAGGTGCGGTCACAACACTTTTCAAACTTTCAATTCCACCCTCATGGGTGCGGTCTCCATATTTTAAAATTCCAAATTCCAATCTACTTTCAAAATTCCAATTTCAAAATTTCTATTTTCAAATTTCTACTTTCAATTTTCAAACTTTCCAATTTCAATTCCATCTCTTCAAATCTATTTTCAAATCAAATCAATTTCAAATCAATCTCTTTCCAAATCTATTTTTCAATTCCCTTAACTTGCACTTGCATATCATGCATCATGTTAGTTTCTTTTCAAGCATTGTTTTTCAAAGTGGATAGGATTGACCAATAGTTAGGTGAAGACTCTCATAGGTGAATCTAGGGTAGATTGACATGTAGGTACCGAAAGGGCGGGGTAGGGTGATGGCTTAGTGCGTCTTCCCTACACGTAACCAACATCCGAACCTAGGATCACTGATTTCAAAGACCAAAACGGAGTTATTTTTCAAAAAGGGCTAAATATTTTCTAAAGGTTGCCAAACAACCTGTTTTCCTAAAAACCTGCTCTTGAGGAGATAATTTCAAAATCGTTTTCCAAAAACCCTAAGTGTAGTCTTCGGATTATTCTTAGTTTTTACATGACCTAACTCACCTTAATCAAGTTAGGTGGCGACTCCGAATATTTTTCAAAAGTTCTTTATTCAAATTAAATTTTCAATTCAAACCTAGTCGCACTAATTCTTTTAGGAGGGTGAGTTCTAACGAGAGAGTACAACATTTTTTCCGCTTGTGTGAGTATTCCTCGAGTGTGAAAAATCTGGGCGTGACATTCACACTTGAGAAATACAAGTGAGAAAAACACAATGTTCTTTCGTTAGTACTCATCCTCCTAAAAGGACGAGTGCGACTAGGTTTGAAATTGAAATTGATTTGATTAAAGTCTTTTGAAAAAAGTTTGGAGTCATCACCTAACTTGATTAAAGTGAGTTAGGTCACCTAAAACTAAGTGCAATCCGAAAGATTAAACTTAGGATTTTTAAAAAAGGTTTTGAAAACTTCCTGAAGAGAGAGTTTTAAAGAAAATATGTTATCTGGCAACCTTTGGAAAGATTTAAGCCCTTTTTGAAAAATAACTCCGTTTTGGTCTTTGAAAACAGTGATCTAGGTTCGGAGGTTGGTTACGTGTAGGGAAGATGTTCTAAGATCATCAGCCTACCCTGCCCTTGCGGTACCTATATGTCCATTCACCCTAGGTTCACTCAATTAGAATATTTGATTAACAAATGTCCAATACTATTCACTTTGAAAAGAGTTATATGATGCATGATAAGTGCAAGAAAAAGATTTGATTTTAAAAATATATTTGAAAGGAAGATTTGATTTTGAAAATAGATTTGAAGAGAAGATTTGAAGTTTGAAAGAAGGTTTTAGAAATTGAAAACTTGAAGTAGATTATAGAATTGGAAACTTGAAAAAGGTTGTAGAATTGAAAATTTAAAAAACATTGTGGAATTATAAATTTGAAAAAGGTTGTGATCACACCCAAGAGAGTTGCATATGTATCCCTTTGTTGAAAATCAGGTCAGTCGTACTTCAGATAATAGTCCAATTGAAAATAGACACTTTGAGGTTTTTGAAAAAGTTTAACTTGAAAAGATTCGATTTGAAAAGTGCTTGATTTGAACTTTGGATAGAAGATTTAAAATTAAAATTTGACTTAGAATTGAACTTGGAGAAGGGATTAAACTTTGAAAGAGAACCTGGACTTCATTTGGGAAAGAAAGAGTTGAGTTTTGAAAATATTTTGACTTGGATTGAAGTTGAAAAACTATCTTGGTTTAGAAAGTAGTTTTAGATAAGAATTGTGTTAGCCTCAAGTTTTCATTAATTGATTTTGATGATAACAAATATAAATGTTTTAATGATTAAAATTTGGTTAATCTCAAGATTTCATAATAAAGTATGTTTGATGTATGAGTTAAAATTTTTATGTTAAACGTTTAAATATATTGTGCATTTCAATGATAAATCACTTAATTTTTTATTTATATTTTAAATGTTAATTATCTAACATTTCTTGAAGTTATTGTTAGTCTTGGACTTAAAAGGAATGCATAGTATGAAGAAGAAGACTAAGTCAAAGATGATGGTAAAAAAGCTCATTGGATATAGTTTTAGTATTATGTACATAACTTTTGATCCAATTGTTGGATTGATCTGATTTTTATGGCATTGGAAATAAGATTCAAATTCCTATAAATGGTATTTTATGAGGATTTTGTGAATAGAATGTCTTATGGGACAAAACTGAGCTGGAATGTGACACATTGGAGCAGAAGTTCAAAATATGACAACTGGGAGATAGCTCGAGTAATTTTATCATTACTTTTGATCTAATAGTTGGATATCTATGACTCTTGTTGATCTGAAAAGATGACTTTCAAGGCTGCAACTTTTATCCTATAGCTATTTCCAAATTCAAACGTTATAAAGGAGAAAATCGAGGTGGAAATGAAGACAACTCTGCAGAAAGTCAAATATGTCAATTGGGAGACAACTTGAGTATTTTGATGATAACTTTTGATTCGACAATTGGATCGACATGATTCTTATAGATTTGAAAACAAGACTTCTATCACTACAACCTTTATCTCATAGACATTTTCAAATTCAAATGTTATAAGGGAGAAAATTGAGGTGAAAGTGAAGATAACTATTCAGAAATTCAAATATGACAACTGGAAGACAGCTTGAGTATTTTGATGATAACTTTTGATCTAGTTGTTGGATCGACATGATTCTTAAGCTTTTGAAAAGTGGACTTCCATATATACAACTTGTCTCTTATAGACATTTTTAAATTGAAACGTTATCAAGGAGCAAATCGAGGAGGAACAGAAGAAATCATATTTGAAATTCAATTCCTGACTGGCAGCAACTTTGTTCAAACGGGAAGAAATGTGTTAAAACCTCTCCAATGACTAGAAGTTGATTTTAAGCTGTGAATAATCCACTATTCTTCCTCTATAAATAGAGATACACAAGAGAACCAAGTACACACAAGAGATTACAAAGATTGAGCATAGAAAGTGATATTCATTAAGATGTTCAAGTTTTGAGCTTTACTTCTTCATCATTCCATTTCATCTTTGATCTTCATTGTTTTATTTAACTCTTAAGAGTTTTGTATCTATTGTTGTGAGATTGAACTCCCCTATATCATTTGTAAAAGGGCTTTTAAACCCTTATGATTTATTTCTTGAGTGATTGAGAGGAACACTTGGAGGAAAAGATCCTCTTGATGCTTTGTTTTGGAGAGCAAAGCAAAGGGTTATTTTTTAAGTGTTTTTGGAACAAAACACTTGGTGTGAAGGTTTACTAGTAACCGGACAAGCTAGTGATGGAAAGCTATTTGAAGAATAGTGGATTTGTCCAAGAAAGGAGCCTTGGAGGTGGACATAGGATTGGCATAAGAGGAGCCAACCGAACCACTTTAAATCGTTGTGTTTGATCTCTTCTCTTTTCTCTCTTTTTATCTTGCTTAATATCTTTTTTATATATAGTCTTGCTATACTTGAGATACACACACACTTGAATCATTTGTACTAATCTCACATTGATCATATATTAGCTTGTCTTATTCATTACTTAACTAGATTAATATTTTATATCTTTTCTATTGCATCTCACCTCTTGGAAATTAAGTGTATCGGATTATTTTAAATTTTAAATTTTAATTATAAACCAAATTCACCCCACCCCCCCTCTTGGGTTGCTACCTGGTTTAACAAGTTGAAGCTTCCTAACTTAGGATTAGGGTTGAACTAGGGTTTAGGTAACCTAAGGTTGAAGCATATACTTGAAATAAGAAGGTTTGATATAGACTTGAGAAGTTTGATTTTAGAAAATTTTTATTTTAGAAAACTTAGAATTAGGAAAGATGAGGTTTAGAATAGATTGGAAGAGAATCGATTTGATTTTACAAACACTTGACTTGGAAAGACTTGCAAATATTTGACTTGATTATTTGATTAGAAAGAATTTAGAAAGTTAGGGTTTAGGAAAGATTGGATTTTGGAAAGTTTTGAATTAGGAATGTTTCAAAAATAGAAAAGTTCCATTTTAGGAAAGTGCCAAATTAAGCAAGTTTTATTTTAGGAATGTTTCTATCTTAGGAAAGTTTTGAATTAGGAAAGAGTTGGTTTTGGAAAGATTTGAATTTCAAAAGTTTTGAATTTAGAAAGATTTGAACTTTGAAAAGATTTGGAAGTTTTGAATTTAGAAAAGATTTGAAAGCTTAGATTTAGGAAGGATTTGAAGTTTGGAAAGATTTGATAAGTTGAATTTAGAATGTCGAGATTAGAAAGGTTTGAATTTAGAAAAAATTTGAATTAGGAAAGATTTGATTCCTATTTTCTAAAGTGGAAGATTAGATTTTGTTTCTAGAAATAGATGATTTTATTTTATTTCCAAAAGTGAAAGATTGGATTTAGTTTCCTAAGTTGGAAGATTTGATCTAGTTTCCTAATTTGGAATATTTGATTTGACATGGAATTGGAAAGGTTTGATTTTTGAAAATCTTACATTTCGAAACCTATGATTTGGTGTAGAAAAAGTGATTTTGGAGATTTTAGATTTGATGTAGAAAATAGTTTTGGAAACCTATGGTTTTGCGGCAAAATAGGAAGTCATGATTTTAGAAAATGGAGTTAGGGTTTCCTAACCATGAATTCTAGGGCTTGACTTGGACTCCAAGAAAGGAGTTTTTGGAAAGGAGATATTTGAATAGACTTTTTAGAAAGTAAATTTTTTAAAAGAGGTTTTAGGAAAAAGTTTGAAAAGAGTTTTTAGGAAGTAGGTTTGAAAAGAGTTTTTAGGAAAGAGATTTGTAGAACAACTTGGAAAGAAGTTTGCATAGAGACTTTTACAAATATCTCACTTTCCTAAAATGACTCTAACTATAAGGAGATTAGAACCATTCTAGGGTGGTGATTTGAAAACAACAAGGATTTGAAATATGGACCATAATGATCCCATTAGATATCACACTTTCCTAAGGCAACCTTAACCATGGAATGGCTAGAATCATCCTAAGACTATGGTTTTCATAAAAATAAATTCAGGTGTACACCAAAAAAATTGGACCTTGAAAGTCACATTGAATATAACACTTTCCTAAAACAACCCTAACCATAGAATGACTAGAATCACTTTAAGCTTGTGATTTTGAAAACTAGTTTGAAAAAGAAGATTTTGAATACAATTTTTGAAAAAGAGTTTTGATGTAAAGTTAAAAACAACTTTGAAAATAATTTTGAATGGATATATGAATATGATATGCACAATGAAAAAAAGGTCATGAAAATACAAGGCTAGGCTTCACCACATAATCAAGGGGGCCCAAACCCACACCATCAAGTGTTAAATTTGAATATAGCCCCCGACACGAGGACTTTCAACAATTCTTCCTAGGTATGAATCGGGGAGTCCATTGTTTCAAGCATGCAAGAAAAGGAGGTAGAAGATAGGGGA
The DNA here is from genome assembly GCA_033060915.1 of Euryodendron excelsum. Taxonomy (NCBI): domain Eukaryota; kingdom Viridiplantae; phylum Streptophyta; class Magnoliopsida; order Ericales; family Pentaphylacaceae; genus Euryodendron; species Euryodendron excelsum. The sequence goes on along the minus strand of CM065386.1, from coordinate 45,052,191 downwards.
TTACAATAGAAGAAAACCTAAGTGGGTTAGGAGAGAAAAGAGAGAGGGGGGATTGCATAAAAGTAAATCGAAAGCCTACCGTGTCTTCTTCTTGCTTTGCTTTAGTTGGACTTTGAGAACATTAAAGTTATAGTAGCTTGAGTCTTCAATGGAGGTCTTGGAGGCTTGTGTTTCAATATAGAAGGTGTATAGAGGCTAGGGTTTGAGTTTATGGAGGCTAGGGCTTGAAGAGGCTAGAGAGGGCTAGGGTTTGGAGAGACTTCAAGCTCTGAATTTTGAGAGAAAAAGTTTCTGGAATGTGTTTGCGGACCTCTTTCACGTAGGGGGAGGGTTTGTATTTATAGACAATGGAAATAGCCTTGGTGCCTGTTGTAGTGGCGTCAAGGTAAAAAATACATTGGCGCCACTCCTACTGGTGCCAGGCCATTTATTGGCTTGGCGCCTCTGCTAGTGACTCCAACAACTTAGAAAAATTTTAAGACAACAAGAAACGTATCTTTTGACCCTTGGCACGCAAGGCAAAAGATCTGGGTGCCTATCTTAATGACTACCATGTAATTTTTCGTTTGGCTCTACTAGAAGTGACTTTGAAAAGTCCAAGAACGATCTAAAAGGTTCTGAGTAACCAAACTCAGCCAAAGATGGATGGGAACTCTTGGGAGAGTGTCCCAAAGGTAACTGACTTAAAAAAACAATGTCAGAATGTTTGAAACGGTTGACCGACCTGCCATGGGCAAAACGGTCAATTGAACCGAGAAAACACCGGAATGTACTCGAAGTGACCCATGACAAGGCTTGAAGATTGGAAACACTATTGAGAGTGTTCCGAGGGGTTACCGGCTTGATATGCAGAGCCGATGTGGTTGAAAAAGGCTATCGGCCCACCAGGGGCAAAACGGTCATTTTGCACCAATCTTGCCGGAATGGACTCGAAATGATCCAAAAATGTGTTAGAAGTTCAAGAATACTATTAGAAGCAGTCTCGGAAGGTTACCAATTTGATGCCCAGAGCCGGTGTGGTTCCTGGAGGCGATTGGATGCCTAGGGGCAAAATGGTCATTTTGACTGGATGGTCTAGAAATTAACCCAAAACTGACTAGAAGGCATTTGAACATGCTAGATTGTTCGTGGGACAATCTTGAAAAGGTGTACTTAGCGCTCTGAGGACTTAGGTACTTTCTTGAGAAGTGTGCTGTAAAGGGCCCAAGAGGCAATTTGGTCATTTTTTATCAGAGTAGGCTAATAGGCATTAGTGTTGACCTAGGTTTTGAGTATTTCTACCACTCTGATGGTGTGTGACGAGTTAGTTTCCAAAGGTATTCCATCATTTTGTAAACGTGTCACAGCCAAGAGGCGTATTTGGTCCTGTGATATAGGGGTTTTGTTGGGAATTCCCAATGTCGACCTGTCTACGAGTGTTTCCACCACTCTAACAGTTGCGATGTTTTCCAGTGTTTCTGCCACTCTGATGGAGTGCATTCATTCCAGAGACTGCTTAATCTTAAGGAATCTATTAGATGGACTTATCGTCTGAAAGAACAACTTTCTCAAAAGACGTGCCAAATAACAGACATTCTACATTGGTGGGCTAGGAGGCACAATAAGTGAACCGTTCTACCATCTCAGAGACTTGGGTTTCGTCTCGGTCAACGGGTTTGAAGGGACTTACCATTCCAAGGAGTTTTCTCGGTAAACATGCCAGACTAGATGGACTTACCGTATAAGGGATTAACTTTCTCGAAGAATGTGCCTATTTGAGTTCAATTAGTCTGGACTAGAATTGAGGTTGAAATAGGGACTTACCATCTTTAGGAAGACGTGTCAATTGGAATTGGACTGAGTAATGCCCCAAGGGCATTTTGGTTATTTTGTCTCTATTGGGCCTAACAGGCTTGTGAAGCGATTGATTGACTGGATTGAGTCTAAAAAACTGGTTTGGAGTTGAATGTGTATGTGTCAGTTTGAATGTGAGTCTGGTCAGGCTGGAGATTGACGAGCAGTCAAAAATGGGATGCTTACATTGAATTTGGAAAGTTGAGATTTTGAAAGGTTTGAAATTAGAAAAGATTTTATCTCTATTTCTTAAAATAGAAAATGGGATTTTATTTTTAAAAATAGATGATTTGATTTTGTTTCCAAAATTGGAGTATTTGGTTTGGTTTCCTAAATTGGAAGATTTGATATGGCATGGAATTAGAAAGGTTGAGTTTTGAAAATCTTAGATTTGGAAACCTATGATTTGATGTAGAAAATAGTTTTGGAAACCTATGATTTGAGGCAAAATAAGAAGTCATGATTTTATGAAAGGGAACTAGGGTTTCTTAACCATGGATTCTAGGGCTTGACTTGAACTCCAGGAAAAAGAGCTTTTAGTAAGCCGTTTTGCTTAACAATTTGGAAAGAGGTTTGAATATGGGCTTTCACAAGTCTCTTGAATATCTCACTTCAAGAGATTATGGTTTTCATAAAAATAATTTCGGGTTTACACCCAAGATTTGGACCTTGATAGTCACATTGTATATAACACTTTCCTAAAACAATCCTAACCATGGAATGACTAGAATCACTATAGGAGTGTGATTTTGAAAACAAGTTTGAAAAATAACATTTTGAATGTAAGTTTTGATAACAACTTTGATGCAAGTTTCAAAATAATTTTGAAGGCAATTTTGAATGGATGTATGAATATAACATGGACAATGCAATATGGTCGTGAACATACAAGGCTGAGCTTTACCACATAATCAAGGGGACGGAACCCACACCATCAAATGAACTAGAAGAAGGCCCCTAGCATGATGACCTTCAACAGTCCTTCCTAGGCATGAACCGGGGAGTCCATTGCTTCAGGAATGTAAGAAGAGGAGGTAGAAGATGGGGATTAAAATAGAAGAAAACTCAAGTGGGTTAGGAGGGAGAAGAGAGAGGGGGGACTACATAAAAGTAAATAGAAAAACAGCCTTGTATTATTCTTGCTTTCATTGTTTGGTTTGCTTTGCTTTACATGAACCTTGAGAGCTTTGAAGTTGCAGCACTTGAGTCTTCAATGGATGTTTGGAGGCCTGTGTTTGAGTGTACAAAGTGTATGGAGGCTAGGGTTTGAGTGTATGGAGGCTAAGACTTGAAGATGCTTGAGAGAATTAAGGTGTGGAGAGATTTTAAACTTTGTTTTCAAAGAGACAAAGTTTCTAGACTAAATTTGTGGACTTTTTTTTATGCAGAGGAGGGTCTGTATTTATAGGCAATTGAAATGACCTTGGCGCCTATTGTAGTGGTGCCCGGGTAAATTTTCCCCTAGTGCCACTAGGAGTGGTGCCAACCACTTAGAAAGGTTTTAAGGCAGCAAGAAACCTATCTTTTGACCCTTGAGACACAATGCAAAAGATTTGGGTGCCTGTCCTAATGATTACCATGTAATTTTTGGCTTGGCTTCACTAAGAGTGAGTCTAGAAAGTGCCGAAATGATCCGGAAGGTTCCGAGTAACCAGATTTGGCTAGGTATGGACGGGAACCCTCGAGAGAGTGTCCCAAAAGTAACTAGCTTGAGAAACAATACTAGAATAGTTGAAAAGGTCGACCAGCCAGCCATGGGCAAGATGGTCAATTGAATTGAAAAAATACCAGAATGGACTCGGAGTGACTCGTGAGAAGGCTTAAAGGTTGGAAATACTATGGAGAGTGTTCCGATAGGTTACCAATTTGATACCCAGAGCATAAAAGGCGACCGGCCGATTAGGGGCAAATCGGTCATTTTGTACCGGACTCACCAGAATATACTCGAAATGATTCGAAAAGGTGTGGGAAGGTCAGGAATACTACTAGAAGCATCCTTGGGAGGTTACCGGTTTGATACCCAGAGTTGGTGTGGTTCCTGGAGACAGTCAGATGCCTAAAGGCAAAATAGTCATTTTGATCGGATGGTCTCAAAATTGATCCAGAATCAACTGGAAAGCAATTGAACATGCCGGATTGTATTTGGGATAATCTTGAAAAAGTGAGCTTACCATTCTAAGGAGTTAGGTACTTGCTTGAAAAGTATGCTAGAAGGGCCTACGGGCAATTTGGTCAATTTTTACTAGAGTAGGCTAACATGCACTGGTGTTGACTCGGGTTTTGAGTGTTTCCGTCACTCTAACGATGTGTGACAAGTTGGTTCCAAAGTTTCTGTCACTCTGATGGTGTATGACGAGTTGGTTTCTAAAGGTATCCCGTCTTTCAGTAAACGTGTCACGTCCAAGAGGCTTGTTCGGTCTCGTGACGTATGGGTTTTGTTGGTAATTCTCAATATCGACCTGTTTGTGAGTGTTTCCACCACTCTGACAGTTGCGATGTTTGTGAGTGTTTTCATCACTCTGACGATGTAAGTTCATTCCGGAAACTGCCTGATCTCAGGAAGCTTCTAGATGGACTTATCATCTAAGGAATTAACTTTCTTGAAAGACGTGCTAGATAATGAACATTTTACATTGGTTGGTTAGCAAGCGCCAAAAGTGAATTGTTCTACCATCTCAGGAACTTGGTTTCCGTCCCGGTCTACGAGTTTGAAGAGACTTACCGTTTTGAGATGTTTTCAACTGTTGACTCAAGGTCGATTCTCATGTTGATTTGGATGATAACTAAACTTTACGTTATTTTACTAATGCTTTTACTTAGTGTACAGATTAATAAAGTTTATAATTTAGACTTAAATTTTAAACTTAAGTCTAAATACATGTCAAAGAGAATACACAACAAATTCAAGATCAAACAATGAACTTCAAGAGCTATGAAATAAACCAAATAGATGAGTGATGCCTATCTCTACTTCAAACAAAGGTTTTACATTCGAAGAGATTGAAGGTGTTCAAATGAAACGTTCATCAAGTATGCATAGACTCATTGAAGACTGACTTTCACTCAAGAAAGATTGAAAGACTTCATCAGAATGCGCAATGATCAGTTGAAGATGAATTGATTATTGAAGAGATTGAAAATGCTCAAGAGAAAACTTCATCAAGAATGCAAAGATCAATTCCAGATTAAGTGATTGAAGTTGGTTAAGAAGAAAATTCACAATGATTGTCTGATCTCTACATGGAATCCAAGTGAAGAATTCTTCTGATATGTAAGGAATCAATGAAGACAATATGCATGAAGAGATTTCATCTAGTTAGCAAGAAGTCTCATTGAAGTGATTTTAAAGAAGAAAGAAGAACTTTTAGCTAAGAGAAGAAGTCGGCAATGAAGCATTGTGAAGCTCTACATAATTGAGGAAGCTTGGCATTGAAAGAGATGCTTCTACAATGAAAGAGGAAGCTTTGCAAATGAAGAAGAAAAGATCAACATTAATTTAATGAAGCACTGACAGTTTGAGGGTCAAGAAAAGATGAATATCAAATGATTGATTCAATCCAAATTGAATAGAAATTAACTCTGATGAGTTAAAGAGATTTGATTGATCATCATACCCTAAATAAATACTCCTTGAAGATCTTATACTATTGCTGAGATGATCTGAATAATTAGAAGACAAAATGCAGACTTTTGGGTAATGAGCGAATTCATGGAAATGAAGAGTTGCCTTATGGAGACAAACACAAAAGGCTTGTAGACAAAATGATCAAATGAGTGGACTCATTGAAATGAAGTGTCACCTCATGAACACAGAAGCAAAAATCTGAAGACCAAATAAACAATGAGCAGACTTATAGAAATGAGAATTGCCTTATGAAGACAGACGCAGAAAGCTTGAAGATCAAATGAGCAGAGAGCCAACTCTTTGATATAAAGAATCGACTTATGAAACCTGAAGCAAGTTTTCTGTGCAAAGAGCGGACTCATGAAATTGAAGAGTCGCCTCATGAAGACAGAAGCAAAATGACGTGAAGACAGAATGAACATGGAGTCGACTCATTGATATGAAGAGCGGACTCATGGAGATAGTGAACAACATCTAGTAAATGCAGAACCATAAAGTGTCGACTCTACAAGCATGGAGTCGACCCTTGGGATATAACGGCTAGTTGTTCTAACGTTATAACGGATTGGACGTGCATTAAATGAAGCCCAACAATCTCTAACGGATGGAATCAATACAGGGCTTTATATACAAGCTTCCAGCTACATTTATAACATGGAAGAGAGACAAGAAACAATAATCATTGACTGATCAACTGAAATTCCTGAATATTCTTCTTGTCTTCAACTTGTGCGCTTTGATTGTATAATCTACTCTTGTTAGAGAGTTTGTGAGTTACTTGTATACTCTTATACACTTGTAAATGAGAGTTTGAGAGTTCTCTTGTGAAAGAAAAACTCTTGTAAGTTTGAGTGGAGCTTGGACAAAACCACTTGGTGGCTGAAGAACTTAGGTGGAAGTTCTTGTGTATAGTGAGCTGAGCACTTTCTCAATCAGCAACCCATTTGTAATTAGAGGTTACATAGTGGAAGAAGACTTCATAGAGGTCTTGGGGTGAGGACTTAGACCACGGTTTGTGGTTGAACCTCAGTAAATCTGTGTGTCCTTTTATTGCTTGGTTTTCTTTACTTCTACTGATTACATTGCATTATATATAGATTGATCGCTGGTATATTGCTTAGATTAATTTTAATTAATCTTAATTGTCATTAATCTTTGAAAAACCTAATTCACCCCCCTCTTGGGTTGCCTTTTGGGCCAACAATTGGTATCAGAGCTAGTATTCCTGTTTTTAAGGCTTAACATCCTAGGAATAGAACCATGACAACCAATTTTGGAAGCTCTCTTGGTGAGAGTCAATCCACAAATAGACCACCTATGTTCAATGGCCCCAATTACAATTATTGGAAAAATAGAATGAGAGTCTACATTCAATCAGTAGATTATGAACTTTAGAGACTTATTGTAAATGGTCCCAAAACTCCTACTACCAGAGTAGAGCAAATAGATGTCCCTGAACTTGAATCCGAATGGAATGAAGATGATCTGAAAATGCTACAATCTAATGCTAAAGCTATGAATATTTTATATTGTGCACTTGATCCCAATGAATTTAATTGTATTTCCACTTATGAATCAGTGAAAGAAATATGGGATAGATTAGAAGTCACACATGAAGGTTCCAATCAAGTTAAAGAATCTAAAATCAATATATTGGTACATAGCTATGAATTGTTTAAAACGAAACCTGATGAATCCATCACCAAAATATTCATAAGGTTCACTGATATTATTAATAGTTTAAAATATCTTGGAAAGGTGTATCCTAACAATGAGCAGGTAAGGAAGATTCTAAGGTCTTTACCAAAGGCTTGGGAAGCTAAGGTCACAGCTATCCAAGAAGCAAAAGACCTCAACACCCTACCTCTGGAAGAACTCTTGGATTCTCTAATGACTCATGAGCTCACACAAAAGCAACATGCCTAAGAGGATGAAGAAAATAAGAAAAGGGTAGTTGCATTCAAATCCACCAGTCAGGATGATGATGAATCTGCAACTGATGAGAAGGAAGATGAAATTGCTCTCATCACTCAGAAATTTAGGAGATTCATGAAAAAGAAATGGAGAGGTGGAAGGAAGCATGAAGCCAAGGGAGAACCTAGCAAGGAACCCAACATTACATGCTATGAATGCAAGAAGCCTAGCCATATGAAGGCAGAGTGCCCTCTGCTTAGAAAGAGAGGAAAGAAATATCAAGGGAAGAAGGCCATGGCTGCCACAACATGGAGTGATGAAGAAGAATCAAGCTCCGAAGAAGAAGCTGAGTCACAAGAAGTGGCTAATCTATGTCTCCTAGCTTATGAGGATGATAGTGAGGTATCAGACTCTTCCAAATTTACTTGTAATGAATTACAAGATGCATTTGATATTTACTTTGTGAATTCAGAAAAATGGGAATTAAAAATGGACTTCTTAGAAAGATGGTTTCTACTCTTACTAATGAAAATGAAAATTTACAAAAGGAAAATGAATTTTTGAAAAATAAAATTCGCGTCTCGAAGGATAAGATTAAGAAAGATTCTTTTCAAAAAGACGTTTCAAAAGAAAATCATATTTTGCTTGATAAGGTTAAAAACTTGGAAACAAGTTTTTATAGATGTGTAAATGGAAAAGAAAAACTGGATGCAATTTTGGAAAAACAAAATGTTCATTAGACAAAGCTGGACTTGGCTTTGATCCTTTTAAAAGAAAGAAATTTTCAAAAGGCAGATTTGGTGCCTCAACTAGAAAACCATAGATATCATGCTTTTACTGTCATAAAAAGGGACATATTGCAAGTAGATGCTATGTATTACAAAAATCAAATGTTCCTAAAACTGCATGGGTCCCTAGAGGACCATTAAGGACTAACCCCGAAGGACCCAAGATGATTTGGGTACCTAAAGTCAGATAAATCCTTTCGCAGGTATGCCTTCAAGCAAAATCCAAGAAAGACCATTGGTACTTGGATAGTGAATGTTCAAGGCACATGACGGGAGATGAAGCACAATTCTCTTCTCTCTCACCAAAGGATGGATGTCTTGTCACATTTGGTGACAATAGCAAAGGGAAGATCATCGGTATAGGTAGTATCGGTAAGAATTCTTCGACATCTATCGAAAATGTATTACTTGTTAAAGGACTCAAACACAATCTTTTGAGCATTAGTCAACTTTGTGACAAATGATGCAAGGTTGTATTTGAATCTTCTAAATGAGGTAATTGACATTAATGATAACAAGACAATTCTCACTGGACATAGACAAGACAATATTTATGTTTGATTTATCTTCTTGTAAAATAGAATGCCTTGCTGCTATGAATAGTGATACAAGTTGGTTGTGACATAGAAGACTTGGTCATATTAGTATGAGCATACTTTCAAAGGTTTCTAAAAATGATTTGGTCAAAGGCCTTCCAAAAATAAAATTTGACTAAGATAGAGTTTGTGATGCTTGTCAATTAGGTAAGCAAACTTGAATTTCTTTCAAATCCTTGAATATGCTCACTACCTCTAGGCCACTTCAACTATTGTATATGGACTTATTTGAACCAACAAGGATTTTGAGTCTTGGTGGTAAACAATTTGCACTTGTTATTGTTGATGATTATTCTAGATTTACATGGACATTCTTCTTAGCTCATAAAGATGAGACAATTGTTTTCTTCACAAAATTTTGTCAAAAAGTCCAAAATGAAAAAAAAATTTCCATCACTTCTATTAGGACTGATCATGGAGGGGAATTCGATTGCAAACCTTTTGAAATGTTTTGTGATGAAAATTGTTTTGATCACAACTTTTCAGCTCCTAGAACACCTCAACAAAATGGGCTTGTTGAGAGGAAAAACAGAGTTTTAGAAGAAATGGGTAGAACCATGCTTTGTGAAAATGGTTTACCAAAATACTTTTGGACTGAAGCTATAAACACAGCTTGTTATGTTTTAAATCAAATTTTATTCAGAAAGTTTTTGAACAAAACCCCCTATGAACTTTGGAAAGATAAGAAACCAAATGTCTCATACTTTAAAGCTTTTGGATGTAAATGTTTTGTATTGAATAACAATAAAGACAAACTCGGTAAGTTTGATGCAAAATCTGACGAGGGTGTATTTCTTGGGTATTCAACACATAGCAAGGCTTATAGAGTATTTAATAAGAGGACTTTAGTAGTTAAAGAATCAGTTCACATCACTTTTGATGAACTTAATCATTCTTTAAAGAATGTTGCAAGTGATGATGCAGATGAGCTAGAACCTGAACTGAAAAAGATGGACATCCAACCAAGCTCAAATGAGGAATCTCAAAAAGAAAGAGAAGCACAAGGAGTTCCTACCAACCAACAAGAAATTAATGAAGGTCTACCTAAGCAGTGGAAGTTTGTGCATAACCATCCTACGAAACAAATCCTAGGTGATCCTTCATAAGGAGTAAGAACTCGATCCTCTATTAAAAATATATGTAATCATCTTGCATTATTATCACAAATAGGGCCTAAATGTTTTAATGATGCTGAACATGATGAATTTTGGATAAATGTAATGCAAGAGGAATTGAACCAATTTGAAAGGAATGAGGTATGACACCTTGTTCCTAGACCCAATGATCATCCAATTATTAGAACTAGATGGGTATTTAGAAATAAATTGGATGAATCCAGAGTTATGGTAAGGAACAAGGCAAGACTTGTTGTACAAGTTTATAGCCAAGAGGAAGGCATTGATTTTGATGAAATCTATGCTCCGGTAGCTAGATTAGAAGCCATTAGATTATTACTTGCCATTGCTTGTTTTAAATATTTCAAATTATATCAAATGGATGTTAAAAGTTCTTTTCTAAATGGTTTTATCATTGAAGAAGTTTTTGTTGAACAACCACCTAGTTTTGAAGATCCAAAACTTCTTGTCCATGTTTTCAAACTCATAAAAGCTTTGTATGGTTTGAAACAAGCCCTAAGGGCTTGGTATGAAAGATTGAGTAAATTTTTTATTGAAAAAAGTTTTTCTAAAGGAAAAATAGATACCACTCTTTTCATTAAAATAAAAAACAGTGATATGCTTGTATTCCAAATTTATGTAGATAATATTATATTCGGTGCTACTAATTAATCGCTTTGCGAAGAATTTACTAAGTGTATGCAAGGAGAATTCGAGATGAGTATGATAGGAGAGCTCAACTACTTTCTCAAACTTCAAATCAAGCAATTGAAAGAAGGCATCTTCATCAACTAAGCCAAGTACATCAAGGACTTAATCAAAAAGTTTGGCATGGAAGATGCAAAGCCTATAAGTACTCCAATGAGTACTATAACAAAATTGGATAGCAATGAGAAAGGTAAGTCAGTAGATACTAAACTTTATAGAAGCATGATAGGCTCTTTATTGTATCTAACTGCTAGTAGACTAGACATAATATTTAGTGTTTGCTTATGTGCTCGTTTTCAATCCAATCATAAAGAATCTCATGTGATTGCTGTAAAGAGGATATTTCGTTATCTTAAGCACACACCAAATCTTGGACTATGGTACCCAAGGGGTACTTGTTTTAATTTAAATGCTAACACTGACGTTGACTATGCGGGGAGTATAGTTGATAGGAAGAGCATAAGTGGCTCTTGCCAACTCCTAGGCAATATGATTGTATCTTGGTATTGCAAGAAACAAAATTCAGTTGCTCTCTCCACAGGTGAGGCTGAATATGTAGCAGCTGGTAGTTGTTGTGCACAAGTTTTGTGGATCAAACAACAATTAGAAGATTATGGAGTCTTGTTTGATCACATCCCTATCAAGTGTGATAATACTAGTGCTATAAATTTAACAAAAAATCCAGTTCAACACTCTCGCACAAAGCACATTGAAATTAGATACCACTTTATACGTGATCATGTACAAAAAAGTGATATAGAACTTGACTTTGTATGCGCTAACATGCAATTAGCTGATATCTTTACTAAACCATTGAGTGAAGATCGTTTTTGTATGATTAGAAGAGAATTAGGGATGAGTGATCCTATATCCTAAATTGTGTTTAATTTGAGTGAAATTTGTGTTTTGAATGTTTAAATGTGTTTATCATTCATATGAAATGCGTTTTTTTTTTTTTTTTATGATTTATTACATGATCATATTAAGATATCTTTTGGCACAAAACTTGAAAAAGATCATTTTTGAATTCATTAGAAGTCGCATGCTCAGTCTGGTTGTAGGAGTCGACACTCCATTTCAAGGAGTCGGCTCATCACGATAGTGGACTCAAATTATTTCTTTAACAGGCATGTGTCAGCTCATTTAGTTCATGATTCGTCTCATGCTTCGGGCCTATATACTCCAATCAAGCCCACTTTATAAACATTCGAAATTTCTCTCTCTTTCTTACTCTCACTCTTTTTCTCTCGCGCTCCCCTGTTCGCACCAAAAACCCAACCGTCACTCTTGAACCATCACATTTTTTCATTTCAATCCTTTTATAAACCCTAATCGACCACTTTCCATTCTCTCTCAACCTTCCTTTCTCCTACAATGGCTCCCAAAACCTCTAAACAAAAAAGAATGTGCAAGGCCCTAGTCATAGTAACATAATAGACTTCGAAAAAGCCAAAGAGAAAATCCAAAGGGGGGGTCTAGCAAAGACAAAGGGAAGCGCAAGAAGAGTAAGATTGGAGAAGTTTCATCCTCAGCAGTCCTGGAATGGAATGAACTATATTTCAGTGTGGGCAAGGCCCAGGAAAGGTACAATTTGACTTTTTCTCTTCGAAAAGTATTCAATGGAAGATGGATAGACTATAAATTCTTTGATCATCACAAGTTTGAATTTGGGGTAAAGTTTGGGAACTTAGGGTGGAAATTTATGACAACACTCAAGGATGTTGTATACCCTAACTTGGTTGCTCACTTCTATGCGAAAGCAGAAAGGGATTCTGGAGAGACATCCATAAACAGTTATGTCAAGGGTATTCATTTCACCTTAGATAAAGAGGTGATCAGACACATTCTTGGAATCAGGCTTAGTGGAGAAGTTTATAAAGATAATGTCTCTAGAAAAGACCAATTAAAAGCTCTATATGGAAAAGATATGGATGAAAATGTACAGCCCCTTGCCACTGATCTACCTCTTGAATTAAGGCTTGTTCATCACTTTACCTCCACCATATTTACTCCCAAAACTGAAAAATATGATTATGTTTCGAAAAAGGAGTTGTTTTTTCTATGGGCATACATAACTGATTCAAGAATTGACTTGCCTTTGTTTATTTTGGATCATATATACAAGGCTACCATCTCTAAAATCACTTTGTCATATGGAATTTTCTTGACAAAAGTTTTCAAGCATTTTGGTATTGATCTGAAGGATGAGAAGAAAATAATCCCCAAGACCATTGGTGATGAATACAATGACAGAACACTCAAAAGAATGTGGTATATTCTAAAGAATCACAAATGGACTCCAAAGAAAAATGGAGGAGAAAGTTCTTCAAAAGGAAAGGCTCCATCCGGGAGCACCTACAAGTAGAGAAGCACAAGAAGAATTTTGAGTTCTGAATTACAAGAAAGCACAGGGGACTTGAATACTTTTATGACTCAAGTTATGGAATCTCTGGACAAATTGAATCACAAGGCAGACATTGCAAATATAAGGATGATGATTATCGAAAGAAAGATAAGAGAACTCAAAAAAGGAAGTTCAAATGTTGAGAAATGAGAAAGGAAAAATTACAGAAGAAGAAGAAGAAGAGGAAGGAGTTAATGAGGAAGAGGAGGAAGCACAGGAAGGAGAAGAAGCTAGAAAAAAGGACTCTTCGGCAATTGAATCTGATACTCACTAGACTCCCCTGTCCTCATTCTACCTAACCTTACCTCCCTCACTTCTCTTCACCTCATATTCCCCCTTGTCCTATCATCCTGCATACTCATGGCCCTATTATAACATTTTTTGTTGTTTATAATTTTTGTGGACATGGAAACTGTACAACTTTTGTAATCTCAATGTTCAATTAATGAAATATGCTTTTGTTCTAATGGCCCATTGATCTTCTTTGATTTTTTGCTTCATTGATTGCTTTCCTATTTATACAATTTATCTTATTTTAATATTTTTTTGTTATTATACTGTAAGCACCCCATTTTTGCCCGCTCGGCTATCTTCAAGCTGACCAAGCTCACATTCACACATCACATGCGTATTTAGACTCTAAGCCCGCCTTTTTAACTTGAATTTAGTCCGTCAGTCGCTTCCCGAGCCTGTAGGGCCCACTTGAAGTTAAATGACCATTTTGCCCCTAGGCATCCGAATGCCCCGGGAACCAAACCGGCTCTGGGTATCAAACCGATAATCTCCTGAGATTACTTCTTATAGTATTCTCAACCTTCCTTTACTTTTCCGGATCATTCCGAGTCAGTTCCGGCCAACACGGTACAAAATGACCGTTTTGCCCCTGGTGGGCCGGCCTCCTTTTCCAACCACGCCGGCTCTGGGAATCAAATCGGCAACCTCTGGGAACATTCTGAATAATGTTTCCAGATCCCAAGTCTTCTTCCGCGACAGTCCGAGTCTGTCTCGGCAGTTTCCCGGTCCGATTGATCGTTTTGCCCCTAAAGGCCCGATCAACCTTTTCGACCCATCTTATCCTCATTTCTCAAGTCAAATACCTCCAGGACACTATTTTAAGTGTTCCTGCTTTTTTTCGGCCTTCCAGGTCATTCCCGGCTCCTTCAAATCATTCCCGGACTTTCCAGAGTCACTCCTAGTGAAGCCAAACTAAAAATTGCAGGGTAGTCACGAGAATAGGTGCTCAAATCTAGTCAAAGATACGTTGCTTGCTGACCTTAAATATTTCCTAAATGGCTGGTGCCACTAGTAGTGGCGCCAAGCCAAAAATTGGCCTGGCGCCACTCCTAGTGGTGCCAGTGTAAATGTGTAGGAGAAAGTTCTTGAAACAAGGGGATTCCCGGTCCATGTGTAGGATTGGGCAATTGGAGAGTCACCGTGTCGGGGGCTTTCTTCTAGTCTAACTAGAGACCACGTGGGTCTGGCCCCCTTGACTATGTGATGAAGTCTTAACCTTGTATGTTCACAACCCCAAAATTGCATTGTGCATGTCATGATCTTGCATCTTCCAAAAACTGTTTTCAAAGTTGTCTTCAAAATTGTTTTCAAACTTGTTTTCAAAATTGCATCAAAATTCCCTTTTCAAAAACTTGTTTTCAAAATCACAATACTAGGGTGATTCTAGCTTTTTCATGGCTAGGGTTGCTTTAGGAAAGTGTTACATTAAAAGTGGCTTTTATGGTCCATATTTTCAACTCTTGTTGTTTTCAAAACCGCTTTCCTAAAGTGGTTCTAGCCCTCTTACAGTTAGAATTGCTTTAGGAAAGTGAGATGTTTTTATACTTTCCAAAAAACTCTTTTTTCAAAAGTCTCTCTTCCTAAAAATCTCTTTTTCAACATACTTTCCTGAAACTCTCCTTTCCAAAGTTGTTTTCAAAAACTCCCTCCAAAAATCTATTTTTCAAAACTCCCTTTTTCAACTCCTTTCCAAAATCCTCTCCCCAAAATCCACTTTCTAAAAATGCTCCCTAAAAATCTTTCCAAAAACTCTCTCCAACAATCTTCTCCCAAAAAAAAATCTTTCCAAAAACTCTCTCCAACAATCTTTTACCAAAATTCATTTTCCTAAAACACTCTTTCCAAAATCTTCCCTCTAGAAACTCCTCTCTAGGATTCCCTTTCAAAACCTTCGTTTCCAAAAACTCTTTCCTTAGAGCCCAAGTCAAGCCCTAGAACTCACAATTAGGAAACCCTAATTTTCTTCCAAAAACATGATTTTCAAACTTTGCCCCAAACCTAGGTTTCCAAAACCTCTTGTTTTCACTTCCGAACTATACACGTTTCCAAAACCTCTTTTCTACGTCAAGACTATAGCCTTTCAAATCTAGGGTTTCTAAAACTTCCCCTTTCCAAATCCTTGTCAAGTCCAATCTTCCCTTTAGGAAACCAAATCCAATCTCCCCGTTTAGGAAACTAGATCACATCCTTCGTTTTTGGAAACCAAATCAAATCTTCTTTTTTAGAAACCAAATTCCATCCCTTCCTAATCCAAACCTTTCCTAATTCAAATCTTTCCTAATTTCCTACCTTCCTAAACCATAAGTTTCCTAAAACTTTCAACTTCCACATCTTTCCTAATTCTACCCCTTTTCCAAATCTCAACTTTCCAAATCTAATTTTTCAAACCTTTCCTAATCTCAAGATTTTCTAAAAAACTCTAAAACTTTCAAAATCTTAAACTTTCTAAATGTCAAATCTTTCTAAAATTCTAAGCTTTTTAAATTCAAAACTTTCTTAAGTTAAGACTTTCTAAATCTAAAACTTTCTAAATTCTAAACTTTCCTAAAGCTTCAAATCTTTTCAAATCCAAAACTTTCTAAACTCACAACTTTCTTATTTTCAAAACTTCCCTATTCCAAAACATTCTAAATTCTAAACTTTTCAACTTTCAAAACTTCCTCATTTCAAAACTTTCTTAAACCTAAAACTTTCCTAAGTTGAAATTTTCCTAATTTGAACATTTCCTAATTCGAAATATTTCCTAATTTCAAAACTTCCCTTATTTCAAAACTCTCCTAATTTGAAAACTTTCCTAATTCAAAACTTTCTTAATTCGGAGCTTTTCAAAAATGAAACTTTCCTAATTCGAAACTTTCCTAAATCGGACCTTTTCCTAATTCAAACATTTCCTAAATCCAATCTTTCCTAATCTCCTAAACCTTCCATGTCAAGTCGAATCTTTCCTAAGTCTAGGTTTCCTAAACCTTCACCTTTCCAAAATAAGTCTAAATCTCTCTTCCAAGTTCTATCTTTTCAAATCAAAATTCAATCTTTTCAATTCCAAAATTCCAAATTCCAATTTTCAATCCTTTATTCAAAGTTCAATCTCTCAATTTTCCAATTCAATCTCGTTCTTCAAATCAACTCTTCTATTTTCAATCGGACTTCGGTTCGAACTACGACTGACCTGATTCCTTCAAAAGGATACGTAGGCAACCCTCATGGGTGCGGTCACAATTTCTTTCAAATTTCAAATTCCTCTATACTTTCCAAATTTCAAATTCCAAAATGTTTCCAAATCTCTAATCTATTTTCAAATTTCCAATTTCAAATTCTATTTCCAAATCTCTATTTTCAATTCCTAAAATCTTCTTTCAAACTTCTATCTCTTTCTTTTCAAATCAAATTCTTCTTTTCAAATCTCTTTTCAAATCTATTTTTCAATTCTCTCATCTATTACACTTGCATATCATGCATCATGTTAGTTTCTTTTCAAACATCATTTTTCAAAGTGAATAGGATTGTCCATTAGTTAGTTAAAGACTCTCATAGGTGAATCTAGGATAGATTGACATGTAGGTACCAAAATGGCGGGGTAGGGTGATGGCTTAGTGCGTCTTCCCTACACGTAACCAATCTCTGAATCTAGAATCACTATTTTCAAAGACCAAAAGGAGTTATTTTTCTAAAAGGGCTAAATGTTTTCCAAAGGTTGCCAAACAACCTGTTTTCTTAAAAACCCTCTCTTGAGGAGATATTTTCAAAATCGTTTTTCAAAAACCCTAAGTGTAGTCTTCGAATTATTCTTAGTTTTTAGGTGACCTAACTCACCTTAATCAAGTTAGGTTGCGACTCCAAATTGTTTCCAAAAGCCCTTTATTTAAACCAATTTTTCAATTTAAACCTAGTCGCACTCATTCTTCTAGGGAGGTGAGTTCTAACGAGAGAGTACAGCATTTTTCCCGCTTGTGTGATTATTCCTCGAGTGCGAAAAATCTGAGCGCGACATATACCTGTTTATGTTTTCCAATATATTTCTCTTTTTGATGAATTGACAAGGGGGGGGGGGAGAAGAATTGGAGCAAAATTGCAAAATTGAACTGGGTGTGTTTGTTGGAAACCTGAATTACACATAACTTAGAATTCGAAAAAATTTGACAAGATTTTTGATAAATATGGGGGAGAATAATTTGTTTAAGATTAAACTAGCATTGAGGAGAAGAATTGAACAATGTGTGTTTGTTTAAATTATTTGCACTTAATTTTTGAATAAAAAATGAATTGGACAAGATATAGACTATATCTGATTGATGAATGGAAATAAAATGAATTGCTTATTACCTGATAAATATCAAGCACATTCTCAGGGGGAGCAACATGAATTATTTCCATCAAGTTGTTTTTGAATTACCTAACAAAAACTCCTTGAAAATTGTTTTTGAAAAGTTTTTATCCTCTAAGCATCATTTGCTTAGTTACGAAACAAAGGGGGAGTTCTTTATTGGCATGATACTTAACTGTATTCAATTTCATTTAATCATTTGTGAACTTATTTTGCAAAAGTTTTGTTATAATCAAAAAGGGGGAGATTGTTGACTCAAGGTTGATTCCCATGTTGATTTTGACGATATGTGGTATTTTACTAATGCTTTTACTTAGTGTGCAGATTAATAAAGTTTATAATTTAGACTTAAAGCTCAAACTTAAGTCTAAATACATGTTAAAGAGAATACACAACAAATTCAAAATCAAGCAATGAACTTCAAGAGCTATGAAATGAACCAAACAGATGAGTGATGCCTATCTCTACTTCAAAGAAAATTTTTACATTCGAAGAGATTGAAGGTGTTCAAATGAAGCGTTCATCAAATATGCATAGACTCATTGAAGACTGACTTTCACTCAAGAAAGATTAAAAGACTTCATCAGAATGCGCAATGATCAGTTGAAGATGAATTGATTATTGAAGAGATTGAAAATGCTCAAGAGAAAACTTCATCAAGAATGCAAAGATCAATTCCAGATTAAGTGATTGAAGTTGGTTGAGAAGAAGATTCACAATGATTGTCTGATCTCTACATGGAATCCAAGTGAAGAATTCTTTTGAGATGTAAGGAATCAATGAAGACAATATGCATGAAGAGATTTCATCTAGTTAGCAAGAAGTCTCATTGAAGTGATTTTAAAGAAAAAAAGAAGAACTTTTAGCTAAGAGAAAAAATCGGCAATGAAGCATTATGAAGCTCTACATAATTGAGGAAACTTGACATTGAAAGAGATACTTCTACAATGAAAGAGGAAGCTTTGCAAATGAAGAAGAAAAGATCAACATTGATCTAATGAAGCCCTAACAACTTGAGGGTCAAGAAAAGATGAATATCAAATGATTGATTCAATCCAAATTGAATAGAAATTAACTTTGATGAGTTAAAGAGATTTAATTGATCATCATACCCCAAACAAATACTCCTTGAAGATCTTATACTATTACTGAGATGATTTGAATAATTGGAAGACAGAATGCAGACTTCTGGGCATTGAGTGGACTCATGAAAATGAAGAGTCGCCTCATGGCGACAGACGCAAAAGGCTTGAAGACAAAATGATCAAATGAGCGGACTCATTGAAATAAAGTGTCGCCTCATGAACACAGAAGCAAAAGCGTGAAGCCAAATGGATAATGAGCAGACTTATGGAAACGAGGAGTCGCCTCATGAAGACAGACGCAGAAAGCTTGAAGACCAAATGAGCAAAGAGCCAACTTTATGATATAAAGAATCGACTCATGAAACCTGAAGTAAGTTTTCTGTACAAAGAGCGGACTCATGAAATTGAAGAGTCACATCATGAAGACAGAAGCAAAATGATGTGAAGACCGACTAGACGTGCATTAAATGAAATCCAACAACCTCTAACGGATGAAATCAATACAGGGGTTTATATACAAGCTTCCAGCTGCATTTATAACAAGGAAGAGAGACAAGAAACAAGAATCATTGACTGATCAACCTAAATTCCTGAATATTCTTCTTGTCTTCAACTTGTGAGCTTCGATTGTATAATCTACTCTTGTTAGAGAGTTTGTGAGTTACTTGTATACTCTTATACACTTGTAAGTGAGAGTTTGAGAGTTCTCTTGTGAAAGAAAAACTCTTGTAAGTTTGAGTGGAGCTTGGACAAAACCACTTGGTGGCTGAAGAACTCAGGTGGAAGTTCTTGTGTATAGTGAGCTGAGCACTTTGTTAATTAGCAACCCATTTGTAATTGGAGGTTACATAGTGGAAGAAAACTTCATGGAGGTCTTGAGGTGAGGATGTAGACCACAGTTTGTGGTTGAATCTCGATAAATCTGTGTGTCCTTTTATTGCTCTGTTTTCTTTACTTCTACTTATTACATTGCATTACATATAGATTGATCACTGTTATATTGCTTAGATTAATTTTAATTAATCTTAATTGCCATTAATCTTCAAAAAGCCCAATTCACCCCCCTCTTGGGTTACCTTTTGGGCCAACAAACATTAGATGGACTTACCGTCTGAGTGATCAACTTTCTGGAAAGACGTTTCGGATTGAGTTTGATTGGTCTGGACTGGAATTGGAACCGGAATTGACGTTGAAATAGGGATTTATCATCCTTAGGAAGACGTGCCGATTGGAAATGGACCAGGTAATGCCGTAAGGACATTTTAGTCAATTTACCTCTATTAGGCCTTACTGGTCCGTGAAGGGATTAATTGACTAGATTGAGTCTGGAAAGCTGGTTTGGACTTGGATGTGTCTTTGTCAGTTTAAATGTGAGTCTGGTGGGGCCGGAGATTGCCGAGCGGGCAAAAATAGGATGCTTACATATGTAGTACTTGTGCATTGATACCATACATTCAATTCCATTCCTATATAAACCTGTGTATTCATAAAAAAGTACGACATGCATTCAATTCTATTCCTATATGTGCATTCATCAAAAAGTATGACATGCATTTAATTCCATTCCTACATACGCATTCATAAAAAAGTATAAACATGCATTCACCCCTTTACCTGTGTATTTTAGAATTGACATAAATAAACTGTTTTTGCACAAAACCTCTCTCTCTCTCCCTCTCTCTCTCTCTCTCTCTCTCTCTCAAATAGAAACAAGGAATAAGGCAAAGCACAAAAAGAAGCTAAAAAGCCACCCCACGACCAAGTAACCTCAGACATATCCAGCACCAACACACACCTCAGAAAACTCAGACTTCCATGGCCGACAAGAAACAGAGAATGGGGCAGTGGCCCACCCTCGACATCCATAATCAAACCTTGGACTTCCCTAGAGGAGTATCGTTCCGCCAGACAGAGTGTTGGTTCAAGAAGTAGCAATTTTAAGACATCAATCTTGGATTTCCCTAGAGGAGTATCATTCCGCCAATTGGAGCATCAATTTACCTACAGGACTATCATTTTGCCAGACAGAGTGCCACTTCAAGAAGAATTCATCTTCTCAGAAGAGTATCATTCCACCAGACGGAGCATTAGTTTTCCCAAAGGATTACTATTCCGCCAGATAGAGCGTCGTTTCAAGAATAATCAATCTCCCCAGAGGAGTATCATTCCGCCAAACGGAACGCTAGACATCGACCATGGGCCTTCTCAAAAAGCTCCCTCAACCTCAACCTCAGCATTAGCTCCGGTAGTGGCACTCTCAACATCTCCAACAACCTCATTTGGGGCATTTTCTATAGTAGCCCTAGCAAGGCCACCCTCTCCTCACTAGCGGCACTAGTCCTCTACTTGACCAAAGTAGGTCTCACCGTCGTTAGCTCAGTCATTACCTCCTGCATAGGTCATCATCCCATATCAGTCTTCCTAAAGACATGCCAGAAGAAAAGAAATACAGTGAAGTTTCATTAACAGGTAAGAGGTACACATGAAAAAAGGAAAAAAGAAAAAAATTTTGAGTCAAAAAGAATTTTCTATACATTTTATTTTCAAAAGTTCAAAATTTGAGTCAAAATGAATTTTCTATACATTTTGTTTTCAAAAATTCAAATTTCGAGTCAAAATAAATTTTCTATACATTTTATCTTAAAAAATTCAAGTTGCAAGTCAAAATGAATTTTCAAAACATTTTGTCTTTAAAAGTTCAAGTTCCAAGTCTAAACGAATTTTCTACATGTTTTGTCCAAGTTTCAAATCAAAATAGTTTCTAAAATTTTTTCTTCTAAATGTTTATCTCAAAATAAATTCCTAGGTTTCTTAACATTTTTCCTTCAAAAGTTTATTTTAAAATCAATTCCTAAAATCTCTTAACCTTCCCTTTCCAAGGTTATTTCAAAATTAAAATCCGAAGTTAGTGTCAAAATTCAATTTCAAAGGTTTTATCCAAAATCCATTTCAAAGAATTTCTAAGCCTCTCCTTCAAAAGGTTTCTATTCCAAATTAAGTTGCATGGTTTTTCAGAACTTTTCTTTCCAAAATTTTATCAATTCCTTATTCAGATTCAATTCAAAGGTTTTCTAAACTTTTTCCCTCCAAAAGTCTTACTCAAAAGCAATCCTCAAAGATTTTTAAGGTTTTCAATCCTCAAAACTCTTCCTTCCAAAACTTTTATCAATTCCAAGGTGTAAGCACCTCATTTTTGACCGCTCGGCAATCTACACTTCGTCCAAACTTGTTTTCAAGTCATTGTGGGCATATTCCTATCGAAACCAATTCTCTAGGTCCAAATCCCGTCTGTCCTTCGCTTCACGGGCCTGTCAGGCCCAAATAGAGGCAAAATGACAAAAATGCCCTTAGGGGCATTGTCCTTTCTTATTCCCTTTCCAATCCCTCTCTCGAGACAGTTTATTCCTCGAGATGATTCCAATCCAGGCACGTCTTTTCGAAGACGGTAAGTCCCATTTCTAATCCCACTCTCGAGACAGTTTATTCCTCAAGACGGTTCCATTCCAGGCGCGTCTCTTCGGAGACGATAAGTCCCCTTTCCAATCCCACTCTCGAGACAGTTTATTCCTCAAGACGGTTCCAATCCAGTGTCGCGCCCAAATTTTTCGCACTCGAGGAATACTCACACAATCGGGAAAAATGCTGTACTCTCTCGTTAGAACTCACCCTCCTAAAAGAATGAGTGCGACTAGGTTTGAATTGAAAATTGGTTTGAATAAAGGGCTTTTGAAAAAGATTCGGAGTTGCCACCTAACTTGATTAAGGTGAGTTAGGCCACCTAAAAACTAAGCATAATCCGAAAACTACACTTAGGGTTTTTGAAAACGATTTTGAAAAACATCTCCTCAAGAGAGGGTTTTTAAGGAAAACAGGTTGTTTGGCAACCTTTGGAAAACATCTAGCCCTTTTTTAGAAAAATAACTCCTTTTTGGTATTTGAAAACAGTGATCTAGGTTCGGAGGTTGGTTACGTGCAGGGAAGACGCACTAAGCTATCACCCTACCCCGCCCTTTCGGTACCTACATGTCAATTTACCCTAGATTCACCTATGAAAGTCTTCAATTAACTATAGTTCAACCCTATTTACTTTGAAAAAGAATGTTTATAAACTAACATGATGCATGATATGCAAGTGCAAAATAAGAGAATTGAAAAATAGATTTGGAAAAAGATTGATTTGATTTGAAAATAGATTTAAAGAAATAGAATTGAAATTGAAAAGTTTGAAAATTGAAAGTAGAAGTTTGAAAATAGAAATTTTGGAATTTTGAAAATAGATTGGAATGTGAGATTTGAAAAGATTTTGGAAACCGCACCCATGAGGGTGGAATTGAAAGTTTGAAAAGTATTGTGACCGCACCTATGAAGGTTGCCTACGTATCCCTTTGGGGGAATCAGGTTAGTCGTAGTTCGAACCAGAGTCTGATTGAAAAGAGATTGATTTGAAAAGAGAGATTGGATTGGAAGAAAGAGATTGAATTGAAAATTGAATTTGATTTGAGATTAGAAAAGGAGATTGAATTTGAGAAGATTAAACTTGCTTTGGAAAGATTGATTTTGGAAAAACTTGGTTTTGGAAAGATGGAGGTTTAGGAAACCTAGACTTAGGAAAGGTAGGAGACCTAGGAAAGACTTGAGATTAAAACATTGGACTTGGAAGATTTGGAAGGATTGGACTTTAGGAAATGTTCGAATTAGGAAAGGCCCGTTTTATGAAAGCGTCATTTTTGGAAAGTTTCAAATTAAGAAAGTTTTGAATTAGGAAAGTTTCATTTAGGAAAGTTTTGAATTAAGAAAGTTTGGGAATTTAGGAAAGTTTTCAAATTAGGAGAGTTTCGAAATTAAGAAAGTTTTGAAATTAGAAAAGTTTTGAATTAAGAAAATTTTGAATTTAGAAATGTTTGAAAAAGGGAAGTTTTGATTTTGGAAAGTTTTGAAAACAAGTTTTGAAAATACGAAAGTTTCGTTTTGGAAAAGTTTGAAAAATGAAAGTTTTCAGTTTAGGAAATGTTTGAATTAAGAAAGTTTTCAACTTAAGGAAGTCTTGAATTAAGAAAGTTTTGAATTTAGAAAAGTTTTAGATTTGAAATGATTTTGAAGTTTTGGAAAGTTTAGAATTTAGAAGGTTTCTAGGTTTAGAAAGATTTAACTTAAGAAAGATTCAAATTTAGAAAATTTTGAATTTGGAAAGATTTGAAATTTAGAAAGTTTAAGATTTAGAATGATTTAAGATTTTAGAAAATTTTAGAGTTTTAGAAAATCTTGAAATTAAGAAAGGTTTGAATTTAGGAAAGGTTTAAAAGCTTGAATTTAGAAAGTTAAGATTTGGAAAGGGGGTTGAATTAGGAAAGATTTGAAAGTTGAGTTTTAAAATTTAGGGAAGATTTTTAAGTTCAAGTTTAGGAAACTTAAGATTTAGGAAAGTGAAAGTTTAGGAAGGATTTGAATTAAGAAAGAGTTGGATTTTGAAATTTAAGGAAAGATTTAGAGTTTAGGTTTAGGAAACTTATGGTTTAGGAAGGAATTGAGTTAGGAAAGGTTTGGACTAGGAAGGGATTGGATTTGGTTTCTAAAAGAAAAGATTTGATTTTGTTTCCAAAAACGGAGGACAGGATCTAGTTTCCTAAACGGGGAGATTGGATTTGGTTTCCTAAAGGGAAGGTAGGATTTGGCTAGGATTTGGAAAGGAGATTCTAGAAACCCTAGTTTTGGAAAATCGTAGTTTTAACGTAGAAAATAGGTTTTGGAAACGTGTATCGTTCGAATGTGAAAACAAGGGGTTTTGGAAACCTAGGTTTGGGGCAAAGCTTGAAAACCATGTTTTTGGGAAGAAAATCTAGGGTTTCCTAATTGTGGGTTCTAGGGCTTGACTTGGGCTCTAAGGAAAAGGGATTTTTAGAAAGTGCATTTTTAGAAATGTAGATTTTCTAGAAGGGAATCCTAGGGAGGAGTTTTTGGAAAGTGTGTTTTTGGAAACATAGATTTTGGAAGGAAATCCTAGAGAGGAAATTTCTAGAAGGAAGATTTTGGAAAGAGAGTTTTTTAGAAAGGTTTTTGGAAAGAGTTTTTAGGAAGGTGGATCTAGGGAATGTTTTTAGAAGGTGAATTTTGAGGAGAGGATTTTGGAGAAGAGTTGAAAAAGAGAGTTTTGAAAAATAGATTTTGGAAGGGAGTTTTTGAAAAACAATTTTGAAGAGGGGAGTTTTAGGAAAGTATGTTGAAAAAGAGATTTTTAGGAAGAGATTTTTAAAGAGAGGGAGAGTTTAGAAGGATTAAAAACATCTCACTTTCCTAAAGCAATCCTAGCCATAAGAGGACTAGAACCACTTTAGGAAAGTGGTTTTGAAAACAAGGTTTGAAAATATAGACCAAAAGGTCACTTTTTATATAACACTTTCCTAAAGCAACCCCAGCCATGGAAAGGCTAGAATCACTCTAGGATTGTGATTTTGAAAACATGTTTTTGAAAAAGAGCTTTTGATGCAATTTTGAAAACAAGTTTGGAAACGATTTTTGAAAACAACTTTTTGAAAACGAATTTTGGAAGATGCAAGACTATGATATGCACAGTGCAATTCAGGGTCGTGAACATACAAGGTTAAGGCTTCACCACATAATCAAGGGGGCCGGATCCACGTGGTCTTTGGTTAGACTAGAAGAAAGCCCCCGACATGGTGACTCTCCCATAGTCCAATCCTACACATGGACCGGGAATCCCCTTGTTTCATGCATGCAAAGAAAGGGGGGGAAAGAGATGGAGGATTAAAATAGAGAAAACCCAAGTGGGTTGGAGAGAGAAGAGAGAGGGGGAAAGTGCAGAAAATTAAACAGAAAACCTACCTTGTTTCTTGTTTATTTTGCACGCCGTGCAGTCTTCGGTCTTCGGTCTTGATCTTCACCCTCAGTCTTCAAGGATTGTCTTCAAGCTTTGAATGGCTGCTCTTCAAGTCTTGAGAGAGTGGTTGAAGGCTAGTGTATGAGTGTATAGGAGGCTAGGGTTTGTGTATAGTGGCTAGGGTTTGGAAAACCTAGGGCGGCTAGGGTTTTTGGAGGTGCTCGAGCTCTGTGTATCGAATTGTGTGATTTTTAGGTTAAGTTTGCAGACCCTTTTCACGTTGATCGAGGCTCTATATTTATAGAAGTTGGACAAGCATGGCGCCTGTTGCAATGGCGCCAGGGCAAAATTTATATTGGCGCCACTAGGAGTGGCGCTAGGCCATTTTTTGGCTTGGCGCCACTGCTAGTGGCACCAGCCATTTAGGAAACAATTAAGGTCGGCAAGCAACGTATCTTTGACTAGATTTGGGCGCCTGTACTAGTGACTACCATGTAAACTTTAGCCTGGCTTCACTAGGAGTGACTTCGGAAAGTCCGGGAATGATTTGAAGGAGCTGGGAGTGACCCGGAAGGCCAAAAAGGAGCAGGAACACTTAAAATAGTGTCCTGGAGGCATTTGACTTGAAAAGTGAGGATTGGATGTGTCGGAAAGGTTGACCTAGCCTTTAGTGGCAAAACGGTCAATCGGACCGGAAAACTGCCGGGACAGACTCAAATTGTCCCAGAAGAAGACTTGGGATCTGGAAACATTATTTAGAATGTTCCCAGAGGTTTCCAGTTGGATTCCCAGGGCCGGCGTGGTCGGAAATGGAGACCGGCCCACCAGGGGCAAAACGGTCATTTTGTACCGGGTTTGCCGGAACTGACTCGGAATGGTCCGGAAAGGTAAAGGAAGGTCGAGAACACTATAAAAAGTATTCTCGGGACATTACCAGTTTGATACCCAGAGCCGGTGTGGTCGAAGAAGGAGACCGGCCCTCTAGGGGCAAAACGGTCATTTTGTACCGGGTTGGCCGGAACTGACTCGGAATGGTCTGGAAAGGTAAAGGAAGGTCGTGAACACTATAAAAAGTATTCTCGGGACATTACCGGTTTGATACCCAGAGCCAGTGTGGTTCCCGAGGCATTCGGATGCTTAGGGGCAAAATGGTCATCTTGACCGAAAAGTCTCGGAAAAGGCCCTAAGGGTAGTTTGGTTATTTTTCACCGAAGTGAGCTAACAAACATGGGTATTGGCCTAGGTGTTGAGTATTTTCGCTACTCGGACGGGGTTGAGTATTTCCGCTACTCGAACAGGGATGACAATTTGAGAGTATTTCCGCTACTCTAACGGTTTTGTGAGTATTTCCGCTACTCTAACGGTTCTGTGAGTATTTCTGCTACTCTAACGGTTGAGTATTTCCGCTACTCTAACGGGTTTGTGAGTATTTCCGCTACTCTAACGGCTCTGTGAGTATTTTCGCTACTCTAACGGTTGAGTATTTCCGCTACTCGGACGGCTCTATGAGTATTTCTGCTACTCTAACAGTTGTGTGAGTAGTTTTGCTACTCGGACCGTCTCGAGAAATAAACTGTCTCGAGAGAGGGATTGGAAAGGGGTCTTACCGTCTCCGAAGAGACGTGGCTAGATTGGAACCGTCTCGAGGAATAAACTGTCTCGAGAGAGGGATTGGAAAGGGGTCTTACTGACTCCGAAGAGACGTGCCTGGGTTTTGAGTGTTTCCGCCACTCTGACGGTTTTGTGAGTGTTTCCGCCACTCTGACGGTTTTGTGAGTGTTTCCACCACCCTGACGGTTTTGTGAGTGTTTCCACCACCCTAACGATTTTGTGAGTGTTTCCGCCACTCTGATGGTTTTGTGAGTGTTTCCGCCACTCTGACGGTTTGGTGAGTGGTTTTACTACTTGGACTGTCTCGAGGAATAAACTGTCTCGAGAGGGGGATTGGAATTGGAATAAGAAAGGATAATGCCCCTAAGGGCATTTTGGTCATTTTGCCTCTATTTGGGCCTGCCAGGCCCGCGAAGCGATGAAAAGACGGAATTTGGACTAGAGGATTGGATTCGATTGGAATATATCCATAATGACTTGAAAACAAGTCTGGATGGAGTGTAGACTGCTGAGCGGTCAAAAATGGGGTGCTTACATCCAGGCGCGTCTTTTCAAAGACGATAAGTTCCCTTTCCAATCCCTCTCTCAAGACAGTTTATTGCTCGAGACGGTTCCAACTCAGGCACGTCTCCTCGGAGACGATAAGTCCCCTTTTCAACCCCTCTCTCAAGACAGTTTATTCCTCGAGACGGTTCCAATTCAGGCACATCTCTTCGGAGATGATAAGACCCCTTTCCAATCCCACTCTCGAGACAGTTTATTCCTTGAGACGGCTCCAATCCAGGCACGTCTTTTCGAAGATGGTAAGACCCCTTTCCAATCCCTCTTTCGAGACAGTTTATTCCTCGAGACGGTTCCAATTCAGGCACGTCTCTTTGGAGACGATAAGACCCCTTTCCAATCCCTCTCTCGAGACAGTTTATTCCTCGAGACGGTTCCACTCCAGGCACGTCTTTTCGAAGACGATAAGTCCCCTTTCCAATCCCTCTCTCGAGACAGTTTGTTCCTCGAGACGGTTCCAACTTAGGCACTTCTCTTCAGAGACGATAAGTCCCCTTTCCAATCCCTCTCTCAAGACAGTTTATTACTCGAGACGGTCTGAGTAGCGAAACTACTCACAAAACCATTAGAGTAACGGAAATACTCACAAATAGGTCGATATAGGAAATTGCCAACAAACCCCAGTGTCACGACGACCGTCGTCAGAGTGGGGGAAACACTCAAAATCTAGGTCAACACCAGTGTCTGTTAGCCCACCTCGGTAAAAAATGACCAAACTGCCCTTTGGACCTTTTCCGAGACTTTTCGGTCAGGATGACCATTTTGCCCCTAGGCATCCAAACACCCCGAGAACCACACCGGCTTTGGGTATCAAACCGGTAACCTTCTGAGACTGCTTTTTATAGTATTCTCAAATCTCCCTTTACCTTTCCGGATCATTTCGAGTCAGTTCCGGCCAACTCGGTACAAAATGACCGTTTTGCCCCTGATGGGCCGGTCTCCTTTTCTGACCACACAGGCTCTGGGTATCAAACCGGTAACCTCCCGAGAATGCTTCTTGTAGTATTCTTAGCCTTTCCTTATCTTTCCGGATCATTCCGAGTCAGTTCCGGCAAACCCGGTGCGAAATGACCGTTTTGCCCCTAATGGGCCGGTCTCCTTTTTCGACCACGCCGGCTCTGGGAATCAAACCGGCAACCTTTGGGAACATTCTGAATAATGTTTCCAGATCCCAAGTCTTCTTCCGGGACAGTCCGAGTCTATCCCTGCAGTTTCCTGGTCCGGTTGACCGTTTTGCCCCTAAAGGCCCGGTCAACCCTTCCGATACATCCTATCCTCACTTTTCAAGTCAAATACCTCCAGGACACTATTTTTAGTGTTCCTGCTCTTTTCCGGTCTTCTGAGTCATTCCCGGCTCTTTCAAATCATTCCCAGACTTTCCAGAGTCACTCCTAGTGAAGCCAGGCTAAAAATTGTATGGTAATCACTAGTACAAGCGCCCAAATCTAGTCAAAGATACGTTGCTTGCAGCCCTTAAATGTTTCCTAAGTGGCTGGCGCCACTAGTAGTGGCGCCAAGCCAAAAATTGGCCTGGCGCTAGTGTAAACTTTGGCCTGGCGCCACTACAACAGGCGCCAGTGTTGTCTAACCTCTATAAATACAGAACCTCTTCCAGCGTTTAAAGAATCCGAAAATTCAACCTAAAAATCATATAATTCGATATACAGAGCTCGAGCACCTGCTAAACCCTAGCCTCCTTAGGTTCTTCCAAACCCTAGCCACCATACACAAAACCTAGCCTCCTATACACTCATACACACACCCATACACTCATACACTAACCTTCAACCCTCCTTCAAAGACTTGAAGAGTTGAAATCTGAAGTTTGAAGCTTGAAGACAACTCTTGAAGACTGAAGGTGAAGATCAAGAAGAAGACCGAAGACAACACAAAATAAACAAAACAAGGGTAACAAGACATATGGTAGGCTCCCTATTTAAATTTTCGCACTTCCCCCTCTCTCTTCTCTCTCCAACCCACTTAGGTTTTCTCTATTTTAATCCCCCATCTCTTTCCCCCTTTCTTTGCATGCTTGAAACAAGGGAATTCCCGATCCATGTGTAGGATTGGACTATTGGAGAGTCACTGTGTCGAGAGCTTTCTTTTAGTCTAACCGGAGACCACGTGGGTTCGGCACCCTTGATTATGTGGTGAAGCCTTAACCTTGTATGTTCACGACCCCAAATTGCATTGTGCATATCATGATCTTGCATCTTCCAAAATTCGTTTTCAAACTCGTTTTCAAAATCGTTTTCAAACTTGTTTTCAAAATTGCATCAAAATCTCTTTTTCAAAAACTTGTTTTCAAAATCACAATCCTAGGGTGATTCTAGCTTTTCCATGGCTAGGGTTGCTTTAGGAAAGTGTTACATTTAAAGTGACCAACATGGTCCATTTTTTCAACCCTTGTTGTTTTCAAAACCACTTTAAGTGGCTAGAATCGGTTTAGGAAAGTAAGACGTTTTCATACTTCCTAAAAAGTTCTCTTTTCAAAAATCCCTTCCTAAAAATCTTTTTTTTCAACATACTTCCCGAAAATTTTTTTTTCCAAAATTGTTTTCAAAAACTCTTTCCAAAAATCTATTTTTTAAAACCTCCCTTTTCAACTCCTTTCCAAAACTCTCTCTTCAAAGTCCACTTTCCAAAAACGTTCCCTAGGTCTCTTTCCAAGAAAAACTCTCTCCAAAAATCTTTCCAAAAACTCTTTTTTCAAAATCTTCCTTCTAGAAACTCTCCTCTAGGATTTTCCTTCTAAAATCTTCATTTCCAAAAACTCCTCCCTAGGATTCCCTTCTAGAAAACTTTCGTTTCCAAAAACGCACTTTCCAAAAATCCTCTTTCCTTAGAGCCCAAGTCAAGCCCTAGAACCCACAATTAGGAAACCCTAATTTTCTTTCCGAAAACATGATTTCAAACTTTGCCCCAAACCTAGGTTTCCAGAATCTCTTATTTTCACATCCAAACTATACATGTTTCCAAAACCTCTTTTCTACGTTAAAATTCTACACTTCCAAACCTAGTGTTTCTAGAAGTTTTCTTTTTCAAATCGTTGTCAAATCAAATCTTCCCTTTAGAAAATCAAATCCCATCTTCCCCGTTTAGGAAACTAGATCCTATCCTCCGTTTTTGGAAACAAAATCAAACCCTTGCTTTTAGAAACCAAATCCAATCCTTCCTAGTCCAAACCTTTCTTAATTCAACTCCTTCCTAATTTTCTACTTTCTTAAACCATAAGTTTCCTAAACCTATACTTTAAATCTTTTCTTAAATTTTAAAATCCAACTCTTTCCTAATTTAAATCCTTCCTAAACTTTCACTTTCCTAAATCTTAAGTTTCCAAAACTTGAACATAAAAATCTTTCCTAAATTTTAAAACTCAACTTTCAAATCTTTCCTAATTCAACCCTTTTCTAATTCTATCCCTTTTCCAAATCTCAACTTTCCAAATCTAAACTTTCAATTCTTTCCTAAACTCAACCTTTCATAATCTTAAGATTTTCTAAAAACTCTAAAACTTTCAAAATCTTAAACTTTCTAAATGTCAAATCTTTCTAAAATTCTAAGTTTTCCAAGTTCAAAACTTTCTTAAGTTAAGACTTTCTAAATCTAAAAACTTTCTAAATTCTAAACTTTCCTAAACTTCAAATCTTTCCAAATCTTAAATTTTCTGAACTCAAAAGTTTCTTATTTTCAAAACTTTCCAAATTCTAAACTTATCAATTTTCAAAACTTCCCTATTTCAAAACTTTCTAAATTCTAAACTTTCCAATTTTCAAAACTTCCTTATTTCAAAACTTTCCAAATTCTAAACTTTCCAATTTTCAAAACTTCCCTATTTCAAAACTTTCCAAATTGTAAACTTTCCAATTTTCAAAACTTCCCTATTTCAAAACTTTCCTAGTTTGGGAACTTTCCTAATTTGAAAACCTTTCTTATTTCGGAAACTTTCTTAATTCAAAACTTTCCTAAGTTGAAACATTCCAAATTCAAAACCTTCCTAAAGTTGAAACATTCCAAATTCAAAGCTTTCCTAAGTTGAAACTTTCTTAATTCTAAAACTTTCCTAAATCGGACCTTTTCTTAATTCAAACATTTCCTAAATCCAATCTTTCCTAATCTCCTAAACCTTCCAAGTCAAGTCGAATCTTTCCTAAGTCTAGGTTTCCTAAAACCAAGTCTTTCCAAAATCAATCTTTCCAACGCAAGTCCAATCTTCTCAATTTCAATTTCCAATCTCCTCTTCTAATTTCAAATCCAATTCAATTTCCAATTCAATCTCTTTCTTCAAATCAACTCTTCTATTTTCAATCGGACTCCGGTCTGAACTACGACTGACCTGATTCTCCCAAAGGGATACGTAGGCAATCTTCATGGGTGCGGTCACAACACTTTTTAAACTTTCAATTCCACCCTCATGGGTGCGGTCTCCACATTTTCAAATCTCAAATTCCAATCTATTTTCAAAATTCTAATTTCAAAATTTCTATTTTCAAATTTCTACTTTCAATTTTCAAACTTTCCAATTTCAATTCCATCTCTTCAAATCTATTTTCAAATCAAATCAATTTTTTTTCAAATCATTTTCCAAATCAATCTCTTTCCAAATCTATTTTTTAATTATTTTCTATTGCACTTGCACATCATGCATCATGTTAGTTTCTTTTCAAACATTCTTTTTCAAAGTGGATAGGATTGATCATTAGTTAGTTAAAGACTCTCATAGGTGAATCTAGGGTAGATTGACATATAGGTACCGAAAGGGCGGGGTAGGGTGATGGCTTAGTGCATCTTCCCTACACGTAACCAACTTCCGAACCTAGGATCACTGTTTTCAAAGACCAAAAGGAGTTATTTTTCAAAAAGGGCTAAATATTTTCTAAAGATTGCCAAACAACCTGTTTTCCTAAAAACCCTCTCTTGAGGAGATATTTTCAAAATCCTTTTCCAAAAACCCTAAGTGTAGTCTTCGGATTATTCTTAGTTTTTAGGTGACCTAACTCACCTTAATCAAGTTAAGTGGCAACTCCGAATCTTTTTCAAAAGCCCTTTATTCAATTCTATTTTCAATTCAAACCTAGTCGCACTCATTCTTCTAGGAGGGTGAGTTCTAACGAGAGAGTACAACATTTTTCCCGCTTATGTGAGTATTCCTCAAGTGCGAAAAATTTGGGTGCGACACAAGGTTTTCTAAATTTTATCTTAAAGGTGCTATATTCGAAATAAATTCCAAGGTTTTCTAAAATTTTTTCTTCAAAAAGTCTTATCCAAAAATCCATTTCAAGGATTTCTAAACTTTTCGTTCAAAAGTTTTATCAAATTCTAGTTTTTCTAAACTCATCCTTCAAAAGTTTTTATCAATTTCAAAGTTTTCTAAATTCAAAATCTACTTCAAAGTTTTCTAGACTTTTTCTTTCAAAAAGTCTTATTCGAAATCCATTCTATAAGTTTTTTCAAAAGTCTTATTCAAAATCTACTTCAAAGGTTCTTCAAACTTTTTCCTCAAAAATTCTATTCAAAATTAACTTTCAAGGCTTTCCAAACATTTTCTTCAAAAGTTTTGTCAATTTCTAGGTTTCTTTAAACTTTTTCCTCAAAAAGTTTTATAAAAAATCCATTTCAAGATTTTCTAAACTTTCTCTTCCAAAAGTTTTTCAAAATCCATCCGAGTTTCTCGGGGTCTTCTTTGCCAAAAAGGCTACACTCTTAAAGGTTTTATCTTTTTTTCTTCAAAAAGATTTTATTTCAAAAATACCTTATAGGTTTTCCTAACTTTTCATTCAAAATGTTTGATTTCAAAAATACCTTTCTAGGGTTTGCTACCTTCTTCCTTAAAAAAAGTTTCATTTCAAAATTATTCCCCGGTTTTCCAAAACTTTTATCTTTAAAAAGTTTAATCTTAAAAGCATTTTTCCGGTTTCCCGCACCTTATCCTTCAAAAGCTCTGTTCTAAAAAATGTTCCAAAGGTTTTCAAACTTTCTTCCTTAAAAACGTTCATGAGTTTCTTGAGATTTTTCCTTCAAAAGCTCCACTTTAAAAAAATTTTGGGTTTTCAAGCTTTTACCTCTTTCACTTCAAAAAGCCTATTTTTAAAATTCTAGGTTTTCAAACTTTTCCTCAAAAGTTTTGTTTCAAGTTTCAAAGGTTTTTCAAACCCTTCTAATTCAAATCCAAATCAATCCATTTCAAAAAGCGATTTCAAAATCATTTCAAACAATCAACTTCAATTTCAAAATCAAGTTTTCAAAATTTCAGAATTCAAAAATCCAAACAATTTAGTTTTCAGACTTCAAATTCCAAATTCCAACTACTCAAGTCCTTCTGATTGACTCGTGGTCAACATGGGACTATTACTTTATCGTTTTCTACCTTTGATATGCAAAGTTAAAAAAAGAAGGGCAACTGTAGGCACTCCATTTTTGCTTGCTCGGCAATCTCCGGCTCGACCGGACTCGTATTGAAACGGATACAGACACATTTAATCCCAAACCAAATTTCCAGACTCAATCTAGTCAACCAATCGCTTCGCTAGCCTGCTGGGTCCAAGAAAGGCCAAATGATCAAAATGCCCTTGGGGCATTGCTCGGTCCAATTTCAATTGGCATGTCTTCCTTAAAATGGTAAGTCTCTATTTTAATCTTAATTCCAATTCCAGTCTAGACCAGTCAAACTTAATTCGACACGTCTTTTGAAAAAGTTGATTCCTTAGACGGTAAGTTCATTTAGTCCTGCACATTTTCTGAGAAAACTCCTTGGAATGATAAGTCCCTTGAAACTTGTTGACCAGGTGGGAACCCAAGTCCCTGAGATGGTAGAATGGATCACTTCTGGCGCCTGCTAGCCCGTCAATGTAGAATGTCCATTATCTGGCACGTCTTTTGAGAAAGTTAATCCCTCAAATGATAAGACCATCTAGAAGCTTTTCGAGATCAAGCAGTCTCTGGAATGAACGAACACCATCAAAGTGATAGAAACACTCACAAATATCGCAACCGTCGAAGTGACAGATACACTCGCAAATAGGTCGACATTGGGAATTGCCAACAAACCCTTATGTCATGTGACTGAACACGCTTCTTGGCCGTGGCACATTTACCAAAGGATGGGATACCTTTGGAAACCAACTCGTCACACACTGTTAGAGTGATGGAAATATTCAAAACTCAGGTCAACACCAGTGCCTGCTAGCTGTCGCGCCCTATTTATTCTCGAACCAAACCCTTTTGGCTAGGGGAAAAACATGATGCTCTCTCGTTAGAACTCATCCTTCTAGAAGGACAAATGCGACGAGGTTTGAATTTTTGAAATGGAATTGATTAGGGCTTTTTGAAAAGGTCTTTGGAGTCACCACTTAACATATTTAAAGATGTGCTAGGTCATCTACACCAAGTAAAACCCGAGAGTTAAACTTAGGTTTTGGAAACTATTTTTGAAAGACATCTTCATGAGAGGGTTTTAGAAGATAAGGTTATTTGACAACCCTAAAAATGTTGGAAAGCCCTTTTGAAAATTGACTCCAGTTTTGGTCTTTGAAACAGAAATTCTTAAGTCTGGGGGTTGGTTACATGTAGGGAAAATGTCTTAAGACTATTACCTTACCCCGCCCTTACAGTACCTATATGTCTATTCACCTTTTACTCACCTATTTATGACTCATCGGTTACCTATGTTTAATGCTATTCACTTAGAATACATTTGAAAACAAAGTTTAAAAGATGGAATTGAGTTTGAAAATGGTTATGGACTTTGAAATTGGATCCTCTCTTTTTAAAAACATTTGAAAACAAGTGTTGCTTTTTAGGTAAACTTCACATTCTCAAATTGGATCATCTCTTTCTTTCTTTTCAAGGATTTCTGGCTTTGGATGGGCTGCTAATGCTATCACACTCACCAAGTAGGGTTAGTGGTCAAAGAGAAATTTCCTAGAAGTACTCCACCATCCACAAGAACATAAAAGGAAGCTCTAACATGGCATCAGTTTATTAAATGAAACGTGCAAACTTAAGAAATTAATGATAAGAAATGTAAAAGGATAGAAAGAAAGCAGATGAATTTTGGAAAACATCTCTTCCTTACAGGCTCATAATCCTTAGTATGGTTTGAAAATTATGCCAACCTCTTCGGTGTCCAACTTATTGGGTGCATGGTGAATGGGCTTTTGAAGGATGGTTGAGGTTGGTGCGGTTATTGATTTCTCTTTCCTCCATTCCTTTATATTCTGCAAACAAATAGGCGAGGTCGTTTTTTGTAAAATCAAATGGTGTCATTGGCAACTTTGGCTCAACCAACCCCCAGCCCATATCTTTGTAGTCATACCCAGTTGTGGGCTAGAGATTCTTGGCCAGAAGGCCTTTAGCCTCAGCATATTTGGGGTGCAAGAATTCTTCTCTCCACCAATCATCAATAGAGACCTCCTCTATGAATTCTTCAATTGGACAATCAACGGTGGTGTCTACTCCGTGGGCCATCGATGATGTTTTGTGCTTTACGATGATCGATTCTAGAGTAGTAAGTAGTGGTGGGTCAGATGTGCTTTTACTTCCTTACTTTCAGAGCAATGGTGAGTTGAACATGCCTTTAATTCTTGTGGAATGAGGGAAAGAGAGAGGAAAGCAAAAAAGGCAGAGAACAAGAGAAAAGTTAGTACTTATCCTTGAAAGCAATTATGCAATGTATACCCTAGAGGTGCCCCTGTTTGCCTTTTTATCAAGATTTAGGTATGATGCTGAGGCTCATTTTGGAGATAGAGGATTGCCCTTATATGCAGATACCATACCTGTGCTTGTTTCATTCATTCTATACAACCATTCATTCAAGGAAAGTAGAAAGAGAAAATATTTTTTTTCTTTGGTATAGAAGGTTCAAATTACATAGATTGGGGGAAGGGAACATTTTCCATGGGACTTTCCACCTATCTACCTAAACAACTTTTCGAGTCTTCAGTTTTGCCTTATTGATATCAGGAGGTCCTTCAATGACCTTATCTTCGGATTGCCGCTTGTCTTGTGACAATCTTGTCTCTCTGAGCGAGAGAGATTGGGGCCCCTCTTATAAAATGATTCTTGGATGCATGCCATGATCCTTAGGGTTTGGAACCCTTAGGAATTGGGTAGGCTTACGATTTGAGATTGGCTGGTGGGCTATCTCCTGGAGGTTAATCATATGCATGGAGTGCAAATGGCTTGAGTTACTTTGGAACTCTTACCTTGGGATGATTACATATGCATGAGCAGTTTAATAGCATGAATGACAAGATATTGATAGCAAAGCATTCACATATGTAAGTATAATAACAACAGGAGTAAGGAAATTGAAAAGCAGTCGCTCTTTCCTCCTTGGTTGTTGGAAAAGACACGTGCCTTAAATCGGGCAGAGGCTCGGCTATGCATGGGTGATTCATGAGCATGGGGTTGAGGGTTACTAATGCTTCCTAAAAAGCTCGGCTCCTGGATCTTCAAACCTAGGCCCACTCCTCGGGGTGGTGCCATTATGGGTTGATGATCTGAGAGGAGAACTATCTAAAGATTGTTGGTTAGGTGACACATCTGCTTCCCACAAACAGTCAATATACTGTTTCCCCTTCTAACCAGAAGGTAGTAACTAAGGTCAATATTCTATGAAAATGCACATGCAAGTGTGTGAGTGATTTTGGAAATTGGAAGAAAGAGCCCAATAACTCTCATACATCCTATCATACATAGCATGCATGACAGTTTGTGAGCATAAATTAAAATGTGAACAAGGGTCCACCTACAAAATAAATGCACAGAGTTAGTACTTTTCGAGGAACTCAAATGCGAAACAAAGTATGATGTATGAATAATGCAAGAGCATGTAATGAATACAATGTTTGACTTTTTGCAAAACAAAGACCATTTTGAGAAAACTAGAAATTTGAAATGTTTAGAAGGTGGATATAATTAAACAAGGTAACCGGTGAACTTAAGGCTAGTAAAGGGTGACTAGACATGACATAGGCCTAACCCTCTAATTGTTCCCAGCGGAGTCGCCAAGCTATCGCGCCCCATTTTTTCTCGAACCAAGCCCTCTTGGCTCTGGAAAAAGCACAATGCTCTCTAGTTAGAACTTATCCTCCTAGAAGGACAAATGCGACGGGGCTTAAATATTTGAAATTGAATTGATTTGGGCTTTTTGAAAAGGTCTTTGGAGTCACCACCTAACATATTAAAGATGAGCTAGGTCATCTACACCAAGTAAAACCCGTAAGTTAAACTTAGGTTTTGGAAAGTATTTTTGAAAGATATCCGCATGAGAGGGTTTTAGAAGGTAGGGTTGTTTGACAACCCTAAAAATGTTGAAAAGTCCTTTTGAAAATTGACTCCAGTTTTGGTCTTTGAAACAAAAATTCTTAAGTCTGGGGGTTGGTTACGTGTAGGGAAGATCTCCTAAGACTATCACCCTACCTCACCCTTGTGGTACTTATATGTCGATTCACCTTTTACTCACCTAATTATGACTCATCGGTTACCTATGTTAAATGCTATCCACTTAGAAAATATTTGAAAACAAAATTTGAAAGATGGAATTGAGTTTGAAAATGGTTATGGAATGAAAATTTGAAAAGGGCTGTGATCGCACCCCATGAAGGGTTCGTTATGTACCTTCTTAAAGAGGATCAGCTTAGTCGTAGTTCGGACAAATGTTCGAAAAAGTTAGAATTTTGAAATGGGTTTATATTTCTAGAAAATTTCTATTTTTAAAAAGTTTTCTTTTCAGAAAAGTTTGAGTTTGAAAATGTTTCTTTTTTAGGAAAGTTTGACTTTAAAAGATATCATTTTCAAAAGGATTGGATTTTGAAAATGTTTCCTTTCCAAGAAGATTTGATTTTTGAAATTTTTCATTTTTAGGAAGATTAGATTTGAAAATGTTTTCTTTTTAGAAAAATTGGATTTGGAAATGTTATCTTTTCAAGAAGATTTGATTTTTGAACTGTTTCCTTTTCAGGAAAATTGGATTTGGAAAGTGTCCTTGATATGAAAAGATTGAGATGTGATTTGAAAAGATTTGATTTGATTTAAAAATATTTTATTTGAGAAGATTTTATTTCCCTTTCAGAAAAGATTTGTTTCCTTTTTTGAAAAAGATTTTATTTGTTTCCTTTCGGAAAGATTTGAAAAGATTTTGAAGATTTGAAAGGGTTTGAAAGATTTGAAAATGTTTTGTTTCCTTTTTGAAAAAGACTTGATTTGCTTGAAAAATGTAAGTTTGGATTGTTTCCAAAACGAGAGGAGTTGACTTAGGTTTTAAATTTGGAAGGTTTGAAAAAGGAGTGATTTGAGATATTTGAAATGAAAGCTTTTGATTTGATTGATTTTAAAAAGGAAAGGTTTGATTGATTTGAAAATTGAGGATTTTGAGTGTTTGAAAAAGGTATGATTTTGGTTTAAAATGGAAGGGCTCTAAGTTGGCAAAAATAGGATTTTCCTAGGATTGGACTTCTAGGATTTAACAGATGCGAGTTTCGTAAATGGTTCAAAAACCGAATATTTTGAAACCATGTTTTAGGGCCTGAAACCCTAAAATGAATTTTGGACATCCAAAGGAATATCTCACTTTGCTTAAAGCCATTCTAGCCATTAGAAGGCAAGATTCACTTTAGGCTTGTGATTTAAAAAACAACAAAGGCACGAGGCCAAAAATGTAGACTTTTTTGGGCCGTTTTGAATGTCACACATTTTCCGAGACAACCTTTGTTATGAAATAACTAGGATCGTTTTGGAATTGTGTTTTTTGAAAAGAAAACAATAGAGGCTATTAGAAGCCATTTCAAATGTCGCACTTTTCTAGGAAAATCCTAACCATGAAAGGGTTAGGATTAACCTAGAATTGTGGTTTTTAGAAAGCAACTTTGAAATCGATTTTTAGGGATAAAGAGATGACAAAAATGCAAATGTATGACAACAATAGTAAGGGCATAAATCATACAAGGCTAGGTATCACCACATTATAAGAGGGCCCTCAGGCTATGCTGTGAGGCGAGTGAAAGTCAAGAAGGGAGTCTCGATCGATAGTCCCCTCTCATCCACTCTCGACATAGACTTAACATCCTCTTGTTCCAAGCATGTAAGAAAAGGGGGTTTAGAGATAGAGGGTTAAAAATGAGAAGAACCCAAGTGGGTTCAGAGGGAGAAGAAAGAGTGGGGGAATACGGAAAGTAAACAGAGGATTTACATTGACTTCTTTCTTCTTTCTTCAATTGAGGCTAGGGCCTTAAACTTGGGAAGACCTCTGGAGCTTCTAGGCAATGAGGGATGGCCTTCAATGAAGCTCGGGAGCTAGGGCTTCGAAGCTTTGGACTAGGGCTTGGCTGTTGGGACTTTGAAAGAGAAAGAGAGAGGCCTCTAGGAGCTGTCTTGGCAGAGAGAGAGAGTTTCTGGAGAGATTTTTTAACCCAAAATAGTGAGGGGGGAGCTTTGTATTTATATTGCAAAATCAAAGGACTTGTGTGGCGCACGCCTTAAGCTTGGCCATGCGCCACTAAGAGTGGCACAGGCTCATTTATGAGGGCTAGAGAAAAGGCTGGATACATGGCTTGTCTGATGATGGTTGATTTGTAACCACTTTTGACAGCCTGGGGGGTTGGTGTGTGCCTCTAGAAGTGGCT
Source organism: Euryodendron excelsum (assembly GCA_033060915.1). Lineage (NCBI taxonomy): Eukaryota > Viridiplantae > Streptophyta > Magnoliopsida > Ericales > Pentaphylacaceae > Euryodendron > Euryodendron excelsum. Next base: position 45,011,875 of record CM065386.1, on the reverse strand, counting down.
CAAGGCTAAAAAATGGACATGCTTCACTCGAAGTGGAGCAAGGAGGTTTTGGTTCGAAACAAAAAGTGCTAGACGGCTGGGCCTGGCCAAAAATGGAAGAGGATACTCTGAAAAGTGTCTCGAAGGTTACTAGTTTGATTGTCAGGGCCAGTGTGGTTGAAGAGAGTGACCGGATCGTGGTCACCTCATCCCGGGAGCTCTAGGGTTGACCAAGATTGACCGGGATTGACTAGAGTTGACTGGGGTTGACCATAGTTGACTAGAGTTGACTAGGGTTGACTGGGGTTAACCAGAGTTGACTGGGGGGTTGTCGGCTTGATATCCAGAGCCGGTGTGGTTTCCTAGGGCGTTTGGATGCCTAGGGGTAAAACGGTCATTTTGACTAGGGAACCCTCGGGAAAGGATCAGGGTTGACTGAATGGCACTAGACATGCCGGACCGTCTAGGGACGGCCTAAAAAGGTGGTCTTACCATTTTAAGGACTAGGTACTTTCTCGAAGAATGTGTCAGGCCCGTTGGGGGCAAAATGGTCATTTTTCACCAGGACGGGCTAGCAAGCATTAGTGATGACCGGTCTAGACTTCTATCCGAGGAATTGGCGCTTTCTTAATGGACAGGTTTGAAAGGGTCTTATCACCTTGAGAGATAAACCTTCTCAAAGGTTGTGCCGGACTTGGATGGTCTTCTATTCTTGAGGGGTTGTGCTTTCTCAAGGAACATGTCGGACTTGGATGGTCTTCTGTTCTTGAGGGGTTTGTGCTTCTCAAGGAACATGCCGAACTTGGGCGGTCTTCTGTTCTTGAGAAGTTTGTGTTTTCTTAAGGAACGTGCTGGACTAGCAGACATTCTACATTAGCAAACTAGTAGGTGCCAAAAGTGAACCGCTCTTTCATCTCGAGAACTCAGGTACTTTCCAGAGGTGAGTGTGAAAGGGGCTTTATTGATCTGGGGAATAAAATTTCTTGGTGATCGTGCTGTATTAGGTTGAATGGTCTTGCCGTCAATGAGGGATCAACTTTCTCGAATGGCAGGATTATTGGATTTAAATTTGAATTTGAATAGACTTATCGTCTTATAAAAGACGTGCGGGGCTGGATTGGATTGACTAATGCGTGAGGAGCATTTTGGTCATTTTGCCTCTATTGGGCCTAGTGGGCCCTTGAAGAGGTTGACAAATTAGATTAGATTTTAAAAGCCAGTTTGGGCTTGAGTATGCTTGTGTTGGTTTGTAGGTGCTTTTAGTCGGGTCGGAGATCGCCGAGTGGCTAAATTGGGGTGCTAACACTAGCCCACTCCGGTAAAAAAATGACCAAATTGCCCCTTAGGCCCTTTTGGCATGCTTCTTGATAAAGTACCTAAGTCCTTCGAGTGGAAATTTCACCATTCTAAGATTGTTACAAAAATAATCTAGCACGTTCTAGCGCTTTCTAGTCGCTTCCGGGTCGATTTCGAGACCATCTGATCAAAATGAACATTTTGACATTAAGCATCCAATCGCCATCGAGAACCACACCGGCTCTGGGGGTCATACTGGTAACATCCTAATAATGCTTCTAATAGTATTCCCAACCTTCCAGTACCTTTTTAGATTATTCCGAGTCTATTCCGGCAAGTCCAGTGCAAAATAATTATTTGCCCCTGGTGGGCTGGTTGCCTTTTCCAACCATACTGGCTCTGGGTATCAAACCGACAACCCCTGTGAGCACTCTGGATAGTATTTCCAACCTTCAAGCCTTCTCATGGGTCATTCAGGGTCCATTCTAGTGTTTTCCTAGTTTAAATGACCGTTTTGCCCTTGGTGGGCCAGTCAACCTTTTCAAATATTTTGGCATTGTATCTTAAGTCCGTTACCTCCAAGGCACTCTTTCAAGGGTTCTTGTCCATCCTCGGCCTTCTGAATCATTCATGGACCTTTCGGACTCACTTCTAGTGGAGCCAAACCAAAAATGGCATGGTAGCCACTAGGACAGGTGCCCAAAATCTTTTTCCTTGCATCCCAAGGGTCAAAAGATACATTTTTTACCACCTAAAAAACTTCCCTAAGTGGCTGTCGCCAGTAGGAGTGGCGCCAAGGTTAAATTTCCACTGGCGCCACTGCAACAGGCGCCAGTTCCTATTTTTATTGCCTATAAATATAAACCTCTTCCTGCATAAAAAGGGTCATCAAACTTAGTCTAGAAGCTCTATCTCTCTAAAAATAGATCTGGAAGTTCCCGAAAACTCTAAATCTCTCAAGCCCCTTCAAGCCCTACCCTCTATACACTCAAACCCTAGCCTCCATACACCTTACACAGTCAAACACAAGCCTCCAAGTATCCATTAAAGTTCAAGTGCTGCATTTTGAAAACTCTCAAAGTTCAAGTCAAGTAAGGCAAAAAAAGCAATCAAAGCAAGAAGAATACCAGGTTGGTTTTCTAGTTACTTTTTTTATAATCCCCCTTTCTCTTCTTTCTCCTATCCCACTTGGGTTTTTTTCTATTTTAATCCCCATCTTCTACCTCCTCTTCTTACATGCTTGAAACAAGGGACTCCCTGATTCATGCCTAGGAAGTACTGTTGAAGGTCACCATGCTGAGAGTTTTCTTCTAATTCAACATTGGATGGTGTGTGTTCGGCCCCCTTGATTATGTGGTGAAGCCTAACCTTGTATGTTCACGATCCTATTGCATTATGGTTATCATGTTCATACATTGCCTACAATATTGGATTCAAATTTGTTTTCAAAACTTGCATTCAAAATCTTCTTCTTTCAAACTTGTTTTCAAAATCACACTCCTAGGATGATTCTAGTCATTCTATGGTTAGGGTTGTTTTAGGAAAGTGTTACATTCAATGTGACCACTAAGGTCCAAATTTTGGGTGTAAACCCTAATTTGTTTTCATCAAAATCACAATCTTAAGATGATTCTAGTTATTCCATGGTTAGGATTGTTTTAAGAAGGTGTTACATTTAATGTGATCATTATTGTCCATATTTCAAATCATAGTTGTTGTCAAAATCACAACCATAGAATGATTCTAATCCTCCCATGGTTGGAATCATTTTAGGAAAGTGAGATATTCAAGAGACTTACAAAAGTTCATATTCAAACTTCTTTTCAAATTATTTTATAAATTTACTTCCTAAAAACTCTTTTCAAATATCTACTTTCCAAAAACTCTTTGTCTTGAAGTCCAAGTCAAGTCCTAGAATCCATGATTAGGAAACCCTAATTCCTTTCTTAAAATCATGACTTTCTATTTTTTACATCAAATCATAGATTTCGAAAACCTCTTTTTCTACACCAAATCATAGATTTTCAAATCCAAGATTTTTAAAACTCAACCTTGCCAATTCCATGTCAAATTAAAACTTTAATTTTTTGAAATAAAATAAAATCATCTATTTTTGGAAATAAAATCCAATATTCAACTTTAGGAAGTAGAAATCAAACCTTTCCCTAATTCCAATATTTCCTAATTTCAAAACCTTTCCAAATTCCGACTTTCTAAATTTCAAACTGTCAAATCTTTTCTAGTCCTAATCTTTCCTAGTTTCAATCTTTTCTAAATCTAAACTTTCAAACCTTTCTTAATTTCAAACATTCAAATCTTTCTAAGTTCAAATATTTCTAAATTTAAAACTTTTCAAATTCAAATCTTTTAAAAAATCAACTCTTTCTTTAAAAGAAAACTTTTCTAAAATGAAACTTTCCAAAATCGATACTTTCCTAATGTGAAACTTTTCTAATTTGGCAGTTTTTTAAAACGGAACCTTCCTAATTCAAAGCTTTTCTAAGTTCAAGTTTTTCAAATTCTAACTTTTCAAATTCTTCCAAATCAAATATTTTCAAATCAAGTCAAATCTTTACAAGTCTTTTCTAAATCAAGTGCTGCTAAAATCAAATCAAATCTTTTCCCATTTTTTCTTAAATCCAACTTTTCTAATTCTAAACTTTCTAAAATCAAACTTTTTAAGTCTAAATCAAACCTTCTTATTTCAAGTCTATGTTTCAACCCTAGGTTACCAAGGTCCTAAGATGTCTAAATCCTAGTTCAACCCTAACCCAAAAGTTAGGAAGCTTCAACTTATTTTTAAAACTTTTTTTCTAAACAAAGATGGTTTTCAAACTTCAAATTAAGTTAAATTGATTTCAAAGTTTAACTCGAACTTTCCAAAACAAATCCAAAGTTTTACTCCTCAGGTTCAATTTCAAATCAAAGCTCAATTTAAAATACTCAAGTTCAATTTCAAATCAAAATCAATTCCAAGTTCGATTCAAATCAAAGTTTAATTTCAAATCCTCCAATCAAAGTTCAAAATCAAATATTTTCCAGTCAAACTTTTGAAAGACCTTAAAGTGTCTATTTTTAATCGGACCCCGAGTTCAAACTACGACTGACCTGATTTCTTAACAAAGGGATACGTAGGCAACCCTCATGGGTGCAGTCACAACCTTTTTCAAGTTTTCAAATTCTATAACCTTTTTCAATTCCAAATTCCACAACCTCTTTCAAACTTTGAATCCCCTTTTGAAATCTACTTCCAAAATCAAATCTTTTTTTTGCACTTACATGTCATGCGTTATATGAAATTTCTTTCTAAAATTCTTTTCAAAGTGGATATAAGTGGATATTTGTTAATCGAAGATTCCAATTGAGTGAACCTAGGGTGAATAGACATGTAGGTACTGCAAGGGCGGGATAGGGTGATAGATTAGTGCATCTTCCCTATATGTAACCAACCTCCGAACCTAGAATCATTGTTTTCGAAAGACCAAATTTTTTTAAAAAAATGGCTTAAATCTTTCCAAAGATTGCAAAACAACCTGTTTCTTTTTTTCAAAAACCCTCTCTTGAAGAAGTTTTCTAAAACTTTTTTTAAAAACCTTAAGTTTGATCTTTGGATTGCACTTAGTTTTAGGTGACCTAACTCACCTTAACAAAGTTAGGTGACAACTCTAAACTTTTTCCAAAAGCCCTTATTCAAATCAATTTCTAAATTCAAACTTAGTCGCACTCGTCCTTTTACAATGATGAGTCCTAATGAGAGAGTACCGTGTTTTTCTCACTTGTGTTTTCCCGAATGCGAAAAATTGGGACGCGACATAACTTAAGAAAATTTTTGAAGTGTTTTGAAATCACTAAAGGGAGTGTTTGATTATTCTTGTTTTGAAAGTCTTATAAATAAGTTTGGATTGGAAAAAGTTCTTGTGAACTTGTATTTGAAAGGCTTTTGAAAACCATTTTTATGTACCTTATGAAAGGTATCTTGAATATCTCATTACCTTTGTGAGGTTAACTAATGAATAGCTAAACTCCTCTAAGGCTATAAGGTTATAGAACCCTACTTGATATCTCACCTCCCTTGAACAACCTTAACCACGTTAGGCCTAAGATTATTTCAAAGTTGTGACTCTTGAAAATCATTCTTGAAAAGAGCTTTGAAAAACACTTAGGGTTTTAGAACCCTAATATGAACAACCTTGAATATTGTATTTGATATATCACCTTCCTTTGGAGACCCTAAGCATGAGAGCATCAAGACCACCTTAGAAATGTGGGCTTTGAAAATATTTTGGAGATAGTTTGTAGAAATGTTAAGTGACTAGCCATTTTAGTCAAGATAAGGTTAAGAGACTTTTGGGAAATCACTTTGAAAAGGGGCATGGTGATGTTTGAAAAGACCTTTGACTTGATTTTGGAAACTCAAGAGAGTATAATATAGTTTTTGGAATGATGCTATGAAAATCTTCTTGATTGGAAGGTGTTTGAAAAAGGTTTAGAGTTAGAGTCTTGAAGCCAACTAACCATGGTTGGGGTGACCTAGGGTTAAGGTGACCTAAGGTTAACTAACTAAGGTTAGGTTAACTTAAGGTTTACTTGACCTAAGGTTAACCGAATAAGATTAGGTTAACCTAGGGTTTAGTTGACCTAGAATTAACTAACTTAGGTTAGTTTAACCTAATGTAAGACAACAGGGTCAAGTTAACCTAGGGTTTTAGAAGGTGGTTTTGAAAAGTGGTTTGAACTAGGGCTTGGACCTAGTGGTTTTGAAAGGTAGTTTTGAACTAGGGTTTGGACCTAATGGTTTTGGAAAGTGATTTTGAACTAGGGTTTGGATCTAGTGGTTTTGAAAGGTGGTTTTATGCATGAAACTTGAAAAGGTGTTTCGAAAACCATTTTATGAAAACCACTTAAGTGAGTATTTGGGTTCATATGGTTGGTATTTGAAAACCACTAAATAGAGGGTTGTATTGGAACCATTATAACCACTAACTGACAAGAGTTAACTTTTGAAAACCAATATATAAAAGGTAGTTTTGGAAAACCATTTTTATGCAAATTAAGGAGAATGAACTTTTGAGCATGAGGACTATTCCAACCACACAACTCAAGAGAGTAACACTTTAAAAATCAACATAGAATACAACACTTTGAAAGCCACTTTTGGTGAAAACTTAAGAGCGTAGAGATTTTGGGAAAGACCCTTTTAAAGGGTGGTTATGGAATAATCTTTATGCAAAAACTCAAAAGAGTTATATAGAAATGCAAAGAAGGTAGTTGAGGTTTGGAAACTAGGGTTTAGTCATAGGTTTCAAGAAACCAACTCTTAGAAACATCTTTAGGAAAACACTTGAATATGGAGTTTGAGAATGACTTGGAAATAGAAATAGTTAAGATTTTTAAAAAATGGTGTTGAGCATGAAAATGGAGCCAAGCATGCAAAATATGAACATAGTAACCATATGAAGAGGGGGTCATGAAATCATACAAGGCTAAAAAGCCACACCACATTGCAAGGGCCCTATGGTCCATACTATGATAAGGTAGGCTAAAGGGAGAACCCCCACTGGGTGGCTTCCCTAAAGCTTCCCTTAGGCACAGACCTAAGGTCCTCTTGTTCAAGCAAGCAAGAAAGAAGGATAGAAGATGGGGTGTAAAATAGAGAATAGCCTAAATAGGCTAGGAGAGAGAAGAGAAGAGTGGGGCTAGCAAAATGTAAATAGAAATACCACCTTGTCTTCACAACTTCTTTAAGCTTCAATAGAGGGTTTTGCTCAAGCTTTCAAGGGTCTTCAATACCTTGAAGTGGGCTCCAAAATGGCTTGAGTCTTGCTTTGGAGGCTTTGGGGATGAAGTGTATAGGCTTGAGGTGAGTGTATTTAGAGTTTTTTAGGGTTCTGGGAGTATTAGCAGGGCTTTGCTATTGTTTTCAGCCCCTCTATATGCAAGGTTTGGATAGCTATTTATAGGTAAAGATTTTGGGCTCTACCGCATATGCTACTTGCACCTTGGGAAACTTTACTCTGGCGCTTGTAACACATGCGCCAGTACTGTGCCAGTGGTTGAATGCCATGTGGCATTGCTTGTAGTATGCCAGCTTCGGTTGCAATGCAAGTTTTGTCTGATCTAATCATTTTTTAGGTGCATGTAGCATACACTTCGCTGCAGTGAACTCTTATGCCCACTTTGCCTTGATATCCATGCAAACCTAGAAAGATTCGGGGAAATCAGTCACGTTTACGACGTTCCACCGCAGTTTCTCATGAACCGGGAGCCCTTGGAGAACTTCGAAAGGATTCTGGATGACAGATATATGTCATTAGGTAGCATGCACAAAAATAAGCTTTTTGGAGCATTTGTGAGATGCTCTAATAGTTGTCGAAAGTAGCAATTTTTGCCCCACATGATCGTGGCTACCGAGAAGCAGTCTTCTCAATCTAACGGTACCAATGGGAGGTACTCAAGCATATTCTATCTATCCTACTCTTTAATGCACAAGCAAAATAATGTCTTAGAACAATACATGAGAGGCTTTTGTGTGTGGTGTGATCATTACATGATAAGGAAAATATCACAACATAAAAATACAGTACATCCTTTAAGTTCTAATTCAACCTCGTTGGATATTCTCTCAGAAAGAAATAGTATAGCTATCTTACACCAGTTGTCATTGTAAAAGAGTAAATATGTCATATAAATAAAAAAGACAGCAATAACAAAATAACGTGTATATACAGTGAGAGATGACTTAGCATAGCACCATGAAAGAATACCAATGCTAAAATCACATAAGCAATTGGCATGTGAATTCCTTGGTGAGTGAATGATCAAGCAATGTACACTTCAAATTCTCAAGAGCTTTGTTTAGGTTGTAACTTGGGCATGAGGTATAAGGTAAGGAGAAACAAAGGGCAAAAGGTCCAAAATATGTGTGATCAAAGCAAGTAATGATCAATGAATATACCTTCAATTTCTCAATTTCATTTGATTGATTTTTTTTTCTTTTAAAAAACTAACCTCTTCTTTCCTTTTTTTTTTTCTTTCTTCTTCTTATGCTTCCATTCTTTCTTACTTTCTTTTCTAGTTTGTTTTTTCTTTTTCATCATATTGCAAAAATATCCCTCATTTTATCAATTTAACTTTCACAAGTGAAGATACTTGTGTTTTTTTTTTAGGGAAGAAACTTTAACTATGCTATATTTCATAAAGATTGAAAGAAAATAGGTTTGACAATGGTTCCAAGGGAATAACAACAAGAAGAAAATTTATGGCTAAAAATATCAAAAATGGCCTCGAATCATTTTAAAAGAGTACAATAGCTTAAAGTTATAAGAATTCGATATATTTAATTACCTGAGTAATTAAAACAATCAAGTCAAATACAAGAATAACGAGGCTATTAAATGAACAATGTAGAAGAACTTCATCTAGAGTAAATGTAAACACTCTAAAAGGTGTTGTTGGCTTTAAAGCTTACTTGGTAAAAAATCTCCACTTGTGTAAGGATGAAACAGTATAATATGTACAAATACAAAACTTATCATGATATGATGATGTAAGTGATATAAAATAGCTTCTATCTATGTGTTAAGATAAAATCTTACAATTGTATTAAAAAGAACAGATAAAATAGAAACTGTGTTAAAAAGTGAATGAAAACATGTTCAACCAAATCCCCAAAATCTACAGTTAGCATTTCACCTCTGATAGTGTAACACAGTAAAAATTACGCAAACCTTTTGGTGAAGATCTCAAACAAATTTCATACAATGCATCACTTGTGAATCAACAAACCCTGAAGAGATTTGAGTAAAATATTTATGCTTCTCGGCCATATAGTCGCTTTTTTTTTGTTTGCTTGAAAAAAATTTGCCAGAATAAACACAAAGAACAAATTTGCAAAACATATTTACAAATTAAGTAAATAACAACAATAAATGTAACTAAAAAAACAAAACAAAACAGAACAAACAAACTAAACAACAATGGAAAAAACAAAGAGATTTCATCTTAGCGTTATAGATCTTAGCATTTTCATAGGCATCGTTACGGATCTCTTCTTGCTCGTTGAGTTGAAACATCCTATTTTGGCCTGCCTCACGGATGTTCTCATTAAATTGGCGAATGAGCCAATATGCCTCGTGTTTAATTTCAACCGAAATGTGGCACGCCTTTCTGTACACAAGTCTATAGGGAGAAGAACCTAAGATGGTCTTATAAGCAGTTTGATAAGTCCATAAAGCATCCACTAACCTCAAAGACCAATCCTTTCGGCTAGTGTTAACAATTTTCTTAAGGACTTGCTTAATCTCCCTATTTGCCAACTCAACTTGGTCTTGGGTTTGGGGTTTATAAGGTGTACCAACCTTTTGCACCACCCTATATTTTTTCATCAAAAGACCTATGGGTCTATTGCACAAATGGGATCTACCATCACTAATTACAGCACGTGGCATACCAAAACATGAGAAGATGAGCTCTTTTAAGAATTTGATCATAACAGGGTGATCATTGGTACACATATAAATGGCTTCTACCCACTTAAACACGTAGTCGATGGCCACTATAATGTAAAGGTACCCAAACGAACTAGGAAAAGGGCTCATGAAATCAATACTCCAATAATCAAATATCTCGAGAATCATAATGTGGCTTATAGGCATCATGTGCCTGCTCGTAAGACTCCCTAGCCATTGACACCTATCATAGGACGTGCAAAAGGCATGAAAATCTTTAAACAATGTGGGCAAATAAAAACTGCTTTACAAAATCTTTGCGGCGGTTTTGCGTGAAGAAAAGTGCCCATCACATGCCTGTGAGTGATAGAACTCCATAACACTTTGAATTTCATTGTCAGGAATACATAGACGAATCACCTAATCGAGGCAATACTTAAAAAAATTAGGCTCATCCCAAAAAAAACATCTCACATTCTTAAATAATTTCTTTCTATCAAGATTGGACCAATGTGAGGGAATCTTACTAGTAGCCAAAAAGTTGGTTATATCTGCATACCAAGGAGTGGTAGCATGTGATAATGCTTGCACCCGAAAAGGATGCTCATCCAAAACTATTCGTTTATGAGAAAGGAGTCTTGGGTGTTCCTATTAGTAGGAAGCCATGAAAGATGGTCGGCTACTACATTCTCAACCCCCTTCTTATCTTTGATCTCAATATAAAACTCTTGGAGTAAGAGAATCCATTGGATGAGTTGCAGTTTTGCATTGGGCTTAGTAATCAAATACTTTAGTGTGGAATGATTGGTGTATATGATTACTAACGATTCGATTAAGTATGATCTGAACTTATCTAATGCAAAATCTACAGCGAGAAGCTCTTTCTTTGTGGTGGTATAGTTTATTTGGGCCTCATTAAGGGTTTTGCTTGTGTAAGCAACCCATTTTTGCCTGCTCAGCAATCTCCGGCCCGACCGAATCTAGATTTCAAACATCACAATGCAAGTATGCCCAAAACGGGTCTTTCAAACTCCAATCTAGTCAACTAGTCGCTTCTTGGACCCACAAGGCCCAACTGAAGTCATAAACACCATCATACCCCTAGGCATTCCAGGTAGCTCCCCGAGATCGAGCGGTCTTGGGGACCAACACCATATCAAATTCTAGACGATTCATTTTTGGCACCCACTATCCCGCCAATGCAGAATGTTTGTCATTCGGTAGTTCTTTGAGATCATGCATTCTCGGAGACCAACACCACCCTCATAGGTAGCTTTCTGAGACTAGGCGTTCTTAAAAACCAACACCATCCTACAGATAGCTCTCTAAGACTAGGCGGTCTTAGGGACCAACACCGCACAGATAGTTTTTTGAAACCAGACTGTCTCGGGAACCAACACCTAGGTCAATACCAGCGTCTGCTAGCCCGACTTGGTGAAAAATGACCAAACCTACCCCTTGGGCCTCGAGGCACGTCCTAAGAAAGTTTAAAATCCCTCAAGATGGTAAGTCCATCTTCCAAAGTGTTACTAAGTAGTTAGGCATACTTAACACACCATTCTGTCCAATTTTGGTCACATTTTGGCTAACTTCAGTCAAAATGACCGTTTTATCCCTCGACGCCCTAGCACAACACATATCCTAACAAACAGTGAAAAACTCTTTTGGGATCATCCCTGAATGACCTGGCACGCTTAACATAACACTCTGGTCCATTCCTGACCTTTCTTAACCGAACCCGGTCAAAATGACCTTTTTACCCCTAGCGACCCAAATGCTCGCCAAAACTACACCGGTTTTACAATATTGAATGGCAAGCCTTTTCATACACCTCTATTTAACCTAAGGAAGACCTTATGACACTAAACACTCCCGACTCAACGAAAGTCCCCCTAGAGCATTTCGCAGACGCTCTGCAAGATTGACTTTTTCTTTGATTCCCTAATTATAATGCACTGCCAAACGACTTGAGAAATGCATAAATTAGGGAATTCCCGAAAGCATTTTTGGATTACTTTCTATCGGTACAGTCTAATTGGAGAGATTGCTTCCTGAAGACCTCGATCACACGGCACACAAACAGCTACTTTTGAACCCCCAAAGAGCGTATCATAGACGCTTTGCAAAAATGTGATTTCATGTACACTTCCCGAAATGATATTTCACACTTTCGAACACCGTTTAGACTTTCTAAACACTCAAAAGTTCACGAGAAACCCTAGGAGAACACTATGGATGCAACCGATTCTTTCGAAACCTTTCGAGTTGGCACAATTATCGAGACGAAGTTTAAACAAACACTCCCAGTGACGGAGCGTATGCTATATGCTCCCAGATTTTGATTAGATCAAACAAACTTCGCTTAGCCCTTCAGATTTAGCTATTACAATGGGTGCCACGTGGCATTCTGCCAATGGAATAGTACTGGCGCATGTGCTACATGCGCCAGGGTAAATTTTGCCCAGGCACATGTGCTACATGCGCCAGGTCTCCCTAGAGTGGCCTATAAATACATGCATCCCCCTTTGCATATTCCAAAATCCAAAAATTATGATAAAACTCTGCACAAACAGCTCCAGAAATCTGAAACCCTTTATATACTCCTCTCTCTAAACACTTAGGATATAGTTCACCTCACCCTAACCCATACACCTCACCTGCAAGGCCCTCTATGCCATAGAAAACCTTATTCAAGCCCCTTCCAAGTCCATCCAAGACCAAGTCCAAGCATCTAATGAACTTTGAGAGTGTTTGAAGGTAAAAGGTGGTATTTCCTTTTACATTTTGTCATCCCCCACTCCTTTCTTCTCCCTCCTAGCCTACTTAGGCTATTCTCTATTTTAATCCTCATCTTCTACCCCCTATTCTTACATGCTTGAGATAAGAAAGCTACTATCTCATGCTTAGAGGAAAGCTAGCGAGAGCCATCGTGTAAGGGGATCTCTCACTAGCCTACTTTAAGATGGTATGGCCTTGGAGCGCCTTGATTATGTGATGTAGTCTCTAGCCTTGTATGAATTCATGACCCTATTTGCATATGGCTATCTTGTTCATGTTTTATGTGCTTGGCTTTATTTTCATGTTTATAACAATGTTTTCCAAAACATGTACTATTCTCATTTCCATGTCATTTTCAAGCTCTTTATTCTAGTGATCTCTTCAAAATGGTTTTAAGAGTTGGTCTCTTGAAGTTTAGGATAAGACCCTAAGTAATCATGCCTTAGAAAAGCTCATCATTAACCCCTAACTCACATTTTTGCATCCTTACATTCCAACTTGCATAAAAATGATTTTCAAACTCTTTGATTTCCAAGGTTTCTATTCTCTCAAGTTTAGTGGTTGGAATGGCCACATAGAACCCTCTCTCGAGTGGCCTCCCTTTACATTTGTCATAGGAATCCTATCTTATTAGAATGGTTTCCTTTAAAAGTGATTTCCAAAGCCTTCTTCCTAAACATGGTTTTCAAAGATTCATTCTCTCCATCTTTGCATTAAAAGTGATTTTCCAAAAGTTGTCATTATTATGTTGATTTTCAAAGTTCCTACTCTTTTCAAGATAAGGGTTATAATGGTCCTAAAGGAAACCTTCATCAGAATGGTTTTCAAATATCAACGATATAAACCGTATACTTGACTAGAGTCAATTTTCATAGAAATGATCTTCAAAAGGTTTGTTCACAAGAGTCCTTTGCATAACATGATTTGTTTTCCAAAACCCCTTTCAAAAATGCATAAAGCCACCTTTCAAGACCACCTTCCAACCCTAAGTTAACTTAACCCTAGTTGTCCAACCTTATGTGAACCAAACTCTAGGTTAACCTAACCAAAGCTAGTTAACCCTAGCTAGTTAACCTTAGGAAGTCCAACCCTAATTAGTTAACCATAGTTCAATCTAACCCTAGATTAACTTAACCCTAGTTTTCCAACCCTAGATTAATCCAACTCAAGTTAGTTAACCCTAGGTCACCTTAACCCTAGTTTAATCTTACTCTAGTTAGTTAACTCTAGGTCAATCCAACCCCAGATAAGTTGACCCTTGGTTACCTTGACCCTAGGCTAACCTAACCCCAAATTAGTTAACCTTAGGTCACTCTAACCCTAGTTCAACCTAACCAAGGTTAGTAAGCTTCAAGGTACCAACTCAATGACCGCTTTTCAAACCCTTTTTCAATTACAAAAACCCCTTACATAACAAATTTTCAAAAACATGCCACTCTCTTGAGATTTCAAAATTCAACTCTAAACTTTTTTCAAATGCTTCCATTCTCTATCTTAAAAAAAAAAAAAAAAAAATGCTTCCAAGAGGTTCTCTTAAATTTTTCTCAACTAAAATGACTAGACACTTAACATTTCCTAAAAACTATTTTAAAATATGTTTCCAAAAACTCACAACCCTACAGTGTCCCTAACCCTTTATGGTTAGGGATTCCAAGGGAAGGTGATATATTAAGTACAACCTCTAAGGTTGTCCATATTAGGGTTCCAAAGCCTTGGGTATTTTCAAAAACCACTTTCAAAAGTTTTTCGAAAACAAGTTTATCAAAACACTTCAAAACCCTAACACCAAGGTTTTCAAAACAGGACTTCAAAATATTTCCAAAACTCTCTTGAGTTATTTCAAAACACTTCCAAAACTCCCTCAAGTTGTTCCAAAAATGGTCAAAACACTTCATAACCCTATTTCAAGAGCGTTCTTAAAAAACTTTCAAGTTCTATTCCAAAAACACTCCAACATCCGACTTCAAATCAAAATTCTCAAATAATTTTTTCAAAGACCACAAGGTGTCCTCAAACCATTCTAAAGACCTCAAAACGTCTTCAAACATTCCAAAGGCCCTAATGCACCTACTTTCCATCGGGATCTTGCCTGAACTACGAATGACCTGATTCTCGCCAAATGAGATACGTAGGTAACCTAAAATGGTGCTGTCATAACTCTTATCTCAACTCAAGTCCTTTAAAGCTTCCATATTTTCAAACATTTTTCATCCAGACTTGCATCATGCATCATTCATCCAAATAACCTATTTTCTTAAAAACCCTCTCTTGAGGAGGTTTTCCAAAACCCTTTTCCAAAAACCCTAAGTTTGATATTCGGATTATACTTAGTTTAAGGTGACCTAACTCACCTTAATCAAGTTAGGTGGCAACTCCTATTTTTCTAAAAAACCCTTATTCAAATCAATTTCAAGTTCAAACCTAGTCGCACTCATCTTTCTAGGAGGATGAGTTCTAATGATAGAGTTCCGTGCTTTTTCTGAACCGAAAGGACTTGGTCAAAAACTGGGGCGCGATAGCTGGCGACTCCACTGGGGACACTTAGAGGGTTAGCCCACTATCATGTCTCTTCACCCTTCACTCACCCAGAATCTCTGGTTACTTTGTCTAGTTTTATCCACTTTTCAAATTTTTTCAAGTTTCCAAAACAAATCTTATTTTCCAAAACGGTTTTGAAATAAGTGTCATCACTTGCATTCATACTCACATTAATGCTCTTGCATTGACCATCCATTTTATCTTGCATTGAGTTTTTTAAAAAGTTACTAACTCTTTACATTCTTCCTTTGTAGGTGGACCTTTGTTCACATTGTATTTTATGTCATAATTTATTGCCATGTATGTGATGAATGAACAAGATGTGATGTGTGTTGTTGGGTCCTTTCCTCCATTTTTTAAAACTCCCCAAACACTTGGTGCACTCACTTGCATTTACATTTTGCATATATTACCTGGTTACTACCCTTCTAGATAGTAGGGGGAACAGTATATTGAGTTACAGGAGAATTCTTTGTTGATAAAAAAAAAAGAGAAAAAAAAGGAGCGTGACCCCGAGGGCCCAGGGAAAACTCAAAAAAGCGTCGCGAGTAAAAAGATGGAGGCATGGCAAGATACAAACCTGTCGGTTTAGTGAAAACCCGCGAAAGCAAAAAATGACAGAGCTGGGATCAGTGAAAACCTGCAAAGGCGCTAATGGCAAAAAAAAAAAAAATTCCCCTTTCTCAGATTTATCTCAATCAATAGGTGAACAATTCCCATATCACGGCAAGAAAAGACAAGGAAGAAAATTGTAGTCGTCAAAAAGGGCATTCTTTCAAAATGAATGGGCCGAGCAGAAAGGATAATGCGGGCCCCTACCAAGAACACCTCAATGAGAATCATATTCCAGGGAAGTAATTCCTACCTCAAATAGATGCAATTCTTGCTATAATTCCTACTATAATACATGTTCAAACTAACAAAGTGGTGCAGGAATAGAAAGATGGTAGCACTCCCTGAAAGAAGGGTAAAATCCATTATAGTTAAACCATGAGAATCAAGCTAATATAAGCATATTCACAAATGCAGGGAATCATGAAAGAAAACCCAAACATCTCGGGGCTAGCTAGTCACAATGCAAACAA
This sequence comes from Euryodendron excelsum, assembly GCA_033060915.1. Lineage (NCBI taxonomy): Eukaryota > Viridiplantae > Streptophyta > Magnoliopsida > Ericales > Pentaphylacaceae > Euryodendron > Euryodendron excelsum. Next base: position 44,995,752 of record CM065386.1, on the reverse strand, counting down.
AAAGGAAAAGGAAGACAAAATGAAAAAATCACATCAAGAACGTGGAGCCACGATGTAACGGTCCACATCCTCATCCGATAAGGCCTCATCCGAACCCTTGGTGGCAAGACTCGTAGGACTAGGGTCAGCAAATAAAGGGCCAGCCTCGCTAGACAGTGGCATAACCAATCTCTCTTTAGAAGGGCCGACACTGGTAGAGGCTCCGAAAGATGAAGTCGATAATTGGCTCAGTCCTTGACACTAGCATCGGTCAAGGAGGCGATCCCTCTCCTATGAAAGGGTGTGTACCATGTCCCTCAATAGAACTATGAACCCATCCCGTGGGTCAGCCTCTGCTAAAGAAAGGGTGTGTCGAGACCCTAGAGGGTGCCTAAGCCCCTAAGAAACGTCGGCCGAAGGGCAGTCTCTCACCCTGGGAGCCGCCTCAAGCTGCCTCTCCAAATCACTCACTCGCCTCCTGCTAGCCTCCAACAGAGCCTCCAACTCACTCACTCAGGCACAACAAAGTCTCCGGTGGCGTCTCGCCCTGATGGTAGCAATGGCCAAAAGATTAGTATATCCCACTGGAGGCAAGGGAGACTCCAGGAGAGGATCCCTGACTGTGGCATCCCCCAAAACATACATCTGAAATCATCTATCGTAATCAGCAGTGGCTATCGGGACAAAGGAAAATGGATCTTCTAAGCTGTCATACGCTACCAAAGTTTGCCACAACTCTATCAACTCAGCCACCAAACTTCTCGCTAAATCATCACCAAAATAAGTCTGATATCCTGATGCCATGGCTGTGTACGGGATGTCTTGTGTCCGACCCAACTGGCAGAGAACTCGAATGCCGAAAAAGGGGACAACACCCGTCAAGCCAACCAAGGGGATGAAAACCCAACCAGAAGTCCTTACTCGCAACGAGTTAACATTATATAAACCCATAAACCACTGAACTAAATCAGATCTCTTCGTCTGGAGGAACACCATCCATGTCATGTAGGAATCGGGGCAGTCCACATCGTCAATGATCTCCTGCTGAGACCTCACTAAGGTACAGATAAGGTCAACCTCTGGATACCATATATGATAGGTGATGTGGTGAATGAATAGATGATTAAGAGCCCACAGCTGAAAAAGGGGCTGAGACCCCCTAAAGAAAATATCCTCCTCACTCTAAAACTGAGAAAAGCTCACATAGGTCTCACTTACGGCTAATAGATCATTAGAATACCCCTGTTGGATCGACAACAACAAGGAGCAAAGTCTGCCATCCACCCGGTCATCTCCTCGAGAAAATACTAGAAGGCTCAACAAAATTAGGGCAAGGGCGTTCATCCGAGCAATGGGCCACTCCGAAGAAGTATGCTAAGCACCAGGATGAGTAACGTGACCGGTGCGAAACTCAAAATCATTCAGTAGAAAGCCCACCTCAAGTACTAAAAAAGCAGGATGAGAGTCCAAATCCAAAATCTGGCACCTGAGTCCTAACTGACCGAAAATAATGAACAAAAAGCCCCAGGGAAAGTCTGGACCCATAATACCCTCCTGACCACTGCAAGCATCACACTTTTGCCCACTCAGCAATCTCCAGTTCGACCGAGCTCACTTTCGCACATCATATGCATATTCAAACTCTAAACCGCCTTCAAAACTCCAATTTAGTCCACCGGTCGCTTCCCAGGCCCTTAGGGCCCACTTTAAGCTAAATGACCATTTTACCCCTAATGGGCCATTCGCCTTTTCCAACCACACTGGCTCTGGGTATCAAACCGGCAACCTCCTGGAACATTCTAGCTAATGTTTCCAAGCCTCATGCCTTCTTCTGGGACATTCCAAGTCCATCCCGACAGCTTTCCAGCCTGATTAACCATTTTGCCACCAATGGCCCGGTCAACCTTTCCAACACATCCTAACATTATTTTAAGGGTTCATGTCCCTTTCTGGTCCTCCAGGCCATTCTCAGACTTTCCAGAGTAACTCCTAGTGAAGCCAGGCTAAAAATTGCATGGTAGTCACTAATAGAAGCGCCCAAATCTTCTCAAGATATGTTGCTTGCCGACCTTAAACATTTCCTAAATGGCTGGCGCCACTACAAGCCAAAAAAGGGCCTGACACCACTCCTAGTGGAGCCAGTGGGATTTTTGGCCTAGCGCCACTGTAGCAGGTGCCAATTCAGTCTTCTGTTTATAAATATAGACCCTCCTCTGACATGAAAAGGGTCTGCAAACTCGGTCCAAAAACTCTACTCTTCGATATATAGAGCTCGAAGCCCCTCCAAACCCTAGATCTTTTTAGGTTCTCCAAACGCTAGCCCCCATACACTAAACCTTAGCATACATACACTCATATACTAACCTCCAAAGCCTCCATTAAAGACTTGAAGTGCTGCAACTTGGAAGCTTTTGAAGATCAAAGCAAAGATCGAAGTAAAGCAAGCAAGCAAAACAAAGAAGACACAAGGTAGGCTTTCTATTTACGTTTACTCAATTTCCCCCCCCCCCCCCCCCCCCCTCTCTCTCTCTCTCTCCTAACCCACTTGGGTTTTCTTCTATTTTAATCCCCCATCTTCTACCCCCCTTTCTTGCATGCTTGAAATAAGGGACTCCCCGGTTCATGTGTAAGGTTAGGCTATTGAAAGTCACCGTGTCGGGGGCTTTCTCTTAGTCTAATTGGAGACCACGTGGGTTCGGCCCCCTTGATTATGTGGTGAAGCCTTTAACCTTGTATGTTCACGACCCAAACTTGCATTATGCATATCATGATCATGTATCTCTCCAAAAATTATTTTCAAACTTGTTTTCAAAACTTGCATTGAAAATCGTTTTCAAAACTTGCATTAAATCTTATTTTTCCAAACTTATTTTCAAAATCACAATCTTAGGGTGATTCTAGCCTTTCTATGGTTAGGGTTGCTTTAGAAAAGTGTTACATTTAAAGGGACTTTCATGATCCATATTTTCAAATCTTTATTGTTTTCAAAACCATAATCCTAGAATGGTTCTAATCCCTTCATGGTTAGAATCGTTTTAGGAAAGTGAGATATTTTTAGAGACTTGTAAAAGTCCACATTTAAATCCCTTTCCAAATTCTTTTTCAAACTCACTTTCCGAAATCTCTTTTTCAAAATTCCTTTACTTTCTAAAATCTCTTTTCCCAAAAATCTCTTTCCTAAAAACTCTTTTCAAATTCCTTCCCAAAAGCTCTCTTGAAAAATTCAATTTCTAAAACCTCTCTTCAAAGTTCTACTTTCCAAAAAATCTCTTTTCTTGGAGTTCAAGTTAAGCCCTAGAGCCAATGGTTAGGAAACCTTAATTTTCTTTCCTAAAACATGATTTCCAATCTTGCCTCAAAACATAGATTTCCAAAATCTCTATTTTCTACGTCAAATCTAAGATTTTAAAAATCACTTTTCCTATACCAAAACTATAGCCTTTCAAACCTAAGTTTTCCAAAATTCTTCCTTTCCAATTCCATGTAAAATCTAGTCCTCCAACTTAGGAAACTAGATCTAATTCTCCGTTTTTGGAAACAAAATCAAATCATCTCTTTTTTGAAAATAAAATCCAATATTTTAATCTAAATAAAATCTTTCCTAATCCAAACATTTTTCCTAACTTTGACCTTTCCTAGTCCCAATCCTTCCTAATCTAAATCTTTCTTAATTTCAATCCTTCCTAATCTCATACCGTTCTAAATCTTAAGTTTCCAAAACTTAAACTTTCAAATATTTCCTTAAACTTTAAGCTTCTTAATCTTTTTAAACCCAAACTTTTCTTAATTCCATACCTTTCTAAATCTCAACTTTCCAAATTCTAAGTTTTCAAATCATTCTTAAATTCAAATCTTTCATAACTTTAAGTATTTCCAAAAATCAAACTTTGAATCTTTCTAAACTCAAACCTTTCTTAAATTCAAACATTTCCTAAATTTTAAACTTCCCTAATTCAAAAATTTCCAATTTCAAAACCTTTCCTATTTTAAACTTTCCTAAAATGACACTTTTTTAATTCAAAATTTTTCTAAAATGAAACTTTTCTAAATCCGAGATTTTCTACATTCAATCTTTCCTAGACTCCAACTTTCCAAATCTTCCAAGTCAATTTCAAATGAAAGTTCAGTTTTCAATCTTCGAAATTCAAGTTCCAAATCAAACTTTTTTCAAACCAAATTTTCTAACGTACTCTTGTCTGAACTACGATTGACCAAATTCCCAGAAAGGGATACTTAGGCAATCCCTATGGGTGCGGTCACAACATTTTTTTTCAAGCTTCTATTTCCATAACCTTTTTCAAACTTCCATTTTCACAACATTTTTTTCAAGCTTCTATTTTCATAACCTTCTTCAAACTTTCATTTTCACAACCTTTTTCAATCTTCTATTTTCACAACTATTTTCAAACTTCCAATTCCATAATCTATTTCAAGTTTTTAATTCCATAAATCTAATTTCAAATCCCTATTTCCAATTTCTAGAACTCTCTTTCGAAAATCAAATCTACCTTTTCTAAAACCTATTTTCTGATTTCAAATCAAGTCTTCTTTCAAATCCATTTCAATTTCAAATCAAGTTCTTTTCAAATCTACTTTCAAAACCAAAGTCTTTTCTTGCACTTGCATATCATGCATCATGTCAAACTTCTTTCTAAAGTTGTTTTCTAAAGTGGATAGTTTTGGACATTTGTTAAACGAAGACTCTAATGAGTGAACCTAGGGTGAATAGACATGTACGTACCGCAAGGGCGAGGTAGAGTGATGGCTTAGTACTTCTTCCCTACACCTAACCAACCTTCGAACCTAGATCACTGTTTCCAAAGATCAAGGAGTTATTTTCAAAAAGGGCTTAAATTTTTTCAAAAGTTTCCAAACAACCTATTTTTCAAAAAATCCTCTCTTGAGGAAGTTTTCAAAAACCCTATGTGTAATCCTCAGATTGTGCTTAGTTTTAGGTGACCTAACTCACCTTAATCAAGTTAGGTGGCAGCCCCAAATTGTTTTCCAAAATCCTTTAATCAAATTCATTTTCAATTCAAACCTAGTTACACTCGTCCTTCTAGGAGGATGAGTTCTACCGAGAGAGCACTGTGTTTTTCTCACTTGTCTTTTTCAGGTGCAAAAAATCAAGGCGCGACAGTTGTAAGCACTTCATTTTTGCTCGCTCGAAAGTCTCCAGTCCGTCGAGACTTGTATTCAAGTAAATATGGACATATTCTAGTTCAAATTAGTTTTCTAGACATAATCCACTCAATCGATCACTTCCCGGGCCCATTGGGCCTAATAGAGGCAAAATGACCAAAGTGCCCTTGGGGCACTATCCGGTCCAATTCCAGTGGGCACGCCTTCTAGAGGACAGTAAGTCCCCTTTTCAATCCAATTCCAGTCTAATTCCAATTTCAATTAAATCTGACACACCTTTCAAAAAATTTAATTCCTCGAGGCAGTAAGTCCATCCTGTCCGGCATATTTTTTGAAAGAACTCTTCGAAACGGTAAGTCCCTTCAAACCCATCAACCGGGACGAGACCCAAGTCCCCTAAATGGCAGAACGATCCACCTTTGGCGCCTGCTAGCCCGCCAATGAGAAATGTCCATTTTGACATGTCTTCCGAGAAAGTTGATTCCTCAGGCGCTAAGTCCACCTAGCAGCTTCCCGAGATTAAGCAGTCTCTGGAATGATCGCGACTCGTTAGAGTAATGAAAATACTCGTAAACATCGCAACCGTCAGGGTGACGGAAACACTCGTAAACAGGTCGACATTGGAAATTGCCGACAAACCCCTATGTCACGGGACTACTGTCAGAGTGATGGAAACACTCAAAACCCAGGTCAACACTAGTGCCGGCTAGCCCACTCTAATAAAAAATGACCAAACTGCCTCTATGGCCATTTTCGACACGTTTCTTGATAAAGTACCTAAGTCCTCAGAACGATAAGTCCACCCTTCGAAGATTGTCCTGAACACAATCTGGCATGATTAGGTGCCTTCCAGTCAATTTTGGGCCGATTTCGAGACTCTCTGGTCAAGATGACCATTTTGCCCCTAGGTATTCAAGCGCCCCTAGAACCACACCGATTCTGGGTATCAAATCAGTAACCTCTCGAGAATGTTTCTGATAGTATCCCCGATCATCCATTACCTTTCTAGGTCATTCCGAGTTGGTTCCGGCAAACCTACTACAAAATGACTAGTTTGCCACTGGTGGGCCGGTCGCCATTTCCAACCACACCGGATTTAGGTATCAAACCGGTAACCTCCTAGGACATTCTAAGTAATGTTTCCAAACCTCAGGTCTTCTTCCAGGATATTTCGAGTCCAACTCGTTAACTTTCTAGCCCGATTGACCGTTTTGCCCCTAATGGCCCAATCAACCCCTCCGACACAACTTGATATCATTCTTCAAGTCTACTACCCCTAAGACACTATTCTAGGGGTTCTTGTCCCTTTCCATCCTTTTGAGCCATTCCCAGCCCCTTAAACCATTCCCGGACCTTCCAGAGTCACTCCTAGTGAAGCCAAGCTAAAAATTGCATGGTAGTCACAAGTATAGGCGCCCAAATCTTCTGAAGATTCATTGCTTGCCGACCTTAAAAATTTTCAAAGTGGCTGGCGTAACTATTAGTGGTGCCAAGCCAAAATTTGGCCTGGAGTGGCACTAGAAGGAAATTTTGCCTGGTGCACTACAACAGGTGCAATTTTACCCTTTCAATTCCGGGCAGTTTTGCTCTTTTTTCCCGCCAAAACTCGATTTCAAATGCCTTTTGGGCCCAATATCCATTTCAAAACTTCTGTTTTCAAAAGTTTCCAAAGTTCATCCCTCCGACTGCCTCACGGCTAACATGGGACTCTTACTCTATCATTTTATGTCTTCGACCAGCAAAGACAAAAAAAGAGGGGCAGTTGTAAACACTCCATTTTTGCCCGCTCGACAGTCTCCAGTTCGTCGAGACCTATATTCAAGTGAAGATGGACATATTCTAGTTCAAATTAGTTTTATAGACATAATCCAGTCAATTGATCGCTTCGCAGGCCTATTGGGCCCAATAGAGGTAAAATGACCAAAGTGCCCTTGAGGCACTATCCGGTCTAGTTCCAGTGCCCACGTCTTCTTAAAGACCATAAGTACCATTTTCAATCCAATTCCAGTCCAATTCCAATTCTAATTAAATCTGGCACGCCTTTCGAGAAAGTTAATTCATCGAGGCGGTAAGTCCATCCTGTCCGGTAAGTTTTTTGAGAGAACTCTTTGGAATGCTAAGTCCCTTCAAACTCGTCGATCGGGACAAGACCCCAAGTCCCCTAGATGGTAGAACGGTCCACCCTTAGCACCTGCTAGCCTGCCAATGAAGAAATGTCTATTTCGGCATGCCTTCCGAGAAAGTTAATTCCTTAAGCGCTAAGTCCACCTAGCAGCTTCTCAAGATTTGGCAGTTTCTAGAATGATCGCAACCTGTTAGAGTAACGAAAATACTCGTAAACATCGCAACCGTCACGGTGACGGAAACACTCATAAACAGTTCGCATTAGGGATTGCCAACAAACCCCTATGTCACGGGACCGTTGTAAGAGTGACGGAAACACCTAAGAAAGCGAATCCGAAGACTCGAAAGTAGTTTAAGATTTTATATGTAAAATTAGATAGGTGGAAGTCCCAAGGAATTTGTTCCTTTCTCCACTATTATAATGTATTCTAATTTCGTTGTATTTAAACTTTAAAGTTCAATGTCTATCCTTATTCATGAATGAATGAATGTTCCTACCTAAATGGTAAGGTATCTGCATACAGGGGCAACCCCCTATCTCCAAAAGTGAGCCAAATACATCATATTTAGTCTCCCTTTCAAATAGGGACACCCTAGGGCATGCATTACATAGAGCTCTATAAAAAATCAAAAACTAACTTGCAGTTTGTGTCCTTGTTTTTCTTTTTCATTTACAGAGATCACACTATAACGAGTCAACATTGCTCCTAAGAAAGGTCAACACCCACCTAGAGACCCCATTGTCACCCGATAGAGAGCATCACTTATGGCTGCCAACCCCGAAGAATCATCCCAAGTCTCTCGAGAGGAGGTTAACGAAATGAGGACCTAGATTGATAAAATGTTCAAGCTCATTCAAACCATGGCCATAAAAGATGTTGTTGCAATCCCATCGTCGTCCATTACTTCTTCCAAAGACCCTGAACTCACTAACCCAAGGGTCCTGCTTCAATCTGGCAATACTGGGAAAAATAAGGAAGATGCCAAAGGGGCCAACACCGAAGAGGAGGAAACCATGCTACTCTCACTCGCCATAAAGGGGACTCCCTTAGACACTCTCAGTTTGAAAATCCAAAGGCTAGAAGATTCCCTGTGAAGTCTCCATGGCCGTGACACTTATGGGTTTACTTCCTATGATGAGCTCTATTTCTTTCCTGACCATCCAAGACTTGCTAAGTGCAAAATGCCTGACTTCCAGAAGTATGATAGCACTGGTAACCCTATTGCTCATTTTCGTCTGTATGTTGGGGCACTGAGTGGTCATGGGAACGATCCAAAACTCGTCATGTAATTATTCTAACACAATCTCACCAGGTCTGCTCTACAATGGTTTGCCCGTCTAGACCTAAGGAAGATCACAACTTGGATTGAGCTGGTCAATGCATTCAAAGCCCAATACCGTCACAAATTTGACCTCACTTCCAATTAGTGGTCTTTGATGAAAATGAGTAAATGTGAGAAAGGAAGCTTCAAGAGCTATGCCCTGAGATGGAGAGAAGCCGCTACACAAGTCAATCCCCCATTAGAAGAGAAGAAGTACGTACAACTATTCGTACACACTTTCCTAGGTATATACTATGAGAAGCTCTACACAAGCGTGGGGAGAAACTTTTTTAAGCTTATCATGCATTGGGAGATGATAGAGAATGGCCTAAAAACTAGTAGGATCGTTGACCCCTATGCTAAAACTGAAGAACTTTTTGCAAGCTTAGCAAAGAAGGTGCCCACAGTATGCGAAATGGGCCAAAAGGAGAGAGAAGTGTCTGCCATCTTGTCTGCCCAACCATCGCAAGGTTACCCCCAATACCAATCTTCAACCCTCGTGGATATTCAAGCACCTACTCCTGGGCCAATGATAATCCAACAACATCTCAAACCCAATAAGAAGGCTTGCCAGCCTCATGCATTTTCCCCCTAGCCTGCACCCAAACAAAAGCCTATCCCGAACTCTTCCAAGCTGACCTTCTGACCCCCATACCCACTCCACCATTGCCGAATCCTTTAGCCCCCACTTTCAACCCAACTCTTATTTGTGAGTACCATTCCGGAAGACAAAGGCATGATCAATGTTGGGGTCATCGGCACCCACAGAAGAAATTGGCGTGATTCTAGAACCTCTCTGGAGGGTTTTTCCTAATGAAAAGGGATGTTTCCTGAATTCATCCATCTTATCTTTTATTATTTTGCATCCTATTTGGCTTGTCATTTTTGCTTTAAATCAAGTGTTTTCATGCCACATAAATAGATTTTGAATGAAATGAGTAGTGATTTTTGGTGTATCACATTTATTTCACACTCTTAGGGATGGTAATTGCATTTGGGGACCTTTCCCAGATCCGTGATGTCCTCGACTCAAAGGAAAGGATAGCACAAGTACCATTTTCAGCAGAAACAATTTTTGATTCCAAAAGAAGGGAGAGAGAAACAGAAAGTATAGAGAGATGGAAAATGCAAAAGGGTGAGAGATAGGATCAATTACATAGACTCATTGAAGTCCAAAGAGTGACCTCTAGAAGACATCCTGGCAAAGCAGTAGGTAGCTACGCTCTCAAAAGGAAGATTAGCGCATATTGGCGAGCCTAGGATGATTAAATCTTTGAGAAAAAAGGAAAAAAAAGGACTATTGATAGTGTTTGTCCTACACATTTGCAATCACTGGGGCAAACATTCAATTATGAACAGATTGATATGCATGCTTGTTTGAGGTTACATCTTGTGTGTATGATCACTTGCATAAATATGAGTCAACGGTTTTGATGATTTTTACCATATTGGTGTTTCATGTTCATTTTAATGCACACCTCTCGAGACTTCTTAGAATATAGAATTCGCATTTATAATCTATTTTTAAATGGTTAAATATTTGCGAATTGTCTTACACCTAAATTGACCTTTTGTTGATTCTTTCTCTCATCACTTACAGAAAGGGCTACCAGTGAGTCTAAGTGCAGCTATCATTTTTATGTGACAAGAGGAGAATGCTACCTACTCATGTGTGTGAAAGCCGCCATACTTTTACATTTCTATATTTCCATTATTGGAGAGATAGGGTTGGATTTCCACCAAAAAAAAAAAAAAAAGAGAAAAATGAAGGAGAGGAAGAAGAAAAAAAAAAGTATGGGATGAAACCGGTTTGACTTCTAGGTGTGTTAATTCACGAGCTATTGTACGATCCTTGATCATGCCTAGGGTCTATATTCTCATTAGTCTCAGTGAAGTTCACACTTACACCACTACATTGTCACTAATATGGTCTTGATCATCTCAAGACCAATTGTGCTTGATTTGTGTGGTTTCATGCATATTTGACGTTGATCTTTTCGAGCTAAGCTACATCTTGATATTCATAAATCTATATTTGCCCTTAATTGATCATGTCCTTAGAGGGCCCCATAATTTGAAAGGTTCAATGACTGGGTGTGCCTACACTTCTTAATAACTTTCAAGGAAGGAAGCTACCTATTGCTTTACCAAAGGGCGATACCGGTTGCCACTCAAGAGAGCCCACAGATCCAAATAAGAATCCTAAAAGAAATCGAAAGAACCACTAAAGAGAGTTTTTCCATTCAACAAGAAAGAAGAGGAAAAGCGAGTTAATGGGTTAAACCTTTGAGAATGGTACAAGTGCTATCACATCCTAACAAGAAAGGAGCAGAATCAAAAAGGGGAATCCCAAAAGAGAAACAGAAATTCAAAGGACTACTTGACACTAGGATACAACACTCATAACTAAACATGAACCCTGAGGCAAACCCAAAAGAGCATGCATCCATTCCTGTCCATATGTAAAATGTTCGTAACTAAACATGAACCCTAGGGCAAACCCAAAGGGACATGTATCCATTCTTGTCCATATGTAAAAATGTAAATTCATGCATTTAATTCTAATCCTATATGTGCAGTATTCGAAAAGCATGGCATGCATTTAATTACAGTCTTGTAGGTGCATTGTAAGTACCCCATTTTTGACCGCTCGGCAGTCTACACTCCGTCCAGACTTGTACCCAAGTTAATATGGACGTATTCCAATCGAAACCAACTCTCTAAGTCAAATCCCATCTATCCATCGCTTCGTGGGCCCACCAGGCCCAAATAGAGGCAAAATGACCAAAATGCCCTCAGGGGCATTGTCCTTTCCAATTCCAATCCCTCTCTCGAGATAGTTGATTCCTCGAGACGGTAAATCTACTCTAATCAGGCACGTCTTTCTGAAGACGGTAAGTCCCCTTTCCAATTCCAAATTAGGCACATTTTTCCGAAGACGGTAAGTCCCCTTTCCAAATCTAATCCGTCTTTCGAGACAGTTTATTCCTCGAGACGATAAATCTACTCCAATCAGGCGCGTCTTTCCGAAGACGATAAGACCCTTTTCCAATTCCAATCCCTCTCTCGAGAAGTTTATTCCTCGAGATGGTCTGGCACGTTTTTCAAAGACAATCTCTTCAAAACGGTAAGTCTCTTTAAACCTGTCAACCAGGACGAGACCCTAAGTCCCCTAGATGGTAGAATGGTCCACCTTTAGCGCCTGCTAGCCCGCCAATGTAGAAATGTCCGTTTAGGCATGCCTTCCGAGAAAGTTGACTTCTCATGTGCTAAGTCCCCTTTAGCAGCTTCCCGAGATCAGGCAGTCTCGAGAATGATCGTGAACCGTCAGAGTAGAGGAAATACTTGCAAACATCACAATTGACAGAGTATCAGAAATACTTGTAAACAGGTCGATATAGGGAATTGCCAACAAACCCCTGCATCACGCGACCGCCGTCAGAGTGGCGGAAACACTCAAAACTCAAGTCAACACCGGTGCCTGCTAGCCCACTTCGATGAAAAATGACCAAACTGCCCCTTGGGCCTTTTCCAAGACTTTTCAGTCAAGATGACTATTTTGCCCCTAGGCATCCGAACGCCCGGAAACCACACCGACTCTGGGTATCAAACCGGTAACCTCCTGAGATTGCTTCTTATAGTATTCTCAACCTTCTTCTACCTTCCCGGATCATTTTGAGTCAGTTCTGGCAAACCCGGTGCAAAATGACCGTTTTGCCCCTGGTGGGCCGGTCACCTTTTCCGACCACACCGGCTCTGGGTATTAAACTAGTAACCTCCTGAGATTGCTTCTTATATTATTCTCAACCTTCCTCTACCTTTCCGAATCATTCCGAGTCAGTTCCGGCAAACCCAGTGCGAAATGACCGTTTTGCCCCTAGTGGGCCGGTCACCTTTTCCGACCACACCGGCTCTGGTTATCGAACCGAAAATCTTTGGGAACATTCAGAATAATGTTTCCAAATCTCGAGTCTACTTCCGGGACAGTCCGAGTCTGCCTCGGCAACTTCCCGATCCGATTGACCGTTTTGCCCCTAAAGGCCCGGTCAACCCTTTCGACACATCCTATCCTCACTTTTCAAGTCAAATATCTCTGGGAAACTATTCTAAGTGTTCCTGCTCTTTTCTGGCCTTCCGGGTCATTCTCGGCCTCTTCAAATCATTCCCGGACTTTCCGGAGTCACTCCTAGTGAAGCCAGGCTAAAAATTACATGGTAGTCACTAGTACAGGCGCCCAAATCTAGTCAAAGATACGTTGCTTAACGACCTAAACACTTTCCTAACTGGCTGGCGCCACTAGTAGTGGCGCTAAGCTAAGAATTGGCCTAGCGCCACTCCTAGTGGTGCCAAGAGGAATTTTGTCCTAGCGCCACTACAACAGGCGCCAGGTCTATCCCACCTCTATAAATACAAAGCCTCTTCCAACGTGAAAGAGGTCCGCAAACTCAGTCTAAAAATCACATATTTCGATATACAGAGCTCATGCACTCCCTAAACCCTAGCTCCCTTAGGTCTTCCAAACCCTAGCCTCCTATACACTTATACACACCCCTATACACTTATACACTAGCCTCCAACCCTCCATTGAAGACTTGGAGTTGTGCAACTATAAAGATTTGAAGACCGAAGACGAGCCCTCGAAGATCAAGACTGAAGTGAGGCGAAGACCGAAGAAAGCAAGGCACGCAAAGCCAAGCAAAATAAAGAAGACACAAGGTAGGCTTCCTATTTAAATTTTCGCACTTCTCCCCTCTCTCTTCTCTCTCCTAACCCACTTGGGATTTCTATTTTAATCCCCCATCTCTTTCCCCCCCCCCCTTTCTTTGCATGCTTAAAACAAGGGGATTCCCGATCCATGTGTAAGAATGGACTATTGGAGAGTCACCGTGTCGGGGGCTTTCTTTTAGTCTAACCAGAGACCACGTGGGTTCGACCCCCTTGATTATGTGGTAAAGCCTTAACCTTGTATGTTCATGACCCCAAAATTGCATTGTGCATATCATGGTCTTGCATTTTCAAAAAATCATTTTCAAACTCGTTTTCAAAGCTTGCATTGAACTTGTTTTCAAAATTGCATCAAAATCTCCTTTTTCAAAAATTGTTTTCAAAATCACAATCCTAGGGTGATTCTAGCCTTTTCATGGCTAGGATTATTTTAGGAAAGTGTTACATTTAAAGAGACCGGTATGGTCTATATTTTTAACTCCTTGTTTTTAAAACCACTTTCTTAAAGTGGTTCTAGCCTTCTTATGGTTAGAATCGGTTTAGTTAAGTGAGACATTTTTATACCTTTTAAAAATTCTCTTTTTAAAAATCTATTCCTAAAAATCTCTTTTTCAACATACTTTCCTAAAACTCTCCTTTCCAAAGTTGTTTTCAAAAACTCCCTCTAAAAATTTATTTTTCAAAACTCCCTTTTTTCAACTCCTTTCCAAAATCCTCTCCCCAAAATCCACTTTCTAAAAACGATTCCTAAAACTCTTTCCAAAAACTCTCTCCAACAATCTTCTACCAAAAATTTTTCTAAAAACCCTTTTTCCAAAATCTTCCTTCTAGAAACTCCCCTCTAGGATTTCCTTCTAAAAATCTTCGTTTCAAAAAACGCATTTTTCAAAAAACTCTTTTCTTAGAGCCCAAGTCAAGCTTTAGAACTCACGATTAGGAAACCCTAATTTTCTTCCCAAAAACATGGTTTTCAAACTTGCCTTAAAACCTAGGTTTCCAAAACCCCCTGTTTCTACATCAAAATTACATATTTTCAAAAACCTATTTTCTACGTCGAAACTATAGCCTTCCAAATCTAGGGTTTCTAAAACTTCCCCTTTCCAAATCCTTGTCAAATCAAATCTTTCCTTTAGGAAACTAAATCAAATCTTCCTGTTTAGGAAATTAGATTCTATCCTTTGTTTTTGGAAACAAAATCAAAACTTCCCTTTTAGAAACAAAATCCAATCCCTTCCTAATCCAAATCTTTCCTAGTTCAAATCCTTTCTAATTTTCTACTTTCCTAAATCTTAACTTTTCAAAACTTGAACACAAAAATCTTTCCCAAATTTTAAAATTCAACTTTCAAATCTTTGCTAATTCAACCTTTTCCTAATTCCACCCCTTTTCCAAATCTTAACTTTCCAAATCTAGATTTTCAAAATCTTTCCTAAATTTAAACTTTTCCTAATCTCAAGCTTTTCTAAAACTAAGACTTTAAAACTTTCAAAATCTTAAACTTTCTAAATTTCAAATCTTTCTAAAATTCTAAACTTTCTGGAATCAAAACTTTCTTAAGTTAAATCTTCCTAAACCTCTAACCTTTCTAAATTCTAAGCTTTCTAAATTTCAAATCTTTCCAAATCCAAAACTTTCTAAACTCAAAACTTTCCCATTTTCAAAATTTCCTTATTTCAAAACTTTCCAAGTTTCAAAACTTTCCTAATTTCAAAACTTTCCTAAATTGAATTTTTCTTAAGTTGAAACTTTCTTAATCTAAAACTTTCCCAAAATGAAATTTTTCCTAAGTTGAAACTTTCCTAAACTAAAACTTTCCTAATTTGAAACTTTCCTAATTCGGAACCTTCCTAAAGTGACACTTTCCTAAAATGGAACTTTCCTATTTTGAACATTTCCTAATTCAAATATTTTCTAAGTCCAATCTTCACAAGTCCAACCTTCGAGTCAAATCTTTCCTAAGTCTAGGTTTCCTAAACCTCCATCTTTTTAAAACAAGTCTAAATCTTTCTTTCAAGTTCTATCTTTCAAAATCAAAGTCCAATCTTTTCCAAAATTTCAAATTCCAATCTCCTCTTCTAATTTCAAATCTAATCCAATTTCCAATTCAATCTCCTTCTTCCAAATCAATTCTTCTATTTTCAATTAGACTCTTGTCCGAACTACGACTGACCTGATTCCTCCAAAAGGATACGTAGGCAATCTTCATGAGTGCGGTCTCCACATTTTTCAAGTTTCTATTTCCACAACTCTTTTTCAAATCTCAAATTCCACAATCTTTTCAAATCTCCAATCTAATTTCAAATTTCTATTTCTAAATCTCTATTTTCAATTCCCAAAATCTTCTTTCCAAATTCAAACTTCTATCTCTTACTTTTCCAAATCAAATCAAATCTCTTTCCAAATCTATTTCCAAATCAACTCTCTTTTTCTTGCATTTTTATATCATGCATCATGTTTTTTTTAAACACTGTTTTCTAAAGTGGATAGGATTGAACAATAGTTAGTTAAGGACTCTCATAGGTGAATCTAGGGTAGATTGACATATAGGTACCGAAAGGGTAGGGTAGGGTGGTGGCTTAGTGCATCTTCTCTAAACGTAACCAACCTCCGAACCTAGGATCACTGATTTCAAAGACCAAAATGGAGTTATTTTTCAAAAAGGCCTCAAATGTTTTCCAAAGGTTGCCAAAAAATCTGTTTTTCTTAAAAACCCTCTCTTGAGGAGATGTTTTCAAAATCGTTTTCCAAAAATCCTAAGTGTAGTCTTTGGATTATTCTTAGTTTTTAGGTGACCTAACTCACCTTAATCAAGTTAGGTGGCGACTCCAAATATTTTTCCAAAAGCCTTTTATTCAAAATCAATTTTCAATTCAAACTTAGTCGCACTCATTCTTCTAGGAGGGTGAGTTCTAACGAGAGAGTACAACATTTTTCCCGCTTGTGTGTGTATTCCTCAAGTGCGAAAAATCTGGGCGCGACATTTATTCATCAAAAATTATAACATGCATTAAATTTCATTCTTGTATGAACCTGTGCATTCATAAAAAAATAATAAATAAATAAAAATAAAAAGGTAGGACATGCAAAATAGGTCATGCATCTAATTCCATGTGCATTCATAAAAAAAATGAAAAGAAGTATAACATGCATTCACACCTTTACCTGTGCATTTTTTACACAAAAGCTAACTCCATATCTTTCTCTTTCTCTCAAATAGGAAATGAGGAAAGGGGCAAAGCACAAAAAGAAGCTAAAGCTACCCCGCGACCAAGTAAGCTCCAACCTCTCCAACACTGGCACACACCTCAGAAAGCTTAGACTTCCATATCAGACAAAAAGTAGAATAGGGCAATGGCCCACCCTCAACCTCCCTAATCAACCTTGGACTTCCCCAGAGGAGTAACGTTTCGCTAGACGGAGTGCCAGTTCAAGAAGTTTCAAGCCATTAACCTTGGACTACCCCAGAGGAGCAGCGTTTCGCCAGACGGAGTGTCGGTTCAAGAAAACATCAACCTTAGACTTCCCTGAAGGAGCATTGTTCCGCCAGACGGAGTGTTTGGTTCAAGAAGTAGCAGTTTCAAGTCATCAATATTGGACTTTCCCAGAGCAGCGTTTCGCCAGACGGAGTGCCGGTTCAAGAAGTATCAAACATCAACCTTAGACTTCCCTAGAGGAGCAGCATTTTGCCAAACGAAGTGTCGATTCAAGAAGATATCCACCTTGGACTTCCCTAGAGGGGCATCGTTATGCCAGATGGAGCGCCGGTTCAAGAAGCATTAATTTCCTCAGAGGAGTATCATTTTACGAAACAAAATACCAAGCATCGACCATCTACTCGAGGTAATTGTTCTTTGGATTCCAATTCTTTCAATCCCTCCGATCACCTCGCAGTCAACATGGGACTCTTACTTTATCATTTTCTATCTTCGATAAGCAAAGACCATAAAAGAGAGGCATCTGTAAACACCTCATTTTTGCCCACTCGGCAATCTCCGGCCTGACTGGGCTCACTTTCACACATCACATGCATATTCAGACTCTAACTCACATTCAAAACTCCAATTTTGTCCATCGGTCACTTCCTGGGCCCATAGGGCCCACTTTAAGCTAAATGACCAATTTACCCCTAGTGGGCCGGTTGCCTTTTCCAATCACACAAGCTCTGGGTATCAAATCGGCAACCTCTGGGAACATTCTAGCTAATGTTTCGAAGCCTCAAGCCTTCTTCCGAGACATTCCAAGTCCATCCCGGCCGCTTTCCGACCCGATTGACCATTTTGCCCCTATGCCCCGGTCAACCCTTCCAACACATCTTGACATTATTTTTAAGTCTACTACCCCTGAGACACTATTCTAAGGGTTCCTATCCCTTTTCAGCCCTCCAGCCCATTCCCATCCCCTTAAATCATTCTCAGACTTTCTAGACTCACTCCTAGTGAAGCCAGACTAACAATTTCTTGGTAGTCACTAATACAAGTGTCCAAATCATCTGAAGATACGTTGCTTGCCGTCTTTAAACATTTCCTAAATGGCTGGCACTACTACTAGTGGCGCCAAGCCAAAAAAATGGCCTGGTGTGACTCCTAGTGGCGCAAGTGGGATTTGTGGCCTGGCGCCACTATAGCAGGCGCCAGTTCAGTCTTCTGTCTATAAATACAGAGCCTCCTCCAGCATGAAAAGGGTCCATAAACTGAGTCCAAAAACTTTACTCTTCGATTTACAAAGCTCGAAGCCCATCCAAACCCTAGCTCTCTTTAGGTTCTCCAAACCCTAGCCCCCATACACTAAACCCTAACATATATACACTCATATACTAGCCTCCAAAACCTCCATTGAAGACTTTGTCATGCCCAGATTTTTTACGCTCGATGAATACACACACAAGCTGAAAAAATACTGTACTCTTTCGCTAGAATGCATCCTCCTAGAAAGATGAGTGCGACTAGGTTTGAATTGAAAATTGATTATAGTAAAGGGCTTTTGGAAAACAATTTAGAGTCACCACCTAACTTGATTAAGGCGAGTTATGTCACATAAAAAAAAAAACTAAGCACAATCCGAATACCACACTTAGGGTTTTTGAACATACCTCCTCAAGAGAGGATTTTTAAAAAAATAGGTTGTTTGGCAACCTTTAGAAAATATTTAAGCCATTTTTTTTAAAATAACTTCATTTTGGTCCTATAAAAACAGTGATCTAGGTTTGGAGGTTGGTTACGTGTAGGGAAGATGCACTAAGCCATCACCCTACCCCGCCCTTGCGGTACCTACATGTTTATTGGCCCTAGATTCACCCATTAAAGTCTTCAATTAATATATG
This sequence comes from Euryodendron excelsum, assembly GCA_033060915.1. Classification (NCBI taxonomy): domain Eukaryota; kingdom Viridiplantae; phylum Streptophyta; class Magnoliopsida; order Ericales; family Pentaphylacaceae; genus Euryodendron; species Euryodendron excelsum. The sequence goes on along the minus strand of CM065386.1, from coordinate 44,977,139 downwards.
TCCAAAACTATCTACTTTAGAAAAGAATTTTTAAAAGAATGATGCATGATATGTAAGTGCAAGAAAATATTTAATTTGGAAATAAATTTGAAAAGACTTAATTCGATTCGTGAAAAGAGATTTGAAAGATAGATTTGATTGTGAAAGAAAGTTTTAGAGATTAGAAATAAAGATTTGAAAATAGATTTTTGGAATTAGAAATTTGAAAAAGATTACGGAATTGGAGATTTGAAAAAAAGTTATGGAATTGGTGATTTGGAAAGAGTTATGGAATTGGAGATTTGAAAAGAGTTATGACCTCACCCAGAAGGGTTGCCTACGTATCTCTTTGGAGGAATCAAGTTAGTCGTAGTTCGGACAAGAGTCTAATTGAAAATAGAAGGTTTTGACTTGAAAAAAAGAGATTTTGATTTGGAGAAGATTTGAAACCAGGATTAAACTTAGACTTAGAATTAAACTTGAAAGAGCATTTGACCTTTGAAAGAGAACTTAGACTAGATTTGGAAAGATAGAGTTTTGGAAAACCTAGACTTAGGAAAGACACGAGGTTTAAGAAATATTGGACTTGTTTTGGAAAGATGGAGATTTAGGAAACGCTTGAATTAGGAAAGATTCAAAATCGGGAAGTTCCATTTTAGGAAGGTTTCATTTTAGGAAAGTTTGAAATTGGAAAGTTTTGAAATAGGAAAGGTTTTGAAATAGGAAAGTTTAAAATTTAGAAAATTTTCCTTTTTAAGAAAGAGTTGATTTTTGGAAAGAGTTTGAATTAGGAAAAGTTCAGTTTAAGAAAGATTTGAAGTTTGGAAAGTTTAGAATTTAGACAATTCTAACTTAAGAAAGTTTTGAATTTAGAAAGTTTTGACTTAAGAAAATTTTGAATTTGGAAAGATTGAAAATTCAGAAAGTTTGGGAATTGGAAACATTTGAAATTTGAAATTTAGAATTACTTGAGATTAGGAAAGGTTTGAGTTTAAGAAAAGTTTAAAAATTTAGATTTGGAAAGTAAAAACTTGGAAAGGTGTGGAATTAAGAAAGGTTGGAATTAGGAAAGATTAAGAAGCTTAAAGTTAAGGAAGGATTTGAAAGCTCAAGTTTTGGAAACTTAAGGTTTAGGAAGGTATGAGATTAGGAAGGAGTTGAATTAGGAAAGATTCGGATTTTGTTTCTAAGAAAGAGGTGTTTTGATATTGTTTCCAAAAAACGGAGGATCAGATCTAGTTTCCTAAATGGGGAGATTGGATTTGGTTTCCTAAAGGGAAGATTGAATTTGGTTTCCTAAAGGGAAAATTGGATTTGGCATGGATTTGGAAGGTGAATTTTTAAAAATCCTAGATTTTAGGGTAGAAAATAGGTTTTGGAAATATATGGTTTTGATGTGGAAAACGGGATTTGGAAAGCTAAAGTTTGAGGCAAGATTAAAAATCATGTTTTAGAAAAGAAAATTAGTGTTTCCTAATTATTGGCTTTGGGGTTTAACTTGCACTCTAAGAAAAGAGATTTTGGAAAGTAAAGATTTTGGAAATGAGCGTTTTTGGAAAGGGATTTTGGAAAGATTTTTTGGGAAGGAAACTTAGGGAGAGTTTTTAAGAAGTGAATTTTGAAGAGAGCATTTTGAAAGGAGTTTAAAAAGAAGTTTTAGAAAATAGATCTTTTGAAGAAAGCTTTTAGAAAGCAATTTTGGAAAGGAAATTGAAGAGAGTTTGTAGAAAGTATGTTGGAAAAGAAATTTTGAAGAAGATTTAAAAAGAGATTTTGGGGAGGATTCAAAAAGAGGTTTTGGAAAGTAAGTTTAAAAAAGATATTTGAAAAGGATTTGAATGTGGACTTTGGCAAGCCACTAAAAATGTCTCATTTTCCTAAAACGATTCTAACTACAAGAAGGTTAGAACCATTCTAGGATTGTAGGTTTGAAAACAACAAGGGTTTGAAAATATGGACCATATTGATCACTTTAAATATAACACTTTCCTAAAGCAACCCTAACCATGGAATGGCTAGAATCACCTTAGGATTTGGTTTCGAAAACAAGTTTTGAAGAAGAAGATTATAACATAAGTTTTGAAAACAATTTTCAACGCAAGTTTTGAAAACAAGTTTGAAAACAATTTTTGGAGAGATGCATGATCATGATATGCACAGTGCAAGTTGGGGTCGTGAACATACAAGGTTAAAGGCTTTACCATATAATCAAGGGGGCCGAACCCACATGGTCTTCAGTTAGACTAAGAGAAAGCTCTCGACACGGTGACTTCCAATAGCCTAATCCTACACATGAACCAGGGAGTCCCTTGTTTCAAGCATGCAAAGGGGGGGTAGAAGATGGGGATTAAAATCGAAGAAAACTCAAATAGGTTAGGAGAGAGAAGAGAGGGGGGGATTGCATGAATGTAAATAGGAAGCCTACCTTATGTCTTTTTTTATTTGATTTGTTATGCTTGTTCTCTTCACTTCGATCTTTGCTTTGTTTTGCACCGGTCTTCGAGAGCTTGTTTGATCTTCCAGAGTTTTGGAGTTGCAACACTTCAAGTCTTCAATGGAGGCTTTGGAGGCTAGTATAGGAGTGTATAGGGGTGTATGTGACTGTATGGGAGTGTATGTATACTAGGGTTTGTGTATGGTGGCTGGGGTTTTGGAAAACCTAAACAAGACCACGGTTTAGGGAGGCTACAAGCTATGTGTATCAAATAAGAGAGTTTTTATATTGAGTTTGCGGACCCTCTTTATGCTAGAAGAGGCTCTGTATTTATAGAGAGAGGAATGACCTGGCACCTGTTGCAGTGGCGCTAGGCAAAAGATTACATTGGCGCTACTAGGAGTGGCGCTAGCTACTTCGGCAAGCAACGTATCTTCAGAAGATTTGGGTGCTTGTACTACCGACTACCATGCAATTTTTAGCCTAACTTGACTAGGAGTGACTTTGGAAGGTCCGAGAATGATTTTAAGTGGCTGGAAAGGGACAGGAACCCTAAGAACAATGTCTCGGGGATAGTAGACTTGAAGAATAATGACAGGACGTGTTGAAGGAGTTGACCGGGTCATTAGGGGCAAAACGATTAATCGGAACAGAAAGTTGACGGGATGGACTCGGAATATCCTGAAAAAATACTGAAAACTCATAAACATTAACTAGAATGCTCTAGGAGGTTACTGGTTTGATTCCTAGAGCCGGTGTGGTCGGATAAGGCGATCGGCCTACCAGGGGCCAAACGGTCATTTTGCACCAAGTTTGCCGGAATTGACTCGGAATGATTCGAAAAGATAATAGAAGGCTAAGAATACTATAAGAAGCATTCTTGGAAGACTACCGGCTTCATACCTAGAGCCGGTGTGGTTCCCGGGGCACTTAGATGCCTAGGGGCAAAATGGTCATCTTGACCGGAATATCTCAGAATTGGCCCGAAACTGACTAGAAGGCACCTAATCATACCAAATTATCTTTAAGACAATCTTGGAAGGGCAGACTTACCGTTTTGAGGATTTAGGTACTTTCTCGAGAAACGTGTCAAAATGGCCCTAGGGGCAGTTTGGTCATTTTTCACCAGGGTGGGCTAGCAGGCACTGGTGTTGACCTGGGTTTTAAGTGTTTCCGTCACTCTGACGGCGGTCTCGTGATTTAGGGTTTTGTTGGCGATTTCCTATATCGACATGTTTGCGAGTGTTTCTGCCACTCTGACGGCTGCAATGTTTAAGTATTTTCGTTACTCTAATGGGTCGCAATCATTCTAGAGACTACCTGATCTTGAGAAGCTGCTAGGTGGACTTAGCGCCTGATGAATCAACTTTCTTAGAAGGCATGCCAAAACGGATATTTCTGCATTGGCGGGCTAGCAGGCACCAAAGGTGGACCGTTCTACCATCTTGGGAACTTGGGGTCTCATCTCGGTCGACAGGTTAGAAGGGAGTTACCGTTCCGAAGAGTTCACTCAGAAACGTGCCAGACAGGATGGACTTACCACCTTGAGGAATCAAATTTCTTGAAAATTGTGCCAAATTTAATTGGAAAGGAATTCGAATTGGATTGAAAAGGGAACTTACCATCTTCAAAAAGACGTGCACACTAGAATTGGATCGAGCAATGCCACCAAGGATATTTTGGTCATTTTGTCTCTATTTGGGTCAAATAGGCCCGTGAAGTAATTGATTGACGGGATTAGACTTGGAAAGCTGATTTAGATTGGAATATGTCCATATTGACTTGAACTCAAGTCTGGATGGACTAGAGACTACTGAGCGGGCAAAAATGGGGTGCTTACAGCTGCCTCTCTTTTTCTGTCTTCAGCTGCCAAAGATAGAAAATGATAAAGTAAGAGTCTTACGTTGACCGTGAGGCAGTCAGAGGGACGGACTTTGGAAATTTTTGAAAATGGATATGGGCCCAAAAGGCCTTTCAAATCGAGTTTCGACAAGAAAAAGGGCAAGATCTCCCAGAATTGGACACTGGCACCACTAGCAGTGACACCTTTGTTAGAATTGGCGCCACTGCAAGTGGCACCAAGCTTAGGATCAAAACCAGAAACATTTCTAGTTCGAACACTTGCAGGATCTGAAGGATTTTCGCAAAACCAAGAGGCATTGTGAGGAAACCGACTTGGACATTGCAACAGTGCTTCATAAGGACCATGAGGGATTGCCAAAAGTAAACCCCGTCGCTAGAAAAGTAGCCAGAAGAGAAGATTTCGCCGAAGAATTCTAAGAGGTGAGTTTTCAATCTTATGTGAATTTTGGTGTGTAGAATTTCGTTTGAGCCATGTGAACAATGGAAATTAATGTTTTGAACATTGTGGTGAAGTTACTTTTACATTTTGGTGCTTGTTTGATTAAATGTGAGACATTTTTCATGATTATGTGAAGGAGGTTTCTACAGGAATTGGGGGTTTGTTCTACAGCTTTGGGTATTGGGTGTTTCGGCTAGATTTTTATACTGTGTGCCTTAGAAAAATGTGTTTAACAGCCCTGTGAAGTTTCGTAATTTTTTAAAAACTCAGTGAATTTTTTATTTTTTAAAATATAGAAAAAATACTTAGAAAAATAGAGAAAATTGCGAAATCAATGCAATTATTAGAGTTTAGTGTTTAGAAGAATGTAGGGATATTTTAAAAAATATTTGAAGTAATTTTGAGAAATTTTGAGATGACTTTGAATATAATTGATTTGTTTGAAAAATAAAACAAGTCTTCTGAAAAATTTAGAAATAAGAAAAATGTGCGCAGGCGTTGGTGCTATGTGATTGTGACGTTGCAGAGTGCATGGTTTGTGTTTTGTGTTGATGTCGTGAGTGTTGTAGAGATTGTTTTTAAGTGGGACCCTGCCAAAATTTTTCGAAATTAGGAAAAAGTTGAAAAAGTTTTGGAATAAAATCTTTTTGAAGGAAAAAGACAAAAAACCCTTGAGGTTTTAGGAAACTCGTTTTAACTCGAAGTTGAAAAATCAAAATGTGTATGAAATTCATTTTGACTTAGAAGCAGGATTTTAAAATCAAAATGTGTAGGAAATTCGTTTTGACTTATCATGTGAAATCTTTTTATTATTTTCTTTATTATTTGGTTATTTTTATTCTTTATTTATTTATTTATTATTATTTTTTTCTTTGTTTCTCTTTCTTCTTTTTCTTACTTCTTATGAGTTACACTTACCTTATGTTGATATTCTTACCTCAATCTTCAGGATGGCGGATGCGATTTTGAGTCGACTGAGATCTTGGCATGACAGTTATCCTCCGGATGAACAGGATATCTTTTGTCGGTCGTTCGGTCAGGTGGCTTCACTCCTGTCAGTGTAGCTTATTCCAGGGTTCATGGAGGCAGTGACTCCCTTTTGGCAGCCTAGCTTATCTCTTTTCCACTGCGGGGAGTGCGAGCTCGCCCCTACTCCTCACGAATATGGTTTTCTCCTTGGTTTCCGGGATGATTCTGCCGACATCATAGGGCCTATCTTTCCTGGCTGTTGTATTACAGTTGTCTCATCCCAGCTTGGACTCCAACGCGCGATTCTTTCATCTTCCTCTCTGCCCTAGTTTTCTTAGTTCTAGCGGAGTTCCTTTTTTCCCATTTTGAGTTCATGACGGGTATGTGAGTCCACTCGGGTGATTGGCATACCTCTCAGGACTGGTCTATTTCCCGTATGGTTGCTTTAGCGCTGCTTCTTCTGAACTACTTGGTGTTCTCACGAGGAGATGATTTAGTTGACTGCCGATTATGTGCACTGCTTGCCCAGATTCGTAAGGGGCATTCCTATGCTCCCATGGTTGTGGGGGAGACCTTTGTGAGCCTTACCAGATTCCAGCAGATTGTTGACGCTCATTTCTGGGGATACGCTGCGCTCTTCCAGCATTAGGCGATTGGGCACTTATTTGTTACTCCTCTATTCCAACATACATGGTATCCCGAGCTTGACCATATACGCTCCTTCGCGAGATCTCAAAGAGCTATGGTGGATGATGGAAGGTTTCTGCGGACCGTTGCAGCTTGGGTTGACTACCTTTGGAGCATGGGGTCGGGCACGGTCAGGTGGTATTCAGGGCTGGTTGGTAGATACTGCTTGAGAGTTCGGCCTTCCGAGAGAGCCTACGTGCCCCTAGCAGGCTTACAGGGCATTACCCCTTTCTTTGGGATTCGAGTTCTGTGACAACTTGGTAGGAGTTAGGATATACCTTATCTGGCATCTGCGGCTGAGTTTACTTTTGTCTTTGGGGCGTCGATCCTGAGAGCATTGGTAGAGAGAGTTATAGATACATGGAGATCTTTGCTTCCTCACGTAGATGATGACGGTCCATTCTCTGTCATGCCCCTTAAGACTGATACCTATCACTATTGGCTTCGACGCTACGTGTTAGGCCCTAGCAGCCTTGGGGACCTACTCTTTGAGACTCCTTTACCTCCCATAGGGTACACTGACTTCTTGACAACTATGATTGTTCAAGGGCATCGTCAAAGGCAGCAGAATCACTGGATGATATGGGTATTGAATGATCGGTTGAGAGCGAGAGATGCTAAGGTAGCTTCTCTGGAGATGCAGCTAGCCGTAGCCAAATCAACACATAATAGCTCACCCTTGAGTACTGTGAGGGGACGTAGGTGGCCACGAGATGTTCTAGACAGTTCCACTCCCTCAGAGAATGATATTACGGATAGTCAGTGTTTACGAGAGGCTGTGGAGTCCCTTACCTGGGAGAGGGATATGCTTCTGGCCAGATGTGCAAACTATGAGCAGGGCTGGCTTGGGTCATTGACAGCTGGTACTTCTTCGAGCACTCCCCTTGCAGTTGGCAAGCCGGTTGATCCCTACTTAGTCGACTCCTCTTCTGATGATGATTGGGAGTGATATATTTTTGCCCTTCGCTCCTAGATCTATTGATTCTTGCATTTATAGAAAGACAGACTTCATTTTAGTATTGTATACATTTTTGCCTTGTGAACTTATAGCCTTTCATACTTTTGATATGCTTTTCCTGCATGGTTAGTATAAAAGCAAACTTGAGAAAAGTCGAATGAAAGCCGCAACTCAATGGAAAATTACTCCCTTCGGTTTGATACTCTGACTAACTGATTGTCCCACAAAAGAAATCCCTACTTCCTTTAACCTTAACTGGGCTAATTTGGAGAATGCCTTTCGAGACACCTTCTGACTTTCACACTACTGCTTTCATACGTATGACTTTTGGGAATGCTACACCTTGGACTATTTCTTACATCTCAGCCCCCCCCCCCCCCTCTTTTTTTTTTTTTTTTTTTGCTATTTTTACTACTAGCACCTGTGAGGGTTTTCACCAGTCCTAACTTTGTCATTTTTGCACCAAGGCGCCTTTGCAGGTTTTCACTGAGGTCAATAATTTTGTATCTTGCCACATCTCTACTCTTTTACCTACAGCACCCTTTCGGGTTTTCACCACATCCTCGGGAATGTGCTTATTTTCTCTCTTCTTCCTCTCTCTTTCCTTAGCTTGGTCTCTGGTTTTTGTTGAGAAACTTCTAAATACTACTTACACCATCTCCCAGCTTTCCTTGCTGATAGCATATTTCGGTGAGCTCATTTGGACTAAGCAATATAATTATGATCGGAGAGGACTTTTAGGCTTTGTGGTGAGGGTTTTTACTTTTGAAAGAAAAGGAAAAGGCTCAAACCTACCATTCTACTAGTGATCACTGTCAATGATTTGTGGTCTAATAGCACTTTTCCACGTACCACATCACACCCCTTTGTTTTTGGGGTGAAATAACAGTGTTAAAAAGCACTTATGCAAACTTAGAATAATACTTTAGGGATTCCTCCTTTTTTTTTTTTACGTATATCCCCAGTGCTCTATGTCGACCTATCGTGATCACTCGATTAGGAAACGTTTTTGAAGGAAAGTAACCAGCTCTAAGGGTTTGACAAAAGTTTGTATATATATACATATATATTAACTATATGGGGAATGAAACGAGGGCCTCTCATCATTTCGAAATTAAATTGCTTAGTCCATAGAGCTTTACCATTGAAATCATACCCGACTAATTAGCTAAGATTAGGGAAAGTAGATTTTATTATTTCCGCACAAAAACCAAAGGTTTAGCTTTCGAAATCACACGTAGTAGTGTTTGATAGCATCTGAATTCAATGGACTAGGGAATTCTTAACCATCCATCTCTTCCAAAATAAGAGCTCCTCCAGACAGGACCTTGTTTTTATCATGAACGGCCCTTCATAGTTTGGAGCAAATTTCTCCTGCGCTGCTTCCTGATGGGGGAATACCTTTTTAAGCACCAAATCTCTCGGCTGGAACGATCATGGCCGCACCTTCTTATCAAATGCCTTGGCCATTCGTCTTCTGTAGCACTGAGAGTAATAAACCGCAGCTAACCGCTTCTCATCTAGTAGGCAGAGTTGAACCTACTGATCTTTGATCCATTCTGCTTTATCTAGCTTGGTTTCTGTTAAGATCCTTAGGGAAGGAATCTCAATCTCAATGGGGATGACTGCCTCGGTGCCGTAGACCAGCTCGAAGGGAGTGCTTCCAGTGGAGACCCTCATGGTAATTCGGTAGGCCATCAACGTAAAAGGAAGTTTCTCGTGCCAATCTTTGTAGTGGTCAATTATCTTTCGGAGTATTCTTTTAATGTTCTTGTTGGATGTTTCCACTGCTCTGATCATTTAAGGCTGGGTAATGTAAAACTTTTGGCATAGTTTTGATACTAACTCGTTATTTAGAGATTGGAGTCGTTGTTAGTAATGAGTGACTCGGGAATCCCATACTGGCAAATGATATGATTTTTTTATGAACCTCTCCACGACCTTCTTGGTAACATGAACATAGGAGACTACTTCCACCCACTTAGTGAAATAATTAATGGCAACCAAGATGAAGCGGTGGCCGTTGGAGGCCTTTGGAGTGATAGGGCCAATCATATCTATCCCCCACATAGAAAAAGGCCAAGGGGCTGACATGGAATGGAGCTTAGTGGGTGGTGCTTTGATCTTATCCCTATGTATCTGGCACTTGTGATACTGAAGAACGTATCTAATACAATCTGACTCCATTGTTGACCAGTAATACTCTGTCTAGAGAATTTTCTTAACAAGCATGTGGTCATTCATATGGGGACTGCAAACCCCTTCGTGTACTTCCCCCATGATAATTTTGGCTTCGATGGCATTAACGCATTTCAGCGGTCCGAACCATGATCTTTTGAACAGCTCGTTTCCGGCCACAAAGTAATGTCCCACCAAACGGCAAATGGTTTTCCTATCTCGTTATGATGCTATATCGGGGAATGTCCTAGTTTGGATATACCTCTAGATGTCATAGAACCATGGTTGCTCGTCGGGCTCAGCGGTTGTGTGAAGGCAATAGGAAGGGGTATCCCTGGTTAAAATCTGGAGAGAGGGTGTTTCAGTGCTCCTGTCGACCTTGATTGCTGCAGCTAACATGGCTAAGGCATCAGCAAAACTATTCTCTGCTCGGGGTACTTGATGAAAATCCACGCTTTTGAATAGTTGACACAAATCTTTGACCTGTTGATGATACAGGGAAAGTTTGGCATTTTGAGTTTGGTATACGTCCTTGGATTGCTGAATAACCAGATCTGAATCGCCAAAAACAGCCAATTCGTCAATCTTCATCTCCAATGCGAGCCTTAATCCCATGATGCAAGCCTCATATTCAGCGATGTTGTTGGTGCATGGTTCTTGTTGTAGCTTAACCACAATCGGGTAATGACTACCCGTTCTCGATACGACTACTGCCCTAATGCCAACTCCCCTTTTATTAGCAGCCCCATCAAAATACATCTTCCACCCAGTTCCTGCTTGATCTTCAGATGCATCATCAACGCATAGTATATCTTCGTTGGGGAATTGGGGTTCCATGGACTGGTAATCATCAATAGGGTTTTCAGCCAGATAATCAGCTATTACCTGCCCCTTGACTGCTTTACGGGTAATAAATACAATATCAAATTCTGAAACGATCATGTGCCATCAAGCAATTCTACTAGACAGGGTTGGTTTCTCAAATATATACTTGAGGGGATCTATCTAAGAGATGAGGAAGGTGGTATGGTAGAGCATGCAATGTCTCAGCCTGTGGACCGCCCAAGCAAACGCGCAGTAGGTTTTCTCGAGAACATAATACTTTACTTCATATGGGAGGAACTTCTTGCTGAGGTAATAAATGGCTTGCCCTTTTCTCCCAGTTTCATCGTGCTACCCCAAAACATAACCCATGGAAGTATCCAAAATTGACATGTACATCAACAAAGGGTGCCCCGGGGTAGGTGCCACTAGGACTGGAGGATTCCGCAGGTACTCTTTGATTCTCTCAAAAACTATTTGACAGTTATCATCCCACTCTTTTGGAATGTTTTTCTTGAGGAGTTTGAAAATAGGTTCGCACAGAAAGGTCATTTGAGCACTGAATCTGCTGATGAAGTTTAACTTTCCTAGAAAGGACCAAATCTCATTTTCCCCTCTCGATGTTGGCATTTCGACGATGGACTTGACTTTGGCAGGATCGATCTCTATCCCCTTTTCATTGACTATAAACCCTAGCAGCTTCCTAGACAATACTCCGAACATGCATTTGGCAGGATTCAGCTTGAGTTGGTACCTACGAAGATAGTCAAACACCTTCCGTAGGTTGAACAGGTGATCTTTCCGCTGTTTGGACTTGACGATCATGTCATCCACATAAATTTCCACTTCTTGATGCATCATATCATGAAATAAGGTCACCATGGCCTTTTGGTAGGTTGCCCCTGTGTTGCGAAGCTCGAATGGCATCACTTTATAACAATACACTCCCCAAGGGGTGATGAAAGCAGTCTTCTCCCGATCCTCTTTAGCTAGCTTGATTTAGTTGTATCCTGAAAAGTCGTCCATAGAGGAAAACATTTTATGACCGGCTGTGTTGTCAACAAGTAAGTCTATGTGTGGGAGAGAAAAATTATCCTTTGGGCTGGCTTTGTTGAGGTCCCGAAAATCAATACACATCCGTACCTTGCCATCTTTCTTGGGTATAGGGACAATGTTAGCCAGCCATTGTGGATACTCTACTACTTGCGAAAATCCTGCTTGGAACTGTTTAATCACTTCCTCCTTAATCTTCAGACTCTATTTTGGCTTTAATCTCCTCAACTTCTATTTAAAGGGCTTCATTTGCAGGCCTAGGGTTAATATATGTTCAACAATAGATTCATCCAACCTGGGCATGTCTTGATAGCACCAGGTGAAAACATCTAGGTATGCACGCAATAGTTACAATAATTCGCCGCTCTGCCATTGGTCTAGGCCTGTGCCGATTCTGAGTTCTTTTAGATCCCCTTTACTCCCCAAATTAACCACTTCTGTTTCCTCAATGTTTGGGGTATTACAGTTCTCATGTCTTTCTATTTGTTCCTGAATTTCCTCTAGTACCTCTTTTAAATAATTTACATCCACTACAATTCCCAGTTGTTGGTAATCAAACTCAGTGTTAAAGTCATTATTTGTCAGGACTGACATTCTCTAGATTAGTTAAGTAAGGCATTTGATGCAAGGGTCCCTGGCATGAAAATAGTGTGCAATGAATTAAACAAAAGGAAATATTTTTTCATTAACAATAACTTGATTTAAAAGTTAAGACAAGTAAACTAAAAGGACAAAGTTTTTTTATGGCAAATCAGCTATTCCGGGATTTTGCTTTAGTGAGCTTTGTATTGAAACTTGCGAGCACAGATAATATCCTCGCTGGCCCAATTATGCAAGTTCTCACTTGGCAGCATCGCTCAAATGGTTTCATCTTAAGTTATTCCAATGTTGGTTGCCATGACGGGTGCTTCTTCTTGAACTTTCCTCTTCTTTAGACTCTTATTTAATGTAGACATTTTCTTCCCCATATCTAACTGCCTGAATTGATCCAAGAGCTCCATGGTAGCTTTCTTGTCAGCCCTTTTCTTCCGCACTGCTTCTCTTTTCTCCTTTCTTGTAGGTTCATACCCCAACCCAAAGGTAGGTTTGGCCGACGGTATTTCTACGACCCCAAGCCTTCCTTGTAAATATTTCCCTAAGCCTTTCCTCGGATGAAAGCCATTTGTTTTGAAGTACTGCACTATCATTTGAGAATTTCGGGAATACTTCGGCTCCACTTGATCTTCCTTCTGCACGACAGTAATATATTTGAACGACTGAATGCAGGAGCGTGATTCAGTGTCAGATGCAACAATATCAACTTTGTATACGGCGAATTCTTCTTCAGTGAAAATAGAAATCAACTTAGAGCCTACAATGAACTTGACTTTCTGATCAGGGCTGGAAGGGACTGCACCCGCCGAATGAATCCAAAGTCGTCATAACAGTAAATTGTAAACAGCCGAAATATGTAGGACTTAGAATTTGATTGTGAAGGTTACTGGCCCTATCTTAACGGGCATTTCAATTTCTCCGATAGCTTCCCTTCTAGAACCATCAAAGGCACGAATGACCATACTGCAGTTATTTAAATAAGTTTGGTCCATTCCAAGCCTTTCTTGGGTAGAATATGGGTAAACGCTCAAAGTTGGCCCACTATCTATTAATACTTTGGTTACCATTTTTTCTCTTACTCTTACAGCAATAGGCAGAGCACGAGTATGGCCCATTCCGTCAGCAAGAATCTCATCATTGAAGAAGGTAATGTTGTTCGAAGCCATGATGAGGCTCACCTTGTTATGTAGGTTATCTGGCGTGAAACTCTCAGGCACATGCGCATCCTTAAGGATCTTCAGCAAAGCATCGCTGTGTACTTTAGAAGTGAGCAGTAAGCCTAACATTGAAATATGGGCTGGGGCTTTACTAAGTTGTTCCATGATGTTATAGTCAGCCTTTCCCAAAGCTTTGGTGAATTCTGACATCTCTTGATCTGTTGGTTGGTTGGAGCTTTCCCCCTCTTTATCTTTTCCTTTCTTTTTTCTTTCCACTTCAGTAAAGGTGTAGAGTCTCCCTGACCGAGTCATCCCTCCTATTTCTGCTACAGGTTCTTCGATGCTTTTATCAGATGGGTAATTCCATGGAACACTACGAAGATTGGATATTGGTGATTTGGTTATAATAGGAAGAGTCATCTTTAGGTTTATGGGCAAAGGGATTACCATAGGTGACGGGTTGGTGAGGACGGGCAAGGTGGCGGGCACAATTGATTTCTTTGGTAGGACTAAGGGTAATATGGGTCGTATGGTTCCCTGGGCGTTGGCTTGAGGTTCAAGCCCAGTCATGGTGACCATGGGTTCAGGTTCAGACAAAGGAGTAAGGATGTGACGATAATAAGCAGGACTAAGTAAGGTTTCAATGGTTAGGTTCATGTTGGGTTGATGAGACCGTGTGGTTAGGAGGGAATGGTCTTGATATTTAGGTTCTTCTAGGATATGAGTCATCCCCTTTGGAATTACAACAGATGTGTTATGTGGGGTGCCTCTACTGACATTCTTGCTTTCCAACGGTATGCCCTCTTGAAGCTTGTGAATCATCGCCTTCGCTAGTACGGAAGATGTTAAACTAGTATTTATTTCCCTTGTCTATAAAAACAAGGACAACAGTTGCAAGTTAGGGTTTGGTTTTTAAAGAGTTATATGCAATGCGTGCCCCAGGGTGTCCCTATTTAGGAGGGTTTTTGGCTGACTTCTCGAAGATAGGGGATTTGCCCTTGCATGCAGATACCTTTCCATCCAGTGGGAACCTTCATCCATTCGTACATTCATCATCCCTTCATTCGTGAAAAATAAAGAAGTACATTTAACTTTGGGTTTAAGATACAAAAGAATTAAAATACATTTTAATAAGGGGAGGGGGGAACATGTTTCTTTGAACTTCCACTTATCTATTTTTTACAAAAGAAAATCTAAACTACTCTTGAGTTTTCGAATTTGTCTTCGTTGGATTTGATTTTGAGAAGGTCGCTGAGAGACCTTGTTGATCGATTGGGGCCTCTCTTATGGAATGAATTGACTTGCATGCCATGAGTCCTTATGGTTACATGGGAACCCTTAGGGTTTGGGTAGGTTTAATGCAAGGGAGAGTAACCTTAGTGTCACTCTCTTTGGCTTGATCATATGCATGAGAATGCAGTGACTTGAGTTACTCTAGAACTCACATCTTGACATAGAATATGAAATGCATGAATATGGATGCGAAGAGTATAAGGAGAGAGAATGCAATGGTAAAGTAAACGTGCATGCATGAGCAATTAGACAAGCATTATAACAGTAGGAATACAGTCATTATAACAACAGGAATAAACAGATATAGAGGAAAGTAAAAGTAGTTGCCATTTCCTCCATGGTTAACGGTGCACGTGTCTTAAATCCAGCAAAGGTTCAATTATGCATGGTGTCTATATGAGCATGAGATTGAGGGTTTACTAGTGCGTCCTAAAAAGGCTCGGTTCCCATATCTTCAAACATAGGCCCACTCCCCGAGGTGGTGCCATGATCAGTTGGTGATCCGAGTGGGGGAACCATCAAGAGGCCGTAGGCGAAGAAATTGACATATCATCTTGCCCACAACCAATATACCGTTCTCCCTTCTAACTAGAAGGGACAAATCAGGATAAAGAATGCAAGTATGCAGAATGCAAGTGCACGTGCAGTGTGTGTGTATTTTTGAAAGCGGATGAAAGAGTCCAACAACTCCCATCCATCATGTTCATCACATTCATTCATACATAGCAGTTAGTATGACATAAACAACAAACAAAAGCTCACCTATAAAACAAGGGTGCAAGAGTTAGTATGTGGATGGCAAACTTGATGCAAGATAATATGAATGGAAACAAATGCGTGTTTTTTTTTTTTTTTTTTTGAAAACAACTTTGAAAGTTTGATTTTGAAAATTAAAATTGGATGAGTTAATTGAAGACTCTACATGGGTGAAGGGTAAAGAGACATAACTATGGCCTAACCCTCTAAGTGTCCCTAGCGGAGTCGCCAGCTGTCGTGCCCAGATTTTTCGAACTAAAGGAATATACACACAAGCGGGAAAAATATTGTACTCTCTCGTTAGAACTCATCCTCCTAGAAAGATGAGTGCAACTAGGTTTGAATTAAAAATTGATTTGAATAAAGGGTTTTTGGAAAACAATTTGGAGTCGCCACCTAACTTGATTAAAGTGAGTTAGGTCACCTAAAAAAAAACTAAGTACAATTCGAAGACCACACTTAGGGTTTGTGAGAACGATTTTGAAAATACCTCCTTAAGAGAGGGTTTTTAAGAAAATAGATTGTTTGGCAACGTTTAGAAAATATTTAAGCCTTTTTTTGAAAATAACTTCATTTTGGTCCTACGAAAACAATGATCTAGGTTCAGAGGTTGGTTATGTGTACGGAAGACGCACTAAGCCATCACCTTACCCGGCCCTTGCGGTACCTACATATCTATTCGCCCTAGATTCACTCATTAAAGTCTTCAATTAATATATGTCCAAAACTATCTACTTTAAAAAATAATTTTTAAAAGAATGATACATGATATGTAAGTGCAAGAAAATATTTGATTTGGAAATAGATTTGAAAAGACTTAATTTGATTTGAGAAAAGAGATTTGAAAAGATAGATTTGATTTTGAAAGAAAGTTTTAGAGATTAGAAATAGAGATTTGAAAATAGATTTTTGGAATTAGAAATTTGAAATAGATTACGAAATTGGAAACTTAAAGAAGATTGTGGAATTTGAGATTTGAAAATAAGTTATGAAATTGGAGATTTGAAAAGAGTTATGGAATTGGAGATTTGAAAAGAGTTATGAACGCACTCAGGAGGGTTGCCTACATATCCCTTTGGAGAAATCAGGTCAGTTGTAGTTCGGACAAGACTCTGATTGAAAATAGAAGGTTTTGATTTGAAAAAAAAAAGATTTTGATTTGGAACTCAGAATAGAAGATTTTATACCAGGATTGAATTTAGACCTAGAATTGAACTTGAAAGAAGATTTGACCTTTGAAAGAGAACTTAGACTAGATTTGGAAAGATAGAGTTTTGGAAAACTTGGACTTACGAAAGATGAGACTTAGGAAAGACTCGAGGTTTAAGAAAGATTGGACTTGCTTTAGAAAGATGGAGATTTAGGAAAGGATCAAATTAGGAAAGATTCAAAATAGGGAAGTTCCGTTTTAGGAAGGTTTCATTTTAGGAAAGTTCCAATTTAGAAAAATTTTTAAATTGGAAAGTTTTGAAATAGGAAAGGTTTTGAAATGGGAAAGTTTAAAATTTAATAAAGTTTCCTTTTTAAGAGAGAGTTGATTTTTGGAAAGAGTTTGAATTATGAAAAGTTTAGTTTAAGAAAGATTTGAAGTTTGAAAAGTTTAGAACTTAGACAGTTCTAACTTAAGAAAGTTTCTAATTTAGAAAGTTTTGACTTAAGAAAGTTTTGAATTTGGAAAGATCAGAAATTTAGAAAGTTCGGGATTTGGAAAGATCAGAAATTTCAGATTTAGAAATACTTGAGATTAGGAAAGGTTTGAGTTTAAGAAATGTTTAAAAATTTAGATTTGAAAAGTTAAAACTTGGAAATGTGTGGAATTAAGAAAGGTTGGAATTAGGAAAGATTAAGAAGCTTAAAGTTGAGGAAGGATTTGAAAGTTTAAGTTTTGGAAACTTAAGGTTTAGGAAGGTATGAGATTAGGAAGGAGTTAAATTAGGAAAGATTTGTATTTTGTTTCTAAAAAGGAGGTGTTTTGATTTTGTTTCTAAAAATGGAGGATTGGATCTAGTTTCCTAAAGAGAAGATTGGATTGGGCATGAATTTGGAAAGTGAAGTTTTAGAAATCCTAGATTTTGGGGTAGAAAATAGGTTTTGGAAATATATGGTTTTGATGTGGAAACTAGGATTTGGAAACCTAAAGTTTGAGGCAAGATTAAAAATCATGTTTTAGGAAAGAAAATTAGGGTTTCCTAATCATTGGCTCTAGGGTTTAACTTGGACTTTAAGAAAAGAGATTTTGGAAAGTAAAGATTTTGGAAATGAGAGTTTTTGGAAGGGGATTTTGGAAAGAGTTTTTGGAAAGGAAACTTAGGAAGTGTTTTTAGAAAGTGAATTTTGAAGAGAGTATTTTGAAAAGGAGTTTAAAAAGAATTTTTAGAAAATAGATCTTTTGAAGAAAGCTTTTAGAAAGCAATTTTGGAAAGAAAATTGTAGAAAGTTTTTAGAAAGTATGTTGGAAAAGAGATTTTGAAGAAGATTTAAAAAGAGATTTTGGGGAGGATTCAAAAAGAGGTTTTGGAAAGTAAGTTTAAAAAAGAGATTTGAAAAAGATTTGAATATGGAATTTTGCAAGCCACTAAAAATGTCTCACTTTCCTAAAACGATTCTAACCATAAGAAGGTTAGAACCATTGTAGGATTGTGGGTTTGAAAGTAACAAGGGTTTGAAAATATGGACCATATTGGTCACTTTAAATGTAACACTTTCCTAAAGCAACCCTAACCATGGAATGGCTAGAATCACCTTAGGATTGTGGTTTCGAAAACAAGTTTTGAAGAAGAAGATTATAACATAAGTTTTGAAAACAATTTTCGACGCAAGTTTTGAAAACAAGTTTGAAAATAATTTTTGGAGAGATGCATGATCATGATATGCACAATGCAAGTTAGGGTTGTGAACATACAAGGTTAAAGGTTTCACCACATAATCAAGGGGGCCGAACCCACGTGGTTTCCTATTAGACTAAGAGAAAGCCCCCGATATGGTGATTTCCAATAGCCTAATCCTACACATGAACCGAGAAGTCCCTTGTTTCAAGCAAGGAGATGTTTATTTCCTTTGGATGGATTGGACAAGGGCTGCTCTTCATTTTGAGAGCTCGGATGTGCATCGCTATGCTCGAACATTACTCGTGTGTCGCATTGGCAGTTCCTGTGAGCTCCACACTCCTTCCTTCACTCTCTCTCTCTCTCTCTTTTCTCTCAGGGCTTTAATCTCCATTGAATGGCTCACTCGGGCTATCCCATCCTTCAAGTTGAGGCATTACAGTTTGGGGAAGAATCCCTAAAAGAAAATATTTATTTACAAGAGTATGAATCAAAGGGAATGAACGAGAATCCTTCATTTTCTTTAAACATATTTTTCTTCTTTTTACATGGTGTGGCCTTGATTGAAAGTATAAACACAAGACAGGAAAAATAAAAGATAGGAAGGAAAGTAGATGAATCCAGAAAACATCCCTTTTCCTTGTTGGTTTCAGAAGCCCCTCAGACTAGCTTTGGGATTACTCCAACACTTTCTGCACTCCATTTGCCAGGTGTGTCGTTAAGTTGTACGGGGTGGATTGAGGTATCACCCATGGCACTGTAGGAGTGAGTGATCACCGTGTAGTTGTGGATTTCTTTTTTTTTTCTCTTTCTCTCTTGCTTTGACAGCTATCCCCAAGTTATCCCCCAAGACTTGCAATTTCTCAATATCTTCTTGGCTGGTCACTTCCTTCTTGGATCATTGATAGGGACTAGATTTCATGATGTTATCAGATTCTTCAAGTTGCCTGCCCAGGCTTTCTCCCAAGACTTGCCGGTTCTCGGCATCATCATTATCTAGCCTAGTTCCTTCTTCTAACATAGGGACATTAGCTTCAGCAAACAAGTTGTTAAGCTCACCCACATCTAATTCAAATGGAGGTTCAGGAATTATAAGATTGGTGGCCCCCCATCCCATAACTTTATAATCGTAGACAGTGATATTTGTAGGACCTTTAACCAGGAAAGGGGGAATCATGTCATATTTCAAGTGTGTGAATTCCTCTCCCCACTCTCCAGGGATGAAGGGTGGCTCTGCGAATATCTTATTTCCCATCTCTTGCTCACTCAGTGTAATTCTGCCTTGGTTGTTAGGATGATAACCAATCCCGTAGTTGTGCGGGTTGTCTTTGAATTCATGGATCTGAATCATCTCTAAATTAGGGTCATATCTGAGTGCTTCTAGGAGTTGGTGGTGGTGTTCATTGTTCTCCAACGCAGGGTCTTGTACTTCATCAGGATTGAGAAAATACACAAGAATAGGAAAGTCTTCTTCTTCCCATTCAACCTCCTATAGTCCTAGTTAAGAAAGAAATAAGTCGTATTAATGCCATTTGGGTCGGTCTCATCCTCTGTAACTAATTTAATAATATTATCAGGCAGCAGGTTTGTTATAACATTAGGTGCAGGGACAAGACTTGCTTCTTGAGTATT
>CM065386.1:44885000-44952500 GCA_033060915.1 Euryodendron excelsum | reverse complement strand
TATCTCATTTGGCGAGAATCAAATCATTCGTAGTTCAGGTAAGGGCTTGATAGAAAATAGACCTTTGGGAGTCTCAAAAGGTTTTGAAACTTTGAATTCAAGAGTTTTGACTTGAAAATAGAACTTGAGGGTTTGAAAATGTCTTTGAACATAGAACTTGGGATATCTTTGGAATGTATTGAAACAACTCAAAAGAGTTTGGAAAATGATTTTGAAATAGAGCTTGCGAAATTTTTGAAGTGTTTTCGAGGTAACTCAAGAGAGTTTTTAAAATGTTTTGAAATCACTCGTGGGAGTGTTAGAATGTTCTTGTTTTGAAAGTCTTATAAATAGAGTTTGGATTGGAAAAAGTTATTGTGAACTTGTCTTTGAAAGGCTTTTGAAAATAATTTTCATGTACCTTATGAAAGGTATCTTGAATATCTCATCACCTTTGTGAGGTTAACTATTGAATAGCTAAACTACTCTAAGGCTATGACTTTTGAAAATATTTTTAGAAAAGGGGCTAGAGACTTCCGTTAAGTTTTTAGAGCTTCAGGGTTTATATCTCGCCTCCCTTGAACAACCTAAACCGCGTAAAGCCTAATATTATTTCAAGGTTGCAACTCTTGAAAAGAGCTTTGAAAAACACTTAGGGTTTTAGAACCCTAATATGAACAACCTTGAGGGTTGTATTTGATTTATCACTTTCCTTTGGAGACCCTAACCATGAGAGGGTCAAAACCACCTTAGGAATGTGGGGTTTGAAAATATTTTGGAGATAGTTTTTAGAAATGTTAAGTGACTAGCCATTTTAGTCAAAACAAGTTTAAGAGACTTTTGGAAAATCACTTTGAAAAGGGGCATGGTGATGTTTGAGAAAACTTTTGACTTGATTTTGGAAACTCAAGAGAGTATAATATTATTTTTGCAAGGATGCTATGAAAATCATCTTGATTGGAAGGTGTTTGAATGGTTGGGGTGACCTAGGGTTAACTAACTAGGGTTAGGCTAACCTAGGGTTCAAGTGACCTAAGGTTAGCTAACTAAGGTTAGGTTAACCTAGAGTTTGGTTGACCTAAGGTTAACTAACTTAGGTAAGGTTAACCTAAGGTAAGACAACTAGGGTCAAGGTAACCTAGGGTTCTAAAGGGTGGGTTTTAAAAAGTGGTTTTGAACTAGGGTTTGAACCTAGTGGTTTTAAAAGGGGGTTTGGAACTAGCGTTTGGACCTAGTGGTTTTGAACTGGAGTTTGGACCTAGTGGTTTTGAAATGTAATTTAATGCATGAAACTTGAAAAAATGTTTTGAAAACCATTTTATGAAAACACTCATGTGAGTATTTGGGTTCATATGGCTGGTATTTGGAAACCACTCAAGAGAGGGTTGCCTTGGAACCCTTATAACCACTAACTTAAGAGAGTGAACTTTTGAAAACCAATATATAAAAGGTAGTTTTGAAAAACCATTTTTATGAAAATTAAGGAGAATGAACTTTTGAGAACCCTTCTTGATAAGGGTTGTTTTGAAAACCACTTTTGGGGGTGTAGAAAACCACTCTAGTAGGTTTAGGGTTTAAGAAATGTTTGAACTTAGAAAGATTTGAAACTTAGAAATAAGATTTGAAAGTTTGAAATTAGGAAAATGTTGAAAGTTTGAAGTTAGAAAAGGTTTGGAATTTGAAAAGATTTGATAATTTGAAATTAGGAAAGATTTTATCTATATTTCTTAGAATAGAAGATTGGATTTTATTTTCAAAAATAGATGATTTGATTTTGTTTCCAAAATTGAAAGATTGGATTTGGTTTCTTAAATTGGAAGATTGGGTTTGACATAGAATTGGAAAGGTTGAGTTTTAGAAATCTTAAATTTGGAAATCTATGATTTGAGGCAAAATAGGAAATCATGATTTTAAGAAAGGAGTTAGGGTTTTCTAATCATGGATTCTAGGGCTTGACTTGGACTCCAAGACAAAGAGTTTTTAGAAAGTAGATCTTTGAAAAAAGTTTTTAGGAAATAGATTTTTTAAAAGAGTTTTTAGGAAGTAGATTTGCAAAACTATTTGGAATGAGATTTGAATATAGACTTTTGCAAGCCTCTTGAATATCTCACTCTCCTAAAATGGTTCGAACTATGAAAAGATTATAATCTTTTTAGGGTTGTGATTTAAAAAAACAAAAAGGGTTTGAAATATGGACCATAATGATCACATTGAATATAACACCTTTTTAAAACAACCCTAACCATGAAATGGCTAGAATCATCTTAAGATTGTGGTTTTGATAAAAACAATTTCGGGTTTACACCCAAAGTTTGGACTTTGATGATCACATTGAATATGACACTTTCCTAAAACAAACCTAACCATGGAATGCCTAGAATCATTCTAGGGGTGTGATTTTGAAAACAAGTTTGAAAGAAAGAAGTTTTGAATGCAAGTTTTGAAAGAGAATTTGATGTAAGTTTGAAATAATTTTGAAAGTAATTTTGAATGGATATATGAATATAACATGCACAATGCAATAGGGTCGTGAACATACAAGATGCGGCTTCACCACATAATCACAGGAGTCGAACCCATACCATCAAAGGTTGAACTAGAAGAAAGTCCCCAATACGGTGATCTTCAACAGTCCTTCCCAGACATGAATCGGGGAGTCCATTATTTCAAACATGCAAGAAGATAAGGTAAAATATAGGGATTAAAATAGAAGAAAACCCAAATGGGTTAGGAGGGAGAAGAGAGAGGGGGGATTACATAAAAGTAAATAAAAAACCAATCTCGTATTCTTCTTGCTTTGATTGCTTGATTTGCTTTACTTAACTTGAACTTTGAGAGCTTTTAAGGTGTAGTACTTGAGTCTTCAATGGATGTTTGGAGGCTTGTGTTAAGTGTATAAGGTGTATAGAGCCTAGGGCTTCAAGAGGCTTGAGAGAATTAGGGTTTGGAGAGACTTTGAGCTCTCTTTTAAAAGAGACAGAGTTTCAGGAATAAGTATGCGATCCCTTTTTATGCAGGAGGAGGGTCTATATTTATAGGCAATCAAAACAACATTGGTGCCTGTTGAAGTGGCGCTAGGGCAAACTTTTCACGGGCGCCACTAGGAGTGCCACCAAGCCATTTATGGGCTTGGCCCCACTACTAATGACGCCAGCCACTTAGGAAAGTTTTAAGATCAGCAAGAAATGTATCTTTCAATCCTTGGGACGCAAGGCAAAAAATTTAGGCACCTGTCCTAGTGACTACCGTGCAATTTTTGGCTTGATTCCACTAGGAGTGACACTGAATAGTCTGGGAATGATCCGGAAGGTTTCGATGGGAATGTTCGAGAACTCTTAAAAGAGTTTTCTAGAGGAAACGGACTTAAGAAACAATGCCGAAATATTTGAAAAGGGTTTACTGGTCCACTAGGGGCAAAACAGTTATTTAAATCGAGAAAACACCAGAATGGCCTCGAACTGACCCATAAGATGGATTGAAGGTCGGAAGCACTATCGAGAGTGTTTCAAGGGGTTGCCGGTTTGATTCCTAGAGCTGGTATGCTTGGAAAAGGCGACCGGCCCACTAGGGGCAAAAAAATCATTTTACACCGGGCTTACCGGAACAAACTCGAAATAATCCAAAAAGTTGTTGGAAGGTTGAGAATACTATTAGAAGCATCCTCGAAAGATAACTGGTTTGATACCCAAAGCTAGTGTGGTTTTCAGAGGTGATCGGATGCCTAGGGGCAAAATGGTCATTTTGACCAGATGGTCTCGGAATTGATCCAAAATCGACCGGAAGGCACTTGGATGTGCTGGATTGTCTTTACGAAAATCTTGAAAGGGTGGACTTACTACTCTGAGGACTTAGGCACTTTCTCGAGAAGTATGCCAAAAAGGCCTAAGGGGCAATTTGGTTATTTTTCACCAGAGTGGAGTAACATGCACTAATGTTGACCTAGGTTTTGAGTGTTTCTGTCACCCTAGCTGTGTGTGATGAGTTAGTTTCCAAAGGTATCTTGTCCTTTGGTAAACGTGTCAAGGCCAAGAGGCGTGTTCAGTCCCGTGACATAGGAGTTTTGTTGGCAATTCCCAATGTCTATTTGTTTACGAGTATTTCCGCTACTTTGACGGTTGCGATGTTTGTGAGTGTTTCTGTCACTCTGACAATGTGCGTTCATTCTAGAGATTGCCTGATCTCGGGAAGCTGTTAGATGATCTTATCGTCTGTGGGATCAACTTTCTCAAAAGACGTGCCGGATAATGGACATTCTACATTGGTAGGCTAGCAGGTGCCAGAAGTGAACCGTTGTACCATCTCGGGGACTTAGGTTCTATCCTGGTTGACAGGTTTGAAGGGATTTACCATTTCAAGGAGTTTTCTCGATAAATGTATTGAACTAGATGGACTTATCGTTTGAGGGATTAACTTTCTCAAAAGACGTGCCAAATTGAAACCTTTTTTCTTCAAAAAGTTTAATTTCAAGGTTTTCAAAGTTTTTTCCTCAACAAGATCAAATTCAATTTAGGTTTTCAATTTCCCAGGCTTTCCCCTTCAAAAGTCCTGTACCAAAACAAGGTTCAAGGTTTTTAGAACTTTTCCCTCAAAAAGTTCCATTTCAAAACAATTATCGGTTTCTCGGGCTTTCCCATTCAAAAGCCCCATTTCAGAACAAATTTCATGGTTTTTAAAGTTCTTTCCTCAAAAAGATCAAGTTCTAATTAGATCCCCAGTTTTCCGAGCTTTTCCTTTCAAAAGTCCCATTTCAAAAACTTTAAGGCCGCTCAAATGGAGTCTCAGTTCTAAACTACGCTCCTATACACGTCACCTGCACAAGGTTCTTCAACCTAAAACCCCAACATCACAATTTCAAGATTTTTCCAAAAATTTTGACAGAGTTCCGTTTGGAAACAGCCCTAACCAAAAACAAGTTACAAAACTATGCACTCGACGACATAGCAAACACCCATCAACGTAGTCGCGTCCACCATCAATTGGCAAACTCCAAACAAGCACAAACAATCCATCCAATCTCTCAATGTTTTAAATTTTTAACGGCTTTCCCAACTTTCTAATGCCAAAAAATTGAAAAAAAACTCTAAAAAGAATTGCAAAATTCTTCAAAAGAATCCCACCATTTTTTTAACAACAGTCCAACGGCAAATCAACCAATTCCTCAATTTTCCTAATTTCTAAGCATTTTCTAATTTTTCAAAAAAAAAATCAAAAAATTCAAAAGTTTTCAAAAAATCACAAAACTTTCCACGTTTGTTTAAAACATTTTTCTAAGGCCTACCGTGCAAAAATATAGCAAGAATACACAATACCCAAAGCTACAGGCTCAAATTTCCAATTCCTACAAGAATCCCTTTTGTATAAACATGCACTCAAATGAACACCAAAACATGAAAAAAGAAATCCCATAAACATGTTCAAAACAGTTCAAAATATAGATTTTGACTATTCATACGCATCAATCGGACAACTAAGCTAAGAAATCAACACAAATAAAAAAAAAAACTCACCTTTTTGGATTTTTTGGCGATGATCCGGCAACGTTGAACTTTTCCAGCGACTCCCCGGTGTCCCCAAAGCCTTTCCCGACAATGCCCAAGCAAAACTCCTCGAACAATTCCAGAGAGAAATCTTAAAAATCACCCAAACCCGTGCAAAGAATGCCAAAAGTCGCAACGGCTGGAGTTTTAAAACCCTAGAACATGTTGGAGCCACTAACAGAGGCGCCTGGGCAAATTTATGCGTGGCGCCACTACAAGCCCAATTTCTGGCTACTTCACTACTTTTTCCTACCAAATCCAGGTTCAAATGCTCCCAGGCCTCGAAACTTCAAAACTCGAACCCCAACTTTCAAATTTATCAACTTTGGTCCCTTCGATTGCCTCGGGGTTAACATAGGACTCTTACTTTTTTATTTTCCGCCTTTAGAAAGCAAAGGAAAAAACGAGGAGCATCTGTAAGCACCCTATTTTTTGCCCGCTCGGCTATTTTTGGCCCAACCAAACTCACATTCAAACTCCACAAACACGTTCAATCTCATACCGGCTTTCAAACTCCAGTCTAGTCATTCAATTGCCTCCCGAGCCCGCTGGGCCCAATCAAAGCCAAATGACCAAAATGCCTTCTTGGCATCCCCTCACAAATAGGCAGCTTTCCAAATTCGGGCGGTCTCGAGAACTAACACCACATCAATCACAAGTGGTTCACTTTTGGCGCCTACTAGCCTACCAATGTAGAATGTCCGCTATTGGCACGTCTTTCGAAAAAGTACAAAATTCCTCAAAGACAAGAGTCCACCCAATCAAATTCCAAGTCGGTACATTTATCGAGAAGGTACAAAATTTCTCGAAATAATAAGTCCCTGTCGGCACATCTCCGAGAGGACATAATGTCCTCAAGATGAAAAGTCCATTTCAAATCTAGACCGGTCAACACCAACACATGCTAGCCCATTTCGGTGAAAATTAACCATATCGCCCCTGGTAGGGCTCACCTGGCATGCTCTTTGAGAAAGTACCTAAGTCCTCATAGCAGTAAAACCACCTTTCCAAGACTGTCCCCAAACAATCTGACATGCTCAAAATGCCACTCAAACCAACTCCTAAACCAATTCTGGTGACTCTCGGTCCCAATGACCGTTTTACCCCTAGGCACCTAATCACCCTTTATCGCTCTCTGATTTTTTGCACTTGAGAATATGGGAGACACGCAGTAATCTCTCATTAGAACTCATCCTCCTAGAAGGACAAGTGCAATTAGGTTTAAACTTGAAATTGATTTGAACAAGGGCTTGTAGAAAACGTTTGGAGTCACCACCTAACATAATTAAAGATGTGCTAGGTCACCTAAAAACTAAGCATAATTCGAGGACTAAACTTAGGTTTTTTGAAAAATGTTTGAAATCCTCCTCTTGAGAGAGATTTTTAGGAAAACGGGTTGTTTAGCAATCTTTGAAAGAATTTAAGCCCCTTTTGAAATAACTTCATTTTGGTCTTGTGAAAACAGTGATTCTAGGTTTAAAGATTGGTTATGTGTAGGAAAGACATCCTAAGATTATCACCCTACCCTGCCCTTTCAGTACCTACATATCTAATCACCCTTAGTTCACTCACTTGAATAACTGGTTACAAATATCTACTTTAAAATTTTGAAAAATAGTTTGGTCCTCACTTTTGGAATGAGATGACGTAATGATGTAAGTTTTGAAAGACTTGAAAGGATCGAATTTGAAAAAGGTTTTTGAAAATAAATTAGACTTGACAATATTTTTTGAAAAAGGGCATTTGGTTTAAAATAGAGTTATGACTGTACCTTTTTGAAGGTTGTCTACATATCTCATTTGACGAGAATCAGGTCATTCGTAGTTCAGGCTAGAGCCCAATAGAAAATCAACGCATTGAGGCCATTGGAAGACACATTAGGGTCTAAATTAGTAAAGATACATTGGGGTCTAGTTTGAAAAACTAGGCACATTAAGGCCCTTGGTAACTTTGAAGACGCGTTAAGGTCTTTAGAGAGTTTTGAAGACACATTGGGGTATAGTTTGGAAAAATAGGCACATTGAAAATGTTTTGAAACAACTCAAGGGAGCTTCAGAAAGATTTTGAAATAACTCAAGGGAGTTTTGTAAACGTTTTAAAGTCTTGTTTTGAAAACATTGGAGATAGAGTTTGGATTGGAAATGCTTTTGTGAACTTATCTTCAAAAAGCTTTTGAAATTAGATTTTAAATTCCTTATGAAAGGCATTTTTAATGTTTCATCACCTTTTAAGAGGTTAGTTATTGAAGAACTAAACTCTTTTAAGGCTATAAGTCTATATGGACCTTGAAAGGTCACCCTTGATGTGTCACTTTCTCTAAGGAAACCTTAAACATGAGAGGATTAAGATCATCTCAGAGTTGTGAGTTTTAAAATCACTTTTAAAAATAGCTTGTGAAAATGGTAAGTGTCTATCCATTTTTGTCAAGACAAGTTTAAGTGAATTCTTGAAAACATTTTGGAATAGAGTATGAAAGAATTAGAAAAGGCTTTTAAATTGATTTTTGAAAACTCAAGAGAGTAAGATATTTTTGAATGCATGCCATGCAAATGATTTTTGTAATTGAATATGAGCTTAAAAAGGGCCTTTGAGTTAGAGCCTTGAAGTCGGAGATCCTTGAAGTTCAACTAACCTTGGTTAAGGTAACTAGGGTTAGGTCCACTACGGTTAACTAACTAGGGTTAGGTTAGCGAAGGTTTTGGTGGTGCCCTAAGGTTAGCCAACTAGGGTTGGGTTAACTTAGGGTTTTGGAAGGTGGTTTCAAAAAACGGTTTTCGACGAGGGTTTTGGCATAGTAGTTTTGGGGAAATGGTTTTGTGCATGAATTTTGAAAAGGGGTTTTGGAAATCATGATGTTTTGTAAAGGACTTGAAAAACAACTCTAAAGAGTTACATGAATTTTAAAAAAGATCATTGCATGAAAATGGGCTCTAATCAAGTGTAGGGTTTATAAGATTGATATTTGGAAACCATTTCAAGGAGGGTTTCATTGTGACCATTATAACAACTAACTTAAAAAGAGCCAAACTTTTGAAAATCAACATGTAATGGTGGTTTTAGAAAATCAACCTAGCACGTCTTTAACTATGTTAGGTGGCGACTCCAAAACTTTTTCAAAAAGCTCTTAATCAAATCACGTTTTCAAGTTTAAACCCCAATTGCACTTGTTCGTCTAGATGGGTAAGTTTTAACAAAGAGAGCAACGTGTTTTCCTCGAGCCAAGAGGGCTTGGCGAAAACCGAGGCGCAACACACTCCTAAAGATATATATCTCTTATATGTATATGTATAAATCTACTCTTCTTTGCATGACTTCCATTGAAGGTTGCTAGTCTTTCCTTTTAGTCTCCTTGCTTTAATAGAATTATTGAAAGATTTGATTCTTTAAGCTATTGTTTCCCATTTTGGTTGGTATTCTTCCTTTTTGCTTTTGTATCCAAATCTGCAATAAAAATAACAATACAAATAAATAAATAAAAACTAAATTGTCATGACCCACTTCACTCTCTCTAGGTTGGGACAAGAGAATTATAGTCATCAACATTTTATAAGCATAGATCTTAACACAATCCAAAAGGTTATATAATTATTACATCATGAAAGAAAACTAGTGGAACATCTGCATTTATGTTTCATTACAGTTACAGCCTAAAGAAAACTAATTAACTCATAAGCTCCAAAGAAACAAGATAGCAGTGGGACTCGCTTCCATATTCATTTCCTTGGAAATCCAGTTGATGCCTAAACTCCTAAAAAATGTCCCATAAAATAAGAGTGAGCTATGAAGCCTAATAGGAATTCTATGATTTGCATAATACATAGGATTAAATGCAGTGCAGCATAAAAAAATGGTATGACATGCATATGTCCCTTATACTTTCTTTATATCAGTACTCAGATCCTGCAGGTATGTCTTGTCAAGGCCAATTCAAGCCAACGGGTTCACCGATGATGTTCCTCCTTCATCAAGACAATGAAACCCACCCATGACCATCTAGCCCGTATCAAGCCAATGAATGCTAACTCATGGCAGCCCCATTTACTAGCTGGTTAGATTCATCTATGATACAAACTTGGGGTCTTTTAATAATCTGGTTATTCCTCCCTTATTTCTCCCCATTGATACAATCAATCTTGTAATGCAACTTTAAAATCATTATAGCAAGGAATATAATCAATGAAGTAATTAACAAAACATTTAATAGAACGAAAAATGAGCATGTATCTTAGAGAATGCATAGTTTCCTACATTGATGATATGTCTAGATCAAAGTTATCCTTGATTCACGTATTATCTGTTGAACAAGAGTCGGTAGTTAGCCTTCTTGCCTAGTTATCATTATTTCCCACAATTGCCTTTTTTCCCAGAGTCTAAGAGTTGTAAATCTTACTATCAATTTAGCAATGTTAATAATGGAAATAATCATAATAAAGTGGTTAACTATGGTGATGTTAGTCCTTGGAACTCTTCCCATCTCCCGTCAAGAACTAAATTGCATAGTGTTAAAACCTAAGGGAATTATCTGAAATTATACCAGGAGGTTCAATGACCGCTCACTTTCCCATTATTGGATTTCCCATAATATTAGGGATTTTCTGGTAAAATTTCAAATTATTTCCATTTATAGTTCATTTTCTTTGTTAAACCACTGCTTTTAATTCACAGAAAATCATAGGAATATCAATAAATTTTAGAAAATTAGAGGAAGGCTTGTTTGGATGCTAGGAAGACACAATTAAAATTTTAAGGCGAGGGCTGCTTTGACGTACCTAGACACACCACCACCTGTGCATAGGGAAGGAATGCTGAGCCTACATCCACTTCCTCGTGACGCTGAGAACTCTCTCACAGTTTTGCCACCGGTTCGTGGTCCTCTTGGCCATGCATGTGCATCCCAGAGATAGGTAAGGACCTGGGCTACACACTCATGGCCAGAGCTCGACCTATGGTGGTTGACAATGGCTGTTTTTCAGCCTAAAACCTTGTTACACACCAGAACCCTAAGGTTCCAAACCTGCAACTAGGTTTTTGGCCCACTTCCCATAGTTTTTTGGAGAAACTTCCTTCATGGATCTTATTCTTGATGTCGAGATGAAGAAGGCCCAGTGGACCATGTCGGCAATGGTTGCCAGTGGCCAGGGTTCGCGGTTTCTTTTGTTTTTTAGGTGAAACCATCTTCCAGAGCTACTCTAGCGCATGCACAGAGATATGAGGTCTCTCTAGGACTCCCTGGAGGTCCAGGAGGAGCCTCACATCCCTCTGACAGGCCTCTCTAGCTCTGGTTCGATCAGTTGCCCAACCTTGTCATACGATCTCTTTCTTTCTCTCTCTGGTTTTCTCTGGCACCACAAATGGTCTGAGGTTGCAGTTCCAGTGGGTTTAGGAAGGGTAAGGGATAAGGAAGAAGTTCCCTTACCTCCCTTTGACTAGCTTTGAGACTGGTCTTCCTCTCTCTCCATCTTCCTCTCTATAGTTTTTCTCTTTCTCTCTTTACTCCCCCACTTTTTTCTTCGAACCACAATTAGGGGGAGGAAGTGGGGTCTCATATCACATATATATAGACATGAGTGAGTGCTTGCATGAAGAGTTTTGTGGCTGGATTGGCCAATACATGGGGAGCACCCTTCTTTGTTTATCTTCATCTCTCTCTATAGCTCGCTCTTCCTCATTGATCAGCCACCAAGTGGCTTGTATAAGCACTATCTATCTAGCATGTGGGATACACAAGGGTTAGAGTGGAATAGGTGCATGGCTTTGTGCTTTGGTCGGTGTATGGGGAGGCTCCTCTCCCCCAATTTCTCTCTCTGTCTCTCTCTCTCTCTCTCTCTCTCTCTCTCTCTCTCTCTCTCTCTCTCTCTCTCTCTCTCTCTCTCTCTCTCTCTCTCTCTCTCTCAGCCATTAGTTGGCTTGTATGGGACATATTATGTCCAACATATAGGATACAAAGTGTGTTATAGTGGAGGGTGTAAGATTACTAACTATATATATTAAGACCACTGTCAATATATATAGATATATATATGAATTAAGGAAATTAACTTGGCCATGCATGCAGCCAAGTGATGCTTAAATTCATAATATTGGCTGCATGAATTCAGCCATGCACTCCTAAGGGTGTTTTAATAAGAAAAAAAATTTGTGATTTAGTGTTATGGCTTAGAAAAATAAAGCCTTGCATGTGATGTTCAATTTGTTTAAAAGTATAATGTCTGTGGCATTCACTATAATACGTGAATCTTAAACTGGTGTTGAAGGAGTCAGCTTATGGCCTTAATGTTTCACACATACCACCATGTAAGTAAGATGTCATTCCTGTGTTTTCACTATTTAACTACTTGTTAGTAATTTTCCTAGCCTATTTTTCGCGTGTCTGACATTTCAATCGTATTAGGAATGTAATGCGGTCAATTAAAAAATCACGGGTATTACAGTCTTACCTCCTTTACGAAATTTCATCCTCAAAATTAGTCTCGAATTGGTGAGGGTACCTTGTTCTCATATTTGATTCTGCTTCCCATATTACTTCTTCTTCCCCGTGGTGTTGCAATATGTAAGCACCCCATTTTTGCCCGCTCGACAATCTCTGGTCCATCCAAACTCATATTCAAATCAACACAGACATATCCAAGTTCAAATTAACTTTTCAAACTCAATCCGATCAATCAATCGCTTCGCGGGCTCGCTAGGCCCAATAGAGGCAAAATGACCAAAATGCCCTTGTGGCATTGCACGGTCCAATTTCCATTGGCACGTCTTCTTGGAGACGATAAGTCCCTATTTCAATCTCAAACTCAACTTCAAGTCCAATTCCAATTCAAATCAAATCTGGCATGCCTTTTGAGAAAGTTGATCCTTCAGACGGTAAGACCATCCAATCCAGCACGCTTTCTGAGGACACTCTTCGAAACGGTAAGTCCCTTAAAACCCGTCGACCAGGATGGAACCCAAGTGCCCAAGATGGTAAAACGGTCCACCTTTGGCGTCTGCTAGCTCGCCAATGAAGAAAGTCTATTATTTAGCACATCTTTCGAAAAAGTTAATTCCTCAAACGATAAGTCCACCTAGCAGCTTCCCGAGATCAGACAGTCTCTGGAATGAATGTGAACCGTTAGAGTGGCGGAAATACTTGTAAACATCACAACCGTCAGAGTGGCAGAAACACTCGTAAACAAGTCGACATTGGGTATTGCCAACAAACCCCCTATGCCACAGGACCGAACTCGCCTCTTGGCCATAACATGTTTACCAAAGAACAAGATACCTTTGGAAACCAACTCGTCACAAACCGTCAAAGTGACGGAAATACTTAAAACTCAAGTTAACACCAGTGCCTGTTAGCCCACTTTGGTAAAAAAATGACCAAACTACCCCTTAGGCCATTTTAGGAACATTTCTCAAGAAAGTACATCCTAAAAATGATCTGCCATGTTCAAGTGCCTTGCAATCGGTTCCAGACCATTCGGTCAAAATAACCATTTTGCCCCTAGGCATCCGAGTACCTCAAAGAACCACACCGACTCTAAGTATCAAACCGGTAACGTCTTGATAATGCTTTTGATAGTATTTCTGACCTTCTAATACCTTTTCGAATCATTCCGAGTAAATTCTAGCAAAATCGGTGCAAAATAACCATTTTGCCCCTAGTGGGCCGGTCGCCTTTTCTAACCACACCGACTCTGGGTATCAAACCGGCACTCCTTTGGAACACTCTGCATAGTGTTTCCAACCTTCAAGTCCTTTTATGAGCCATTTGTCACACCTCGATTTTTTCGCACCCAAAAAAGACAAGTGAGAAAAACACAGTGCTCTCTCGTTTGAACTCATCCTCCTAAAAGGGCGATTGCGACTAGGTTTGAATTGAAAATTAATTTGATTAAGGGCTTTTGGAAAATAATTTGGAGTCACCACCTAACTTGATTAAGGTGAGTTAGGTTACCTAAAACTAAGCACAATCTGAAGATTACACTTAAGGTTTTTGAAAATAGATTTTGAAAACTTCCTCAAGAAAGGATTTTTTGGAAAATAGGTTGTTTGGCAGCCTTTGAAAAAATTTAAGCCCTTTTTGAAAATAACTCCATTTGGTCTTTGGAAGCAATGATCTAGGTTCGGAGATTGGTTACGTGTAGGGAAAATGCATTAAGCCATCACCCTACCCCGCCCTTGCGGTACTTACATGTCTATTCACCCTAGGTTCACTCATTAGAGTCTTCAATTAATAAATGTCCAAAACTATCCACTTCAGAAAATAACTTTTAGAAAGAAGTTTGACATGATGCATGATATGCAAGTGTAAGAAAAAACTTTGATTTTGAAAGTAGATTTGAAAAGAATTTGATTTGAAATTGAAATGAATTTGAAAAGAAGACTTGATTTGAAATCGGAAAATAGGTTTTAGAAAAGATAGATTTGATTTTCGAAAGAGAGTTCTAGAAATTGAAAACAGGGATTTGAAAATAGATTTTAGAATTAGAAACATAAAATAAATTATGGAATTGGAAGTTTGAAAATAGCTGTGAAACTAGAAGCTTGAAAAGGTTGTGAAAATGGAAGTTTGAAAAAGGTTATGGAAATAGAAGTTTGAAAAAAGGTTGTGACCGCACCCATAAGGGTTGCCTACGTATCTCTTTTTGGGAATTAGGTCAGTCGTAGTTTGGACAAGAGTCCGATTGAAAATAGAAGGTTTGACTTGAAAAAGAGTTTGAGTTGGAATTTGGATTGAAAGATTGAAAATTAAACTTTGATTTGAAATTGACTTGGAAGATTTTAAAAGATTGGTCTTGGAAAGCTTGATTCTAGGAAACCTAGACTTAAGAAGATAAGACTTAAGAAAGACTTGAGATTAAGAAAGATTTCATTGGAAAATTTTGACTTAGAAAACATAGAGAGTTGGAGCCTAGGAAATATTGAATTTAGAAAATCTTGAAATTAGGAGAGTTTTTGAAATAGGAAAGTTTCGTTTTAGGAAAGGTTTCGAATTAGGAAAGTTTAAAATTTATGAAAGTTTTCTTTTTAAGAAAAAGTTGATTTTGAAAAGATTTGAATTTAGAAAATTTGATTAAAGAAATATTTGGAATTTAGGAAGTTTAGGATTTTAGAAAGGTTTGAAATTTTAGAATTTGGAATGTTGAAATTTGGGAAGGTATGGAATTATGAAAAGTTTGGGTTTAGAAAGATTAAGAAGCTTAAAGTTTAAGGAAAGATTTAAAAGTTTAAGTTTTGGAAACTTAAGATTTAGGAAGGTATGAGATTAGGAAGGATTGGAATTAAGAAAGATTTGGATTAGGAAGAATTGAGATTAGGAAAGGTTGAAATTAGAAAAAAGTTTGGATTAGGAAAGGTTGAAATTAGAAAAAAGTTTGGATTAGGAAAGATTGAAATTAGGAAAAGGTTTGGATTTTATTTCCAAAAAGAGATGATTTGATTTTGTTTCCAAAGACAAAAATTTTGATTTGACATAGAATTGGGAATGAGGAATTTTGAAAAACTTAGGTTTGAAAAGCCATAATTTTGGTATAGGAAAAGTGATTTTGGAAATCTAAGATTTGACGTAGAAAATAGAGGTTTTGGAAATCTATGTTTTGAGGCAAAATTAGAAATCACGTTTTAGGAGAGAAAATTAGGATTTTCTAACCATGGCTCTAGGGTTTGACTTGAACTCCAAGAAAAAGGGATTTTGAAAAATAGATCTCTTTGGGAGAGTTTTTAGGAAAGAGTTTTGGAAAGTAAATCTTTTGAAGGGAGTTTCTAGGAGGGAAACTTAAGGAGTGTTTTTAGAAAGTAGAACTTTTGAAGAGAGTTTTTTGAAAGGGATTTTTGGAGAGAGTTTTTAGAAAAGTAAGTTTGGAAAAAGGTTTTGGAAAGGATTTAAAAAAACGTTTTGGAAAGTAAGTTTGAAAAGAGATTTTTGAGAGGATTTAAAAAAGAGATTTTGGGAAGTAAGTTTGAAAAGAGATTTGGAAAGGAATTTGAATGCGGACTTTTGCAAGCCTCTAAAAATATCTCACTTTCCTAAAATGATTCTAACCATAAGAACATTAGAACCATTCTAGGATTGTGGTTTTGAAAACAACAAGGATTTGACAATATAGACCATGAAATTCATTTTAAATGTAACACTTTCCTAAAGTAACCCTAACCATGGAAAGGCTAGAATCACCTTAAGATTGTGATTTTAAAAATAAGTTTGGAAAAAGAAAATTTAATGCAAGTTTTGAAAACAAGTTTTGGAGAGATGTGTGGTCATGATATGCACAATGCAAGTTGGGGTCATGAATATACAAGGTTAAAGGCAACACCACATAATCAAGGGAGCCGAACCCACGTGGCCTCCGATTAGACTAAGAGAAAGCCCCTGACACGGTGACTTTCAATAGCCTAATCCTACACATGAACTAGGGAGTCCCTTGTTTCAAGCATGCAAGAAAGGAGGGTAGAAGATGGGGATTAAAATAGAAAAAAAACCCTAGTGGGTTAGGAAAGAAAAAAGAGAGGGGGGAATTGTGTAAACGTAAATAGAAAACCTACCTTGTGTCTTCTTTGTTTTGCTTTACTTTGGTCTTCGAGTGCTTCCTTTGGTCTTTGGGAGCTTCCGAGTTGCAGTACTTCAAGTCTTTAATGGAGGCTTCGGAGGTTCGTATATGAGTGTATAAGAGTGTATGTATGCTAAGGTTTAGTGTATGGAGGCTAGGGTTTGGAGAACCTCAAGAAAACTAGGATTTTGAGGGGCTTCGAGCTCTGTATATCGAAAAGCAGAGTTTTTGGACTAAGTTTGCGGACCATTTTCACGCTGGAGGAGACTCTGTATTTATAGACAGAAGACTGAACTGGCGCCTGCTGCAGTGGCGCCAGGCCACAAATCCCATTGGCACCACTAGGAGTGGCACCAAGCCATTTTTCGGCTCGGCGCTACTACTAGTGGTGCTAGCCATTTAGGAAACGTTTAAGGTCGGCAAACAACGTATCTTCAGAAGATTTGGGCGCCTGTACCAGTGACTACCATGTAATTTTTAACTTGGCTTCACTAAGAGTGACTCCTGAAGGTTTAGGAATAATTTAAAGGGCCAGGAATGGCCTGAAGGACCAGAAAGGGACAGGAACCCTTAGAATAGTGTCTCGGGGGTAGTAGACTTGAAAAATGCTATCAAGATTTGTTGGACGGGTTGACCGGGCCATTAGGGGCAAAACGGTCAATTGAGCAGGAAAGTTGTCGGGATGGACTTGGAATGTCTCAGAAGAAGACTTAAGGCTCGAAAACATTACCTAGAATGTTCCAGAAGGTTACCGGTTTGATACCCAGAGCCAGTGTGGTTAGAAAAGGCGACCAGCCTATAAAGGGCAAAACGGTCATTTTGTATCAAGTTTGCCGGAACTGATCAGAATTATTCAAAAATGCATCAGAAGGCCGGGGATACTATTAAAAGCATCCGCAAAGGGCTACCGATTTAATACCCAGAGCTGGTGTGGTTCTTGGGGTGCTCGGATGCCTAGGGGTAAAATGGTCATTTTGACCGAGGGGGTTTAGGAATTGGCCCAAAACTGACTGGAAGGTACTTGAACATGCCGGATCGTCTTTGAGATGATCCTGAAAGGGTGGATTTACCGTTCTGAGGACTTAGGTACATTCTCAAGAAACGTGCCAAGAATGGCCCTAGAGGCATTTTGGTCATTTTTCACTTGAGTGGGCTAGCAGGCACTAGTGTTGACTTGGGTTTTGAGTGTTTCTGTCACTCTAACGGTGGTCCCATAGCATAGGGGTTTGTTGGCAATTCCCAATGTTGACCTATTTACGAGTGTTTTCGCCACTCTAACGGTTGCGATGTTTACAAGTACTTTCGTTACTCTAACGGTTCACGATCATTCCAGAGACTGTCTAATCTCAGGAAGCTGCTAGGTGGACTTATCACCTGAGGAATCAACTTTCTTGAAAGGCGTGTTGAAATGAACATTCTTCATTGGCGGGCTAGCAAGCGCCAAAGGTGGACCGTTCTACCATCTCGGGGACTTGGGGTCTCGTCCCGGCCGACGGGTTTGAAAGGACTTACCGTTTCGAATATTTTTCTAAAAAAACATGCTGGACTGGATGGACTTACCGCCTTGAGGGATCAACTTTTGTCGAAAAATGTGCTGAACTTGATTTGAACTAGAACTAGAATTGGATTAGAATTGGATTTGAACTGGAATTGGATTAGAAAGGGGACTTACCATCTTCGAGAAGACCTGCCCACTGGAATTGGACCAGATAATGCCCCAAGGTCATTTTGGTCATTTTGCCTCTACTTGGACCTAATGGGTCCTCGAAGCGATTGATTTACTGGATTATGTCTAGAAAACTAGTTTGAACTGGAATATGTCCATATTGTCTTGAATACAAGTTTGGACGGACTGAAGACTGCCGAGCGGGCAAAAATGGGGTGCTTACACCATTTTAGTGGTTTTTCGATCTAATCGACCGTTTTGCCCCTAAAAGCTCGGTCGCCAATTCCAACCCTGTTTTTCAAGTCCGTTACCCCTGGGACACTATTTCCAAGGTTTCTACCCATTTTCGGCCTTCCAAAACATTCTCGAACCTTTTGGAGTCACTCTTAGTGAAGCCAAGTCAAAAATTGCATGGTAGTCACTAATACAGGCGCCTAAATCTTTTGCCTTGCATATCAAGGCTTGAAAGACACGTTGTTTGCCTACCTTAAGACTTTCCTAAGTGGCTGGTGCCACTAGCAGTGGTGCCAGAAGGAATTTAAGCCTGGCGCCACTACAACAGGTGTTAGGTCAATCTCTTGTCTATAAATACAAAGCTTCCCCCCTGCGTGAAAGAAGTCGGCAATCTAACTCCGAAAACTTTGTCTCTCAATATATAGACTTTGAACTCTATTTAGACCCTAGTTTTCTTAGGCTTCTTCAAACCCTAGCCCCCATACACTTTAGCCCTAGTATACATACACTTAATACACGCCAATACGAGCCTCCAAGCCGACCATTGAAGACTCAAGGTGCTACAATCTCAAAGCTTTTGAAGATTAAAGCGACGTAAAGCAATAAAACAAACAAATCAAAGAAGACGCAAGGTTGGTTTTCTATTTACATTTATGCAATTCCCCCTTTTCTCTCTTCTCTATCCTAACTCATTTGGGTTTTCTTCTATTTTAATTCCCTATCTTTTTCCCCCTCCCCCCCCCCCCCCCTTCTTGCATGGTTGAAAGTCACCATGTCAGGGGCTTTTTTCTAATTCAACCTTAGACTATGTGGATTCGGCCCCCTTGATTATGAAATGAGGCCAACCTGGTATGTT
Organism: Euryodendron excelsum; assembly: GCA_033060915.1. NCBI lineage: Eukaryota > Viridiplantae > Streptophyta > Magnoliopsida > Ericales > Pentaphylacaceae > Euryodendron > Euryodendron excelsum. Next base: position 44,933,699 of record CM065386.1, on the reverse strand, counting down.
CACAATCCTACTTGCATTGTGCATATCATACTCATACATCTCTTCAAAATCGTTTTCTAAACTTGTTTTTAAAACTTACATCAAAATCTATTTCAAAACTTGCATTAAAAATCTCTTCTTTGAAACTTGTTTTCAAAATCACAATCTTAAGATAATTCTAACCACTCTATGGTTAGGTTTGTTTTAGGAAAACATTACATAAGTTTTGGGTGTAAACCCTAAAATAAATTTTGTCAAAATCACAATACTAAGGTGATTCTAGTCATTCCATAGTTAGAGTTGCTTTAGGAAATTGTTATATTTAATGAGACCAATATGGTCCATATTTTCAAATCCTTATTATTTTCAAAGTCATAATTTTAGAATAGTTCTAATCTTCTTATGATTAGAATCGTTTTAAGAAAGTAAGATATTTTTAGAGACTTGCAAAATTCCATATTTCAATCCCTTTCCATATCACTTTTCAAATCTACTTTCTAAAATCTCTTTTTCCAATTCACTTTCCAAAAACTTTTTTCAAAAATCCCTTTCCTAAAAAGTCCTCTTTCAAAAGTCTCTTTCCAAAAACTCTCTCAAATGTCTACTTTTCAAAAATCTCTTTTTCTTGGAATTCAAGCCAAACCCTAGAACCCATGGTTAGGAAACCTTAGTGGTCAATTTCCTTTTCATGTCAAAATTCTAGATTTTCAAAATTCTATTTTCTTCATCAAAAGTCATAGGTTTCCAAAACCTCTTTTTCATATCAAATCATGTTTTCTAAATCCAAGTTTTCCACATCTCATCCCTTCCAATTCGATGTCAAATCTAATCTCCAACTTAGGAAACCAAATCCAATCCTCCGTTTTTGGAAACAAAATCAAATCATCTCTTTTGGGAACAAAATCCAATATTTTATTTTAGGAAATAGAAATCAAACCTTTCCTAATTTCAAATCTTTCCTAATCTAAACCTTTCCTAATTCCCATCCTTTCCAAAACTCAAACTTTCAAACTTTTCCTAATTTTAAACTTTCAAATCTTTCCTAATTTTAAACTTTTCAATTTTTCTAAATTTAAACCTTTCCTAATTTCTAAACTTTCTAAATTTCAAATCTTTCCAAAATTTAAACTTTCTTAAATCGAAGACTTTCCAAAATCCAAGTCTTTCTAAATTTTAAATCTTTCTTAATTCTAACTTTCCAAATTCGAATCTTTCCAAAATTAATTTTTTTCTTAAAAAGAAACTTTCTTAATTTAAAACTTTTCAATTTCAAAACTTTCCTAAGTCGAAACTTTCTAAATTCAAAACTTTCCTAAGTCGAAACTTTCCTAATTTGAAACTTTTCTAAAATGGAACCTTCCTATTTTGATACTTTCTTAATTCCATGATTTCCTAAATCCAATCTTTCCTAAACACTAACTTTTCAAATCATTCCAAGTCAATTGTTTTCAAATCAAATCAAATCTCTTTTCAAATCTTCCTTAAATCCAACTTTCCTAAGTTAGGTAATCTAAACCCTAGGAGGTCCAAACCCTAGTTCAACCTTAATCCTAAGTTAGGAAGCTCTAATTCCTTTCTACGACTCCTTTCTAAACCAAGATGGTTTTTCAATTCCAATTTAAGTCAAGATGTTTTCAAAATCTCAATCTTTCTAAGTCAATTCCAAGTTCAATTTCAAATATTCTATTCAAAGTTCAAATCAAACTCTTTTCTAATCAAACTTTTCAAAATTTAAAAATGTCTACTTTCAATCGGACTCTTGTATGAATTACGACTGACCTGGTTTTCAAAATGGGATAGGTAGGCAACCCTCATGGGTGCAGTCATAACCTTTTTCAAATTTTCAATTTCTTAATCTATTTCAAGTTTCTAATTCCAAAATCTATTTTCAAATCTCTATTTCCAATTTCTAAAATTGTCTTTCAAAAATCAAATCCATTTTCTAAATTCCATTTCAAAATCAAATTTAGTCTTTTCAAATCTATTTTCAAATCAAATCAAATTCTTGCACTTGCATATCATGCATCATGTCAAACTTCTTTTCATAGTTCTTTTTTAAAGTCGATAGTTTTGGATGTTTATTAATCAAATATTCTGAATGAGTGAACCTAGGGTGAATAGACATGTTGGTACCGTAAGGGCAGGGTAGGGTGATAGCTTAATACGTCTTCCCTACACGTAACTAACCTCCAATCCTAGATTACTATTTTCAAAGACCAAATGGAGTTATTTTCAAAAAAAAAAGGCTTAAATACTTTCAAAGGTTGCCAAACAACCTATTTTCTTAAAAACCCTCTCTTGAGGAAGTTTTAAAAACCTTTCCAAAAACCTTAAGTGTAATCTTCAGATTGTGCTTAGTTTTATGTGACCTAACTTACCTTAATCAAGTTAGGTGGCGACTTCAAATTGTTTTCCAAAAGCCTTGTTTTTTCAATTCAAACTTAGTCGCAGTCGTCCTTCTAAGAGGATGAGTTCTAACGAAAGAGCATTGTATTTTTTCCACTTGTGCATATTTTCCTCGGGTGTGAAAAATTGGGGCGCGAGACCATATTACCTTGACTAGGGAAATCCCTTTGTTTCTCAATGCTCTTACTTGACAGTCCACTATCTTACTTGGTCCGTCATTGTAGGATTGATCAAGTTGTACCGCAATAGTTTTCCATTGAATTATAGGAGTAGGATCAGGGTGGTATTATTTTAGCATAGGTACATGGAATACGTTGTGTATTCAATCCAATTTCGAAGGTAATTCTTGTCGGTATGCCACTTGCCCAATTCTTTCCAAAATACGGAAAGGCCCAATGAATTGAGGTGCAAGCTTTCTTTTCTTGCCAAAACGTATCACACCTTTATGGGGAATTACCTTTAAAAATACTTGGTCGCCTACCTAGAATTCCAAGGGTTGTCTACGCTGATCTACATAACTCTTTTGTCGGCTTTGGGTAGTTTTAAGCCATTCTTGTATGAGTCTTACCTTCTATGTGATTTTTCGAATGATCTCTAGTCTATATAAGAATCTATCGCTAGGTTCTAACCCACAATTAGGTGTTCGGCAAGGTCGCCCATACAATGCTTCATAAGGGGCCATTTCTCTACTTGTTTGGTAACTGTTGTTATAGGCGAACTCAACCAATGGTACATAATCACTCCAGGTCCCTTAAAAATCCAACACACAAATGCGAAGCATATCCTCTAGGATCTGGATAACTCTTTCGGATTGGACATCAGTTTGCGGGTGATAAGCTATACTCATGCGTACCTGGGTTCCTAAGGTTTTTTGTAAACTTTACCAAAATTGTGAAGCAAACCTTGGGTTGCAATTTGACACAATGGTTCTAGGTGCTCCATGTAATTGTAGTACCTCTTTTAGATATAACCTACTTAGAGTACTAAGGCTGTTGGTGGACTTAATAGGTAAGAAATGTGTAGTTTTTGTCAATCAGTCTACGATTACCCAAATCATATCACATCCTTGATGGGTCCTGGGTAGTCCAGTGATGAAGTCCATGGTAATATGTTCCCAATTCCATTTTGCCATTGGCAAGGGTTGTAATAATCCACCTGGTCATTGACAAAATCTTAAAATGGTGTGCTTTAGACAGAATCTTTCATTTTAACTCGTCCTCATTTACTACAAAGTACCTATCTTTTCATTGGAGTTCACCTTTTGCAACTATGGCCCATCCTGGTTCAATCGTCCCTTTTTCCATTCTTTCCCTTATCTATTGTACTTCTAGATCGCTTGTTGGGCCCGTCTAACTTCTACTATTGTTTGGGATTGTATTTAGATACTAAATAGTACTCCTTTTCTATCTTCTAGCCCTTCATAGGATTCTAATAACTAAACAATCTTTCATTTTTCTAACACAATGCTACTCATGTGCCTTTGATTTTTCCTACTTAAGACATCTGTCACAACATTCGCCTTACCCAGGTGATACTGTAAGGTGAAGTCGTAGTCCTCCATGTATTCTACCCACCTTCTTTGCCTTAAGTTCAAGTCTTTCAAAGTGGTGGTGTTCTTAAAACTTTTGTGGTCTGTAAATAATTTGAACTTTTCTCCATACAAATAATATCTCTAGATCTTAAGGGCAAAGATTACTACAGCCATTTCCAAGTCGTGAGTAGGATAATTTTGTTTATGTTTTTTGAGCTATCTCGATCCGTACGCTATAACTTTTCCTCCTTGCATCAAAACACATCACAACCCTCTATGAGAGGCATCGGTGTAAACTACATAAGGTTTTCTACTTACTAGAAGAGTGAGAATGGGTGCAGTAGTTAGTTTTTTCTTCAGTAGTTGGAATGCTTCCTCACATTTGTCTGTCCAAACATACTTTACTCCTTTCCTAGTTATCTAAGTAAGAAGGCCTGCTATCTAGAGAATCCTTTCACAAACCCTTGGTAATATCCTGCTAATTCAAGAAAACTTCAAATTTCTAGTACAGTAGAGGGTCTCTTCCAATCTATTACTGCTTCTATCTTTGCAGGATCTACTACTATCCCTTCTTTTGACACTACATGCCCTAAGAACTTCACTTCCTTCATTCAAAAATCACATTTACTTTTCTTGGCGTAAAATTGATGTTTCTTCAAGATCTGAAGGGTGATTCTTAGGTATTCCTTATGGGTTTCCTCATCAAGCGAGTATATAAGAATATCATGTATGAAAATGATTACAAAATGATCTAGCTAGGCTTGAAACACTCTATTCATCATATCCATAAAGGCAACAAGTGCATTAATCAATCCAAAAGGTATCACCACAAATTCAAAATGACCATAGCGGGTTCTAAAGGTGGTTTTAGGTATATTAGACTCCCTCACTTTCAGCTGATGGTATTCTGATCTTAGATCTATCTTAGAAAAATATGTCACCCCTCTGAGTTGATCAAATAAGTCGTGATTCTCAAGAGTGGATATTTATTCTTAATGGTAACCTTGTTCAACTGTCAATAGTCTATACATAACCTGAGGGCTCCATCCTTCTTTTTCATGAATAACACTAGTGCTCCCCAGGGCGATGTGCTAGGGCAAATATACCCTTCCTCCAATAACTCATCTAACTGTGTCTTTAGTTCTTTAAGTTTTGTCATGGCCATCCTATAGGGTGTAATGGATATAGGAGCCACTCCTGGATACAACTCTATTATGAATTCTATTTCCCGATCTGGGGGTATTTCAGGTAGATCCTCAGGAAATGCATCAAGGAATTCATCTACCACTGGTAATTGCTTAGCCTCGATCAAGCTTGTACTCTCTTCTGACAAAGTGCTAAGAAAATAAAAACACCCTTCTGCCATCTTCTGTCATTCTCAAAAAGTCACAAGTGGTTGTACCAAGTTTGTGCCCTTTTCATCGGAAAAACAAACCATACATCCACTAGGATGCCATAAAGTCAAGGTCTTCTGACTGCAATCCATGACTACCTTATTCTTTGCTAACCAATCAATTCCTAAGATTACATCAAATACCTCTATGTCTATTTGGACCAAATCAACCGTAAATTCAAAGGTCCTTATCTGTATAATACTAGAAAGACATCATACCTGTACCACAACTATTCCACTAGTGGGTGTCTGAATGCTAAATGGTATATATTGCAATTCAGTGGCTAATTTTAGATTGTCTACACACTTCTTAAAGATGAATGAGTGCATAGCTCCTGAATTAAACAACACTCTGACCCATGAGTTATAAAGTAGGATCATACCTTCGATCATGATATTAGGGTTCTCATAGTTTCCATTGGTCGTAGGAATAGCAAACATCTGGGGTGTATTAGTATGACTGCCTTGTTTCCCTTTTTATGTTCCTCCTGGGTTCACTTGGTTGGAATTGAATGAGGTAGTTGTAGGTATTCCCGCCGTAGTTTATCGAGACATTGATGTAAGGTAGCTAGGAAACTTCGAGTTGGCGGTATTCGTGGAGGTATCCGATTACCATTACTATTCCCATTTCTCATGACCTGAGGGCAGTCACGTCTTAAATGCCCTTTTTGGTTGCAATTAAAGCAAATAGGTCTGTTCTCTGATGTTCCCCTAGAATTTAGAGGATAGGGTTGGTATCTCAGGTTTGGGCATCTAGTGTTGTTAAAGTTAGAGGAATTCCTTATATTTTTGCCAGATTCTCTTCGATTTATTACTTGTTGCTGTCCTTTTAGTTCTTGTTCTATCAATTTGGCTCGGTCAATTATTTTAGAAAATTGTTGACCCATGAAAGCGACTACTCGAGATCAAATTGTGGGTCTTAATCCATTAAGAAACCTTCGAGTTTTTCTTTCCTTTGTGGACATAAAATCTGGGGAAAATCTTGACAACTCTAAGAAAATGGCCACATACTGACTCACGGTCATGCTATTTTACTGAAGCTGCACAAATTCCTCCATCTTTGCATTCTTTACTATCTCTCGAAAGTAATGATTATGGAAAAGAACAAAAAATTCCTCCTAGGTCAAGTTTCTCACATCCCTCATATGTTTCACCAAGTCCGACAAAAAAATTGCTTCTCCCACGAGACGATAAGTTGCAAATTCTACCTGATATTCTACGGGTGTCCCTACAATATCTAACACCTAGCGGGTCTGTTTGAGCCATCATTCTGCAGTTAAAGGATTGGGTTCTCCTAAGAATTTTGGAGGATTTTGTTTCTGAAACTCCCAAAGTAGCTTTGTCTTTCTTTCCTCAAGATTTAGATTACGGTACTGGGATCGGTGCTGCTTGTTGAGGTTCAAGGCTGGTGGTGGCTGCTGAGGGGCAAGTGGTGCCTGGTGATTTTGCTGCTAGTGTTGCAGCAGATTGGTCATAGCTTGAAGACTCTGCAAAATCTAATTTAATTAAGTATTGGATGAGGTTTCATTACCTTCACTAATTCCAGCTCCGATACTTGTCCTTGCCATCTAAAATTGTTATTAAGTTAAGTTAGATTCCTATCTTTCTAAATCATAAATCAGGAAGCCAATATATGATTCACTAAGCCAATAGTAGTTATATAGAAAAAGATAAGTACATAAGGTGTTAGGTAAGTACAGCAAAATAACTTAACACTCTCCAATTCGTTCCTCCTATCTACAATTACCCAAAACATGGAGGATCGCAAACACTACCATAGTCATTAGTAGAAACAGATGCACATATATTTTTAACTATAGTCACGTTATTACACTCCTTCCCTTTCACCTAGATCACATGCTCATCTCCTCCTCCGGTTCTTCCTCACTGTCAGATACGTCTATCACTGGGGTGCTAAATACCACAGGTATAATAGGGCTAACTACTGGTGTAGGGTCGTTCACAGACATCTCAGGAGTCAGTGGATGATACTCGGGGGATGGTGGCTGGTAAGCAGGAGGTAGTGCCATAGGCGGGGCAAACTGTTGTCCCTGTGTAGCTGGGTGTGGTGGGGGTGGCTCAGGTTGCTCTTGAACTCCCAAAAATGGTAACTCTATGGATAACTACATGCTCAGTATCAGTTGTTGATACTCAGCGGGACTCCTCACATTCTCTGTGACCTCCTGAACTATCTCTTTTAGAGAAGTCACCCAGTGTCGGATAACAGAGTCCTAAATACTCTTAGGAAGATCTCCCCATCGCTGAGCAACTCCTGCAATCTCAGCTTTAAATAAAGTCTTGGCCTGGTTACAAGTTACTGTTCTATGGTTAACTCTCATGTTACCCTCGACCTCTAGCTGATGCATACGCAAGTTGTCCTATACGGATAGATTCATCTGCATACAAGAGTTAGAATTAGCACTCAGTCAATACTAGAAAGGTAACATAAATGATGTATTCTATAAGCAAGGGGTTTAATTCCCAAATGACCTAAAGCCGTCCTCTGATACAAACTTTTGTCACAACCCACTTCACTCTCTCTAGGTCAGCACAAGGAAATTATAGTTATAAACGTTTTATAAGCATAGATCTGAACACAATCCAAAAGGTTATGTTATTATTACATTATGAAAGAAAACTAGTGGAGCATTTGCATTTATGTCTCATTACAATTGCAGCCCAAAGAAAATAATTAACTCATAAGCTCTAAAGAGACAGGATAGCAGTGGGACTCATTTCCATATTCATTTCCTTGGAAATCCAGTTGATGCATCAACTCCTGAAAAATGTCCCATAAAATAGGAGTGAGCTATGAAGCCCAGTACAAATTCTATGCTTTCCATAATGCATAGCTTTAAATACAGTGTAGTAAAAAGAATGGTATGACATGCATATGTCCCTTATACTTTCTTTATATCAATACTCAAATCTTGCAGGTATGTGCTGCCAAGGCCAATTCAAGCCAATAGATTCACCCATGATACTCCTCCTTCATCAAGACAATAAAACCCACCCATGACCATCTAGCCCGTATCAAGCCAATGAATGCTGACTCGTGGCAGCCCAATTTACCAGCTGGTCAGATTCACCAATGATACAAACCCGATGTCTCTTAATATTCTGGTTATTCCTCCCTTATTCCCCCTTAGTGATGCAAGCAATCTTGTAATGCAACTTTGAAATCATTATAGTAAGGAATATAATCAATAAAGAAATTAACAAAACATTTAATAAAAAGGAAATGAGCATGTATCTTAGAGAATGCATAGTTTCCTATGCTGATGATATGTTTGGATCAAAGTTGTCCCTAATTCATGTACTATCTGTTGGATAAAGAGTCGGTAGTTAGCCTTCTTTCCTGGTTATCATTATTTTTCATAATTAGACCTCTTTTCCCATCTCCCGTCAAGAACGAAATTGCCCAATGTTGAAACCCAAGGGAATTATCTAAAATTATACCAGGAGGTTCAATGAGCCCTCACTTTCCCATTATTGGGTTTCCCATAATATTAGGGATGTTTTTGTGAATTTTCAGATTATTTCCATTTATAGTTCTTTTTCTATGATTTTCTATGTTAAACCACTGCTTTAATTCGTAGAAAATTATAGGATTATCATAAAATTCCAGAATACTAGGGGAAGGCTTGTTTGGATTTCCGGATGAGGGCTGTTTCGACGCGCCTGGACGCTCCACCACCTACACGTGTGGCAGGAAGGTTGAGCCTTCATCTTCTTCCTTGCGAGGCTGAGAGCTCTCTCGCCATTTTGCCATCGGTCCGTGGTCCTCCTAGCCATGCATGTGTATCCTAAAGATAGGTAAGGACCTGGGCTACACACTCATAGCTAGAGCTTGACCAATGGTGGTCGGCGATGGCTATTTTTTGGACTGAAACCCTATTGCACGTCAAAATCCTAGGGTTCCAGACCTGCAACTGGGTTTTGGCCCATTTCCCGTAGTTTTTTGGAGAAACATCCTTCATGGATCTTGTTCCTGGCATCGAGAGGAAGAAGGCTCAGTGGACCGTGTCGACAATGGTTGCCGGTGGCCAGGGTTTACGGTTTCTTTTGTTTTCTCAGTGAAATCATCTTCTAGAGCTACTCTAGTATAAAGCCTTTCTAGGACTCCCTGGAGGTCCAGGAGGAGTCTCACATCCCTGTGATAGGCCTCTGGCTCTAGTTCGATCGGTTGCCCAACCTTGTCGATGCAATCTCTCTCTTTCTCTCTTTGGTTTTCTCTAGCACCACAAATGGTCTGAGGTCGCGATTCCAATGGGTTTGGGAAGGGTAAGGGATGAGGAAGAAGTCCCCTTACCTCACTTCGACTGGCTTTGAGACTGGTCTTCCTCTTTCTTCAACTTCCTCTCTACGGTTTTTCTCTTGCTCTCTCTATCTCCCTCTCTCTTTTCTTCAAACCACAATCAGGGGGAGAAAATGGGGTCTCATGTCATATATATATAGACATGAGTAAGTGCTTGCATGAAGAGGTTTGTGGCTAGATTGCCCGGTGCATGGGAAGCACCCCTCTTGGTTTCTTTCAATCTCTCTCTATATCTCTCTCTTCCTCGTTGATCAGCCACCAAGTGGCTTGTATGAGCACTATATGTCTAGCATGTGGGGCACACAAGGGTTAGAATGGAATAGGTGCATGCCTTTGTGCTTTGGTCGGTGTATGGGGAGGCTTCTCTCCCCTAGTTCTCTCTCTCTCTCTCTCTCTCTCTCTCTCTCTCAGCCACTAGTTGGCTTGGTATGGGACATATTATGTCCAACATATAGGATGCAAAGTGTGTTATAGTGGAGGGTGTGTGTTACTAAATTTATATTAAGATTACTAACTATATATATTAAAACCACTATCAATATATATATGTATGTATTAAGGGAATTAACTTGGCCATGCATGCAGCCAAGTGATGCTGAAATCCATAATATTGGCTGCATGAATTCGGGCATGCACTCCTAAGGGTGTTTTAATAAGAAAAAAAAATTGTGATTTAGTGTAATGGCTTAGAAAAATAAAGCCTTGCATTCGATGTTCAATTTGTTTAAAAGTATAATGTCTATGGCATGCACTATAATACATAAATCTTAAATTGGTGTTGAAGGAGTCAGCTTACGGCCTTAATATTTCACGTGCACTACCATGTGCAAGTAAGGTGTCATTCCAGTGTTTTCACTATTTAACTACATGTTAGTAATTTTCCTAGCCTAATTGTCGAGTGTTTGGTGTTCCAGTCTTATTAGGGATGTAATGCAATCAATTAGAAAATCACAGGTATTACATAAATAATATAATTAAAGAGTGAAGATATATAAATTATGTGACTTATCACCTATCCGCTTCTGTGTTGTCCTCCCTTGTGATTCTCCTTATTTCAAAGCTAGTGAATGCTTTATACAAAGTCTTGGTTTTATCCATAAATTATGTGACTCATCACGACTAGCTAAGAGTCACTGTAGACCCCTACATGTTCAGCCTTGAAGTGGCGGGCTAGCCGAATTATTGCTAATAATGTCTCATATTCAGCCTCGTTATTAGTCGCTTTGAAGCCAAATCAAAGGGCATACTCGAGCTTCTCTCCATCCGAGGTCGTTAACACTACCCATGGTCCACTGGCATGGTCGTTCGATGAGCCATCAAAGCTTAACACCCAGGCGGGACTAGTGGGGTGTTGTTCTGGTTTCTAAACCTTCGTAGCTTGTTCCACAGGTTCCTATAGGATGGTGAACTTTGTAAGGAAGTCTTCCAGGGCCTGCCCGCAAATTGCCATTCTGGGCCAGTACTGCACATCAAACTCTCCAAGCTCGATTGACCAATATATCAGTCGTCCCAATGTGTCCAGCTTCTACAGTGCCTTCCATAGTGGTTGATCTATCAAGACCACGATGATGTGGGACTTGAAATACGGCCAGATCTTGTGTGCTAATGTTACTAGGGCAAATGCTAGTTGCTCGATTTTGGCATAGCACTGCTCCACCCCTCTCAATGCCCGACTAGTCTAATATGTTAGTCCAAGTAGAAACCCACGAGAGGGGTGAATTGGGTTTAAACAATAATTTAACAAATAATTTTAGATTTAAAAATTCCAACTAAATATTCAAACAAATATAAACCAACCAATAATATGTTATAAATAAATGCAAACAATTCAAACTATAAAGTAAAAGAGATGGAGAAAAGAGAATACGACACCAAGATTTATCGTAGTTTGACTTCAACTCCAAAGTCTACGTCCACTCCCCAACCTTGAGATTTTTCTCCACTATATCCAAACCGTAGATATAGCCGCTAGCCTTTTAACCCAAGCGCTAGTCCTCCTTTATAATTAGTTTTTTCACAGATACTAGTCACACCTCTCTAACTAGTTTTTATATAGGTACTAGTCACACCCACCCAAGTGATTCTTTACTCCAACTTGCTGGGGAGTGCTAAATTTTCCACGACCTAGCTATAGTGCATACGCATAATACCAAAAATTCTAATCTGATTAGCATAGCCTAATTTACGTGATTAGAATCATACCTTCAAGATCTCTCTAGTTTGATCCTGAATAACAAGTAACAGCAATAAGGGCAAATCAACTGCTCGAACTTAACTTTCAAATTTCTGTTGTATCCCTCGTACACGCCTTACTCGGCTCATAGCTGCTAGGGTTTTTCTTCCTCACAAAATGTGTATCTCTCAATCATGAATAAGTGTCACCCTATCTTCTCTTAGAGTGCGTATATATAGAGACTACAGCAGGGACCATAGGATTAGTTTAACTAGAGCTTCCTACGCAAATAAGGATTCGTAGTCCAACCAGGATTAATCTCTATTTACGTAAATTATAATTTATACCACTAGTAAATTATAATTGCACTTCCTGTCATACTAGGAATTATATTTCGAGCTTAATATTATTAAATGCTTATTTATCTCCCCACATTAAGATTATAGATACCCGTCTATTAAATTAAATTAGTGACAATTAAATTTAATAAACTTATTTAATTTCTGGAGACCTTCCACTTAACTTATTTGATATGATGGATTCATAATTCACCTGCAGGGTTTTGACATAATCAAAACTTATAAGCTTGCTCAATGGGGTATCATCAATCCCTATACCGGGACGTGGATTTGATGAGAATGCAAATGTCATATTTTTCTCCCTTAGTGTTTAATCTTTTATACATAGTTGGCGCCTAAAGATACTCATTGTTCTTATATTTTGATTTAAGTTGCTGTGGAATGCCAAGAAAGAGGATCCTAGCTTAAAAGGAACGAATTCGAGCAAAATGCAAGCAGCGTTTGAAGGAGGTCAAACGGTCCCAATAGGCGTTCGAACAGTAGCATATACGTTTGGTCGAGCCAGTGGGTGGGCTTGAAATTTCATTTTTATTTTCTGGGTAGGCTTGGGCAACAAAGTGAAGGCCCGACATCAAGCCGGGCCAGGCCGGCTCCGACCACTGTCCAAAGTGTTATTATGTAGGTCAAGCCAAGTCCAAATCCGGCCCGGCCTGGTTTGGACTTCGTCAATAGGCTCTGATCGTTGGGGGTCGTCATCTCAAATATAACTCCCATCGTCGTGGTTAAGTGGAGGAGCGGGCGGTGCCAGCGAGATGGGCTATATTAACTCTTGGTTCTGTTGTGTCAAATGTTACAACCCCATAGCTAAGGTGGCAACTTCTTGTTCTAAGGCCACAATCCTGTTAGCGTCTTGGCCTTCTCCTTGGGCAGCGACAGCCCCTTGATTTGCATTCTAAGACATTGATCTAGTATCAATCATGAAAATGAAAGCTAAATGGTTCCCACAGACGGTGCCATCTGATGATGCAGTAAACTGTAAGTCTTACTTCGATCAACACTCAAAGCCTACACAAGTCAAGAGGGGAACCGATAATAATAAGCACCGGTAGGATGCCAACCCAATACTCTCTGATTCCTAAGTTAGCACAGTTGGAAGGTTTTGAATGTTATTCAAATTAATGAAGAAATGGCATACCTTTTTATGGGGTTCAATCCTATATTTACAATAGGTGATGATGCAGTGATCTCGATATGACTGATTGCTTCCAATTCCGGTGGGTGATTTAAATTGATTCCGATTCCTTGAATCTCGATCTTTCGTTTATGGAATATACGTTGAGAGAATTGTGGAGGAGATCTCGGACCTCCAACTGTAAGCGAGCTCCTCGAAGGCAGACCTTGTACAATTGAAGCCTTGTCCGAACAGTCACACCCCTCATAGTTTGGCACACTTGGGAAGGTAGTGCTCCCGATCGATATGGTCAGATCTGTGCTTATCAAATCTTATAAATTTTGAATATTAATAATAAGAAATACTCTATTAGCCCTTAAAATTTTTAAAAATTCAACTCAACCTACAAAATTTGAAAAAAATAATATCTTAACCCCGCTTGTCCAAATTTATTTCTATCCTATATGTATATGTGGCTTTCATTGTAGAGGGAAAACACTAGGCCACGAGCTCATCAAGGATGCAACTATTAACCAATGACTTCAAAAGTCAAACAAACATTATTTGTGCGCATGTTTGACACCTTGCTTGCATTGATATGTTGTTTTTGACTACTACATCAATGCTTTCATCCTAGTTAGTGTTGTGATTCACAAAAATAAACTTCATCAACATTTCTAGTATTTTATGCCGATCACAAATAAAATTACCAAACCCATCTTGTAGGTTAGGACCCACTGCAATCAAGAATGTTACTTAACACACACACATATATATAATGAAAGGTTGGAGTCATTTTCTTTTATACATACATGATACATATATGTATATATATATATATATATATATATGTAAGGAGCAGAGATGAGAATTATAAAATGGCTATGACAGTTCTATAAATATCAAAAGTGAAAAATATATATATTGTTGGTGTCGCGCCCAGATTTTTCGCACTCAAGGAATACACATACAAGTGGAAAAAATACTGTACTCTCTCGTTAGAACTCACCCTCCTAGAAGAATGAGTGCGACTAGGTTTGAATTGAAAATAAATTTGAATAAAGGGCTTTTGGAAAACATTTGGAGGCGCCACCTAACTTAATTAAGGTGAGTTAGGTCACCTAAAAACTAAGCATAATCCAAGGACTACACTTAGGGTTTTCGGAAAACGATTTTGAAAGACATTCTCAAGAGAGGGTTTTTAGGAAAACAGGTTATTTAGCAACGTTTAGAACATATTTAAGCCCTTTTTTGGAAATAACTCCATTTTGGTCTTTCGAAAACAGTGATCCTAGGTTCAGAGGTTGGTTATGTGCAGGAAAGACGCACTAAGCCATCACCCTACCCCGCCCTTGCAGTACCTACATGTCTATTCACCCTTGATTCACCTATGAAAGTCTTCAACTAACAAATGTCCAATCCTATCCGCTTTAGAAAAACATTTTTAAAAGAATGATGCATGATATATAAGTGCAATAGAAAGATTTGATTTGGAAATAGATTTGAAAAGAACCTGATTGGATTTGAAAAGAGATTTGAAGAGATGGATTTGATTTTGAAAGAAAGCTTTAGAAAGTGAAAATAGAGATTTGAAAGCAGATTTTTGGAATTGGAAATTGGAAAAAGTTGTGGAAATAGAAGCTTGAAAAAGGTTATGACCGCACCCATGACGGTTGCCTATGTATACTTTTTGAGGAATCAAGTCAGTCGTAGTTCAGACAAGAGTCCGATAGAAAATAGAAGATTTGATATGGAAAAAGAAATTGAATTGGAATTTGGATTGGATTTGAATTAGAATAGAAGATTGGAATTTAGAATTGAAAAGATGGGACTTTAACTTGGAAAGATAGAACTTGGAAGAAGGACTTGGACTCGTTTTAGAAAGATTGAGGTTTAGAAAACCTATACTTAGGAAAGATAGGATTTAGAAAGGACTCGAGATTTTGACTCGAATGTTGGACTTGGAAGATTAGGGAAAGATTGGAATTAGGAAATATTCGAATTAGGAAAGTTTCAAAATAGGAGAGTTTCATTTTAGGAAAGCTTCATTTTAGGAAAGTTTTGATTTGGAAGTATTTTGAAATAGGAAATTTTTCGTTTTAAGAAAGTTTTGAAATTGGAAAGTTTTGAATTTGGAATGTTTCAAAATAGGAAAGTTTTAAAAGTAAGAAAGTTTTAAATTTGGAAAGATTTAAAGTTTAGGAAAGTTTACAATTTTAGAAGGATTCAAAATTTGAGTTTTAGAAATTCTTGAAATTAGGAAAGGTTTGATTTTAAGAAAGATTTAAAGATTTATATTTGGAAAGTTAAGATTTGAAAAGGTATGGAATTAGGAAAGATTTAAACTAGGAAGGATTTGGAAGCTTAAAGTTTAAGGAAAGATTTAAAAGTTTAGGTTTTGAAAACGTATGGTTTAGGAAGGTACGAGATTAGGAAGGAGTGGATTAGGAAAGGTTTGGAGTTAGAAGGATTGAGATTCCTATTTCCAAAAACAAAGGATTGGATTTGGTTTCTAAAAAGAAATGGTGTGATTTTGTTTCCAAAAACGAATGATAGGATCTAGTTTCCTAAATAGAGAGATTGGATGTGGTTTCCTAAAGGGAAGATTGGATTTGGCATGAATTTAGAAAGATGAAGTTTTGAAAATCCTAGATTTTGAAGTCTATAGTTTGGACGTAGAAAAGAGATTTTTGGAAACTGATGATTTAGATGTAAAAAAGGAGGTTTTGGAAACCTAGGTTTTGAGGCAAGATTGAAAAACATGTTTTTTAAGAAAAGAAGTTAGGGTTTCCTAATCGTTGGCTCTAAGGTTTAACTTAGGCTCTAAGGAAAGAGTTTTTGGAAAGTGAATTTTTAGAAAGGGAGATTTTTGGAAGGCAATCCTAGAAAGGAGTTTTTAGAAAGTGAATCTTGAAGAGAGAATTTTTGGAAAGGAGTTTTTGGAAAGAATCTTTAGGAAGGAGTTTGTAGGAAAGAGGGTTTTGGAAAGAGATTGTTAGAGAGAAATTGCTGGAAAGAAATTTAAGGAGCGTTTTTAGAAAGGGAATTTTGAAGAGAGCTTTTTGGAAAGGAGTTTAAAAAGAAGTTTTAGAAAATAGATCTTTTGAAGATAGTTTTTAGAAAACAATTTTGGAAATGAGAGTTGTTGAAAATGAGATTGGAGAGAGTTTTCAAAAAGAGATTTTTAGAAAGAGAGATTTGAAAAGAGAATTTTTGGAACGTTCATAAAAATATCTCACTTTCCTAAAGCGATTCTAACCTTAAGAAGGTTAGAACCACTTTAGAATAGTAGTTTTGAAAACAACAAGATTTGAAAATATGGACCATATTGGCCACTTTAAATATAACACTTTCCCAAAGCAACCCTAGCCATGGAAAGGCTAGAATCACCCTAAGATTGTGATTTTAAAAAAAAAGTTTTGAAAAAGAAGATTTTGATGCAAGTTTGAAAACGATGTTAATGTAAGTTTTGAAAATGAGTTTGAAAGCGAATTTTGGAAGAATGCAAGATCATGATATGCACAATGCAAGTTGGGGTCATGAACATACAAGGTTAAAGGTTTCACCACATAATCAAGGGGGCCGAACCCATGTGGTCTCCAATTAGACTAAAAGAAAGCCCCCGACACGGTAACCTTCAATAGTCTAAGCCTACACATGGACCGGGAAGTCCCTTGTTTCAAGTATGCAAGAAAGGGGGGGAAGAAGATGAGGGATTAAAATAGAAGAAAACCCAAGTGGGTTCGGAGAGAGAAGAGAGAGGGGGGAAGATGCGTAAAATTAAATAGAGAGCCTACCTTGTATCTTCTTTATTTGCTTTGCTCATTTCTCTTGCTTTGCTTTTCTTGCTTCAGTCCTTACTTCAGTCTTCGAGAACTCATCTTCAATCTTTGGGAGCTTCGAAGTTGCAGTACTTCGTGTCTTCAATGGAGGCTTTTGAGGCTAGTGTATAAGTGTATAAGAGTGTATGTGAGTGTATAGGCAGTTAGGGTTTGTGTATGGAGGCTAGATTATGGAAAACCTAAAGAAAACTAGGGTTTATGGCAGCTATGAGCTCTGTATATCAAAGAGTAGGGTTTTTAGACTAAGTTTGCGGACCTCTTTCATGCTAGAGAAGGCTCTGTATTTATAGAGAGAAGAATGACATGGCGCCTGTTGCAGTGGTGCCATGCCAAAATTTGGCTTGGCGCCACTAATAGTGGCGCCAGCCACTTAGAAAAGTGTTTAAGTCGGCAAACAATGTATCTTCAGAAGATTTGGGAGCATGTACTAGTGACTACCATGCAATTTTAAGCCTGACTTCACTAAGAGTGACTCCAGAAGGTCCAAGATTGATTTGAAAGGGCCGGGAATGACCCAGGAGGCCGGAAAGGGACAAGAACACTTACAGCAGTGTCCCAGAGGTAGTAGACTTGAAAAAAGATGACAAGATTGTCGCGCCCAGATTTTTCGCACTCGAGGAATACTCACCCAAGCGGGAAAAATGCTGTACTCTCTCGTTAGAACTCACCCTCCTAAAAGAATGAGTGCGACTAGGTTTGAATTGAAAAAAAGTTTGAATAAAGGGCTTTTTGAAAAAGATTCGGAGTCGCCACCTAACTTGATTAAGGTGAGTTAGGTCACCTAAAACTAAGAATAATCCGAAGACTACACTTAGGATTTTTGGAAAACGATTTGAAAATATCTCCTCGAGAGAGGGTTTTTAAGAAAACAGGTTGTTTGGCAACCTTTGGAAAACATTTAGCCCTTTTTTAGAAAAATAACCCCTTTTTGGTCTTTCGAAAACAGTGATCTAGGTTCGGAGGTTGGTTACGTGTAGGGAAGACGCACTAAGCTATCACCCTACCCCGCCCTTTCTGTACCTACATGTCAATCTACCCTACATTTACCTATGGGAGTCTTTGACTAACTATAGTTCAACCCTATTCACTTTAGAAAAACAATGTTTGAAACGAAACTAATGTGATGCGTGATATGCACGTGCAAGATGAGAAAATTGAAAAATAGAAATTGATTTGAAAAGAAATTGATTTGATTTGAAAATAGATTTGAAGAGATGTAATTGAAATTGGAAAGTTTGAAAATTGAAAGTAGAAATTTGAAACTAGAGATTTTGAAAGTAGATGGGAATTTGAGATTTGAAAAGATTTTGAAAACCGCACCCAGGCGGGTGGAATTGAAAGTTTGAAAAGTATTGTGACCGCACCTATGGAGGTTGCCTACGTATCCCTTTGGGGGAATCAGGTCAGTCGTAGTTCGGACCGGAGTCCGATTGAAAAGAGATTGATTTGAAGAGAGAGATTGGATTGGAAGATTGAAAGATTGAATTGAAAATTGAATTTGATTTGAAATTGGAAGAGGAGATTGAAAATTGAAATTGAGAAGATTGGACTTTGATTTGAAAAGATAGATTTGGACTTGTTTTAGAAAGATGAAGGTTTAGGAAACCTAGACTTAGGAAAGAGAAGAGACCTAGGAAAGATTTGACTTGACTTGGAAGGTTTAGGAGATTAGGAAAGATTTGATTTAGGAAATGTTTGAATTAGGGAATGTTCAATTTAGGAAAGTTTTGAAATTGGAAAGTTTCATTTTTGGAAAGTTTTGAAATTAGGAAAGTTTTAGGTTTAGGAAAGTTTTGAAAATTGGAAAGTTTTGGATTTAGAAAGTTTTGAAATAGGGAAGTTTCAACTTAGGAAAGTTTGAATTAGGAAAGTATCAACTTAGGAAAGTATTGTTTTAGGAAAGGTTTTGAAATTAGGAAGTTTTGAAAATTGAAAAGTTTTGAATTTAGAAAGTTTTGGAAAAAGGAAAGTTTTCAGTTTAGGAAATGTTTGAATTAAGAAAGATTTGAGTTTAGAAAAGTTTTAGATTTGAAAAGATTTTGAAATTTTCGAAAGTTTAGAATTTAGAAAGTTTTTAGGTTTAGAAAGATTTAACTTAAGAAGGTTTCAAATTTAGAAAGTTTTGAATTTGGAAAGATTTGAAATTTAGAAAGTTTAAGATTTAGAAAGTTTTAGAGTTTTAGAAAATCTTGAAATTAGGTAGGGTTTGAGTTTAGGAAAGATTCGAAAACTTGGATTTGAAAAAGATTTTGGAAAAGGGTAGAATTAGGAAAGGGTTGAATTAGGAAATATTGGAAAGTTGAATTTTAAAACTTAGGAAAGATTTTTACGTTCAAGTTTTGGAAACTTAAGATTTAGGAAAGTGAAAGTTTAGGAAGGTTTTGATTTAGGAAAGAATTGGACTTTGAAACTTAAGGAAAGGTTTAAAGTTCAAGTTTAGGAAACTTATGGTTTAGGAAGGAATTGAATTAGGAAGGTTTGGATTAGGAAGGGATTGGATTTGGTTTTTAAAAGCAAAGGTTTGATTTATTTCCAAAAACGGAGGATAGGATCTAGTTTCCTAAACGGGGTGATTTGATTCGGTTTCCTAAAGGGAAGATAGGATTTGGCAAGGATTTGGAAAGGGAGACTCTAAAAACCCTAGGTTTGAAAAATTATGGTTTAGACGTAGAAAAAAAGGTTTCGAAAACATGTATAGTTTGGATGTGAAAACTAGAGGTTTTGGAAACCTCGGTTTGGGGCAAAGTTTGAAAACCATGTTTTTGGGAAGAAAATTAGGGTTTCCTAATTGCGAGTTCTAGGGCTTGACTTGGGCTCTAAGAAAAGAGTTTTTAGAAAGTGTGTTTTTAGAAACGTAGATTTTCTAGAAGGGAGTTCTAGGGAGGAATTTTTGGAAAGTGAATTTGGAAAGAGAGTTTTTGGAAAGAGATTTTAGAGAGAAGAAGTTTTTTGGAAAGCATGTTTTTGGAAACGTAGATTTTGGAAGGAAGATCCTAGGGGGAAATTTCTAGAAGGGAGATTTTGGAAAAGAGAGTTTTTGGAAAGATTTTTAGGGAGCGTTTTTAGGAAGGTGAATCTAGGGAAAAGATTTTGGAAAGGAGTCGAAAAAGGGAGTTTTGAAAAATAGATTTTGGAAGGGAGTTTTTGAAAACAATTTTTGGAGAAGAGAGTTTTAGGAAAGTATGTTGAAAAAGTGATTTTTAGGAGGAAATTCTTGGAGAGAGAGAGTTTTTGGAAAGTATAAAAACATCTCACTTTCCTAAAGCGATTCTAGCCATAAGAGGGCTAGAACCACTTTAAGAAAGTGGTTTTGAAAACAAAGTTTGAAAATATAGACCAAAAGGCCACTTTTAATATAACACTTTCCTAAAGCAACCCTAGCCATGGAAAGGCTAGAATCACCCTAGGATTGTGATTTTGAAAACATGTTTTTTTTTTTGAAAAAGAGCTTTTAATGTAATTTTGAAAACAAGCTTAAAAACGCTTTGAAAAACAACTTTGAAAACGAGTTTTGGAAGATGCAGGACTATGATATGCACAATGCAATTTGGGGTCGTGAACATACAAGGTTAAGGCTTCACCACATAATCAAGGGGGTCGGACCCACGTGGTCTTTGGTTAGACTAGAAGAAAGCCCCCGACACGGTGACTCTCCCATAGTCCAATCCTACACATGGACCGGGAATCCCCTTGTTTCAAGCATGCAAAGAAAGGGGGGGAAAGAGATGGGGGATTAAAATAGAGAAAACCCAAGTGGGTTGGAGAGAGAAGAGAGAGGGGGGAAGTGCAGAAAATTAAATAGGGAGCCTACCTTGTTTCTTGTTTATTTTGCCCGCCGTGCAGTCTTCGGTCTTCGGTCTTCGGTCTTAATCTTCACCATCAGTCTTCAAGGATTGTCTTCAAGCTTCGAATGGCTGCTCTTCAAGTCTTGAGAGAGTGGTTGAAGGCTAGTGTATGAGTGTATAGGGGTGTGTATGAGTGTATAGGAGGCTAGGGTTTGTGTATAATGGCTAGGGTTTGGAAAACCTAGGGAGGCTAGGGTTTTTGGAGGTGCTCGAGCTCTGTGTATCGAATTGTGTGATTTTTAGGTTAAGTTTGCAGACCCTTTTCACGTTGATCGAGGCTCTGTATTTATAGAAGTTGGACAAGCCTGGCGCCTGTTGCAGTGGCGCCAGGGCAAAATTTATACTGGCACCACTCCTAGTGGCGCCAGGCCATTTTTTGGCTTGGCACCACTGCTAGTGGCGCCAGCCATTTAGGAAATAATTAAGATCGGCAAGCAACGTATCTTTGACTAGATTTGGGCGCCTGTACTAGTGACTACCATGTAAACTTTAGCCTAGCTTCACTAGGAGTGACTCCGGAAAGTCCGGGAATGATTTGAAGGAGCCGGGAGTGGCCCGGAAGGCCGGAAAGGAGCAGGAACACTTAAAATAGTGTCCTGGAGGTATCTGACTTGAAAAGTGAGAATTGGATGTGTCGAAAAGGTTGACCGAGCCTTTAGGGGCAAAACGGTCAATCGGACCGGAAAACTGCCGGGACAGACTCAAATTGCCCCGGAAGAAGACTTAGGATCTGGAAACATTATTTAGAATGTTCCCAGAGGTTGCCGGTTTGATTCCCAGGGCCGGCGTGGTCGGAAATGGAGACCGGCCCACCAGGGGCAAAACGGTCATTTTGTACCGGGTTTGCCGGAACTGACTCGGAATGGTCCGGAAAGGTAAAGGAAGGTCGAGAACACTATAAAAAGTATTCTCGGGACATTACCGGTTTGATACCCAGAGCCAGTGTGGTCGAAGAAGGAGACCGGCCCTCTAGGAGCAAAACGGTCATTTTGTACCGGGTTGGTCGGAACTGACTCGGAATGGTCTGGAAAGGTAAAGGAAGGTCGAGAACACTATAAAAAGTATTCTCGGGACATTACCGGTTTGATACCCAGAGCCGGTGTGGTTCCCGGGGCATTCGGATGCTTAGGGGCAAAATGGTCATCTTGACCGAAAAGTTTCGAAAAAGGCCCTAAGGGTAGTCTGGTTATTTTTCACCGAAGTGAGCTAACAAACATGGGTATTGACCTAGGTGTTGAGTATTTCCGCTACTCGGACAGGGTAGAGTATTTTCGCTACTCGGACGGGGTTGATGATTTGAGAGTATTTTCGCTACTCTAACGGTTCTGTGAGTATTTCCGCTACTCTAACGGTTCTGTGAGTATTTCCGCTACTCTAACGGTTGAGTATTTCCGCTACTCAGACGGCTCTGTGAGTATTTCCGCTACTCTAACGGTTTTGTGAGTATTTCCGCTACTCTAACGGGTCTGTGAGTATTTTCGCTACTCTAACGGCTTTGTGAGTATTTCCGCTACTCTAACGGTTGAGTATTTCCGCTACTCGGACGGCTCTGTGAGTATTTCCGCTACTCTAACGGTTGAGTATTTCCGCTACTCGGACGGCTCTATGAGTATTTCTGCTACTCTAACGGTTGTGTGAGTAGTTTTGCTACTCGAACCGTCTCGAGGAATAAACTGTCTCGAGAGAGGGATTGGAAAGGGGTTTTACCGTCTCCGAAGAGACGTGCCTAGATTGGAACCGTCTCGAGGAATAAACTGTCTCGAGAGAGGGATTGGAAAGGGGTCTTACCGACTCCGAAGAGACGTGCCTGGGTTTTGAGTGTTTCCGCCACTCTAACGGTGTTGTGAGTGTTTCCGCCACTCTGACGGTTTGGTGAGTGTTTCCGCCACTCTAACGGTTTTGTGAGTAGTTTTGCTACTCGGACCGTCTCGAGGAATAAATTGTCTCGAGAGAGGGATTGGAATTGGAATAAGAAAGGATAATGCCCCTAAGGGCATTTTGGTCATTTTGCCTTTATTTGGGCCTGACAGGCCCGTGAAGCGATGGAAAGACAGAATTTGGACTAGAGGATTGGATTCGATTGGAATATGTCCATAATGACTTGAAAACAAGTCTGAACGGAGTGTAGACTGCCAAGCGGTCAAAAATGGGGTGCTTACAAAGATTTGTCGGAAGGGTAGACCAGGCCATTAGGGGCAAAACGATCAACTAGATCGGAAAACTACCGGGATGAACTCGAAATGTCCCGAAAGAAGACTCGAGACTTGGAAACATTATTTAGAATGTCCCAGGAGGTTACCGGTTTGATACCCAGAGCCGGTGTGGTCGGAAAAGGTGACCGGCCCCCTAGGGGCAAAATGGTCATTTTGCACCGAGTTTGCCGGAATTGACTTGGAATGATCCAAAAAGATAATAGAAGGTTGAGAATACTATAAGAAGCATTCTCGGCTGGTTAGCTGTTTGATACCCAGAGCCAACGTGGTTCCCGGGGCGTTTGGATGCCTAGGGGCAAAATGGTCATCTTGACCGGAAAGTCTCGAAATTAGCCCGAAACTGACTAGAAGACACCTAATCATGCCGGATTGCTTTTAAGACAATCTTGGAAAGGTGGACTTACGGTTCTAAGGACTTAGGTACTTTCTCAAGAAACGTGCTGAAAATGGCCTTAGGGACAGTTTGGTCATTTTTCACCGAAGTGGGCTAGCAGGCACCAGTGTTGACCTGGGTTTTGAGTGTTTCTGCCACTCTGATGGAGGTCCCGTGATACAGGGGTTTGTTGGCAATTCCCTATATCGACCTGTTTGCGAGTACTTTCGCTACTCTGACGGTTGCGATGTTTGCGAGTACTTCCGCTACTCTGACGATTTGAGATCATTCTCGAGATAACCTGATCTTGGGAAGCTACTAAATGGACTTAGCCCCTGAGGAATCAACTTTCTCAAAAGGCGTGCCGAAACGGATATTTCTACATTGGCGGGCTAGCAGGCACCAAAGGTGGACCATTCTACCATCTAGGGGACTTGGGTCTCGTCCCGGTCGACGGGTTTAAAGGGACATACTGTTCCGAAGAGTTCACTCGAAAACGCGCCGAATTAGAGGGTCTTACCACCTTGAGGGATTAACTTTCTCGACAGGTGCGTCGGATTTAATTGGAATTGGAATTAGAAATGGAATTGGAAAGGGGACTTATCGTCTTCGGAAAGACGTGCCTGTTGGAATTGGACCAAACATTACCCCTAAGGGCATTTTGGTCATTTTGCCTCTATTTTGGGCCTGGCGGGCTCGCAAAGCAGTGGATTGACAGGATTAGACTTAAAAAGTTGATTTCAATTGGAATACGTCCATATTGACTTAAGTACAAGTCTGGACGGACTGTAGATTACCGAGCGCTCAAAAATAGGGTGCTTACAGTTGGTAGGAGAGAGGGACAGATCAGATAGGAAAAGTCGAAGAAGCTGAGGTGGGGTTTCTATGCCAGCTAAGAATTAACGAGGGAATTGGAATTTGGAAGAATGACAACGAAATGTTGTTGCCGTTGACTTTTACCTAGATTAAGTTTATCTATAATTATAATTACATACACATATATATATTAGATGATACTAGAAGTATGTAACCAATAAAAAAATAAGTAAGAAAGCATAGTCAAATCTCCTTTTTAATTGGAATGGGTAACTATATCCACATTCTTTCAACACTTTTTTTTTTTTATAGAGTCCACTATGACTCTTAACCCGATTGAATATATTAAACCGGGTATGATTATTATTTCTATTTTCACAAGTCCGAAAGTGAGATTCGGTGAAGTGCAAAGTGTAGAGTATAATTTAGCCTTAAATTAATTACTTCCATTTCTTTCTAGTAGCCCCAAGCCAGGCGTGTTGAACTATTGATGATGTACTTACTGGCTAGAAGTTTGGACCACGAAATGTAGCTAACAAAACAAGCTTCTTGGAATAGCAACTTGATGATATACTTTCTAGCTAGAAGTTTGGACCACGAAATGTGGCTAACAAAACAAGCTTCTCAGAATAGTAATTTGCTTTAGGCTAAACATACAAGTATCCCCTCTCTCTCATTCAACCACATCATTCTAGTGATAAATTTGTATGAATTGTTTTGTTTGTATAGTATTGTCCAGATTATATATGTATTTGTGTACATGTAACTCCCTTTTCCTTTTGTTAAGGCACTTCTTCTCAGTTCTCTCTCTCCCTCACTCAATTGGAATATATACACATATTAGTATTCATTAGTATTAGTTATTTATAGTCTCCTTGATCTAGTGAGTTTTTCAGAAGGCTTTGAATCCCTAAATCTTTTTTGTGTTCCTTTACACACGATGTGCGCACATGTCAGGAACAATCTGATCATATTCACAATCACCTTACTTTTTTTGGGTCATATTATATATAAACACCAAAAGCATTCCGTCGGCATGACGAGCAAGCTTGTTCATTGTTGTAGGTTGCCAATCGTAGAGGAGGAGTTTAGACCATACAAGCATTTTTTGCAGTGTTCATTGTCTTGCTCCCTATGCTGGTGGCAAGCGATTACACATGCGAACCAGTAGCTGGAAACGAATTAGAGCAAAACAAGAGTACTAGTGAAGCACTCAAATATAAATTGACAGCCATAGCATTGATCCTGGTAGCAGGTGCAATTGGTGTGTGTCTTCTGGTAGTTGGGAAGAGTATAGAAGCTCTGCGACCAGAGAAGGATGTGTTCTTTATTGGCCCAAAAGGCAATCCAAGAGGGGGGTGAATTGGGTTTCTTATAAATTAAAACAATTAAAATCAATTAAAAATAATCTAATAAATGGAACGGTAGTTCAAGATGTATGCAATGCAAAGTAAACGAGAATGAAGTGAAAAACAAAGCACAAGAAGGCACACCAAGAATTACCGAGGTTCAACCATAATTTTTGGTCTACGTCCTCACCCCAAGATCTCCTTGAAGTCTTCTTCCACTATGTAATCTCCAATTACAAAGTTGATGCTAATTTCCAAAGTGCTCAGCTCACTTTTACATAAGAACATCTTTCCAAGTTCTTCTACCCACCAAGTGATTTTGTCCAAGATCCACTTCAACTTACAAGTGTTTTTCTTTTACAAGAGTACACTCCAACTCTCACTTACAAGTATATGAAGGGTGTACAAATGAAATACAAACTCTCTATCAAGAGTAAATGAAAATTTAATGGCTCACTAACTACCACAGTGAAGACAAAAAAAAATTCAAATTTTTAGCTCAATCAATCAGTGAATGTTGTATCTCTTGTCCATAAATGCATTTGGAGGCTTACATAAAAAGCCCTGAATTGATTTCACCCATTAAAGATTGTTAGAGCTTCATTAAATGCGTACCCACTTCAATATAACGTTTAAAAATGTAGTCGTTAGTCCCCAGGTGTCGACACTTGTCTACCATGGGTCGACACATCAAGTTTGCATTCTCTAGATTTTGTCTACTGTCTTCATGTGTCAACACATCAACCTCATGTGTCGACACATCAAGTCTGCATTTCCCAGAGTGTGTCCACTGTCTTCATGTGTCAACACATCAAACCCATGTGTCGACACATCACCCAGAAACTGTCCTTCATGCTTTTCTTGATCAGTTTAGTTTCAAATAGTCTGGGGATGTCCTTCAATGGGTCTTCTCTTTAGGGTATGATGTTTTTCAAAAACACTTAAGATCTTCAACGAGTCTTCTCTTTGGGGTATGATGATAAATCAAAGTCTTCAATCCTTCAAAGATGTCTTCTATTCGATTTAGATTGAAATTTTCTTTTGATGATCATATTGTCTTTGCTGTCTAGCAGCCAAATTCCTTTTCATTGAAGCCGAGTTCCTCTTCTTCATTTTCTAGCTCTTTCCATTTGTCGCTATTGTTCTTTTCACCCATGTAGAGCTTCATATACATGGTGCCAATTTCTTCTTCTTCAGGATCACTTCATTAGAGGCTTGATGAAGTCTACTTTTCAGTACTTTCAATGCATATCATCTTTCTTGAATCTTCACAGCTCTGATGTAGTTCTTATTTGAAATCTTTATATAGATTTTGTAGACACGTTAAATCCTCTTCTTGAACACCTTTAATCTCTTCGAATTCAAGTCATGTTCATTTAGTCTTTTCATACTTAATGAGTCTTCCTTTGAGCACCTTCAATCTCTTCAAATGCAAATCATCTATTTGAAGTTCGAGTGAGTGCAATTGCTCTGTTTTTGGTGCATGGCTTGACTTTTGGTGCATTGCTTAAACTTAAAAATGTTGTATATCCATTTTGATATGAATTAGACTGTAAGTCAAACTTTAAGTCTAAATTATAATCTTTATTAATTTGCACACTAATTGAATGCATTAATAAACTAACACAAGGTTTAGTTATCATCAAAATCAAGGTAGAGAGTCAACAATCTCCCCCTTTTTGATAATGATAAAACCTTTGCAAAAATAAATGATATATAAAATGAAATAGATGAAATCAAAGTTCTTAGCAAAGACAGGTACAATAGCAAAAAAATCATATAAGAAGATAAATTGTATAATTAGGAAAGCAAGCAAAGCAATCAAGTAACAAGGCCTCAAGTTGCAACAACAGAGTCATATTTCATTAAAAAAAATTACAGAAGATTAGGTTGTGATCATTCACAAAACATTACAAATGAAATGGTCTTAGAGGATGACAAATCATCTTTGAACAAAAATGCATACATTTGCAAAAATGAAAAATGCAAATGAAACAAAAAAGAGTGTGCAAACAAAAGATGTATGGGGAGAGAGGTATGGAGAGGAGAGATCAATGGGGAGAGGCTAGTGGTGAGGGGGTTAGTTCAACTTAATTAGAGGCAGTGTTGGAAGAACCAGGTCTGTATCTCGGCCGCAGACTATATCTCAGTCTTCCTAATGATCTAGAGATTGGTACAGGAGATGTGGCTTTCTTAGTTTGGCCAGCTCTCTTTCTTTTGCTATCAAAAAAGCTATCTTCAGATTCATCCTCTGTTCCTTGTTCTATGTCCATTTCAAAACCTTTCGTTTGTACCTCTTCTTCTTGGTTAGCTGCTTATGTAACATTGTCAGTTGCTTATTCTGTTGGCTCTGCTTGTTCACTGGCTTCTTCTTCTTCTTCTTCTTCTTCAATAGCAATCCCTTGAGCTTTCTTTAATAGATTCACATCTTTCTTAAAACTTTTTAATTGTTTCAATCCATTGTCAAGTTTTTTGTTCATACTATGAATCATATCCAGTAGATTTCCCATGAATTCTTCAACATGGGTGGTCTTTAGAGATTGTGCTAAAGGTGTTCTAGGTCCAAAAGCAGATGCTCTCCTATGGGGAGTGCTACCAGGTGCAACTTTCGAAGGTCTAGGAACCCATTGGCCATTCACTTTCTTATACCCCATCCTGCCCAGTGTATACTTGTTGTATTCATCACTATATGGATCAGGTTTTCTATAGTTTTCATTTGATAAGTCCACTTGAAAGTGCTTGAAAATTTTGGCAAGCAAAGGGTAGATTTTTGGCAGAGATGGTGGAGGTATGGGCCATGGTTGTGAGGATGTAGTAGGGAATATCAATTTTGGTGTTTGTCAGGAAAGCCCATAGGAAGAACAGATCATTTTCACTCACATGCTTGAAACTTCCAACTTTAGGTAGAAAAATTTTGGAGATAAAGTGGTGTACCAACCTTAGTTCTATTGGTAAATCATTGGCCACAGGTTGGGTGGTTGCAAGCATGTCTTGACCATAAAGGACGTATAGTTGTTCCCTTCTAGTTATGTTCTCAAAATACAATTCTCGACCATATCCAGTTTCTAGAATCTCAGAAAGAATGAACTCATTTAGGGTGATATGTACTCCTTTCACATAACTAGTCACTTCTGCCCTTCCAACCTTTCTCAATAGATTGGAATAGAAATGCATAATCAATTTAGGATATATATTCTCTCGAATCAGAGTGTAGGGTTTCCGTCCCAAGCCAGTGAGGGTGTGAGGAAATTCAAAGTTCTCATTCTCAAAATACTAATAATTAATCCATCGTCCAACTAGAATTTTAGAAAGAGAGAAAGTGTTTAGAAACCTATGTTGAGCTGTCGTGCCCAGATTTTTCGCACTCGAGGAATACTCACACAAGCCGGAAAAATGTTGTACTCTCTCGTTAGAACTCAACCTCCTAGAAGAATGAGTGCAACAAGGTTTGAATTGAAAATTTGACTTGAATAAAGGGCTTTTAGAAAAAGTTTGGAGTCGCCACCTAACTTGATTAAGGTGAGTTAGGTCACCTAAAAACTAAGAATAATCCGAAGACTATACTTAGGGTTTGGGAAAACGATTTTAAAAATATCTCCTCAAGAGAGGGTTTTTAAGAAAACAGGTTATTTGGCAAGCTTTGGAAAACATTTAGCCCTTTTTTGAAAAATAACTCCGTTTGGTCTATGAAAACAGTGATCCTAGGTTCGGAGGTTGGTTACGTGTAGGGAAGATACAATAAGCCATCACCCTACCCCGTCCTTTCGGTACCTACATGTCAATCTACCCTAGATTCACCTATGAGAGTCTTTGAAAAAGAATGTTTGAAAAGAAATGATGCATGAGTTGCAAGTGCAAAATAAGAGAGAGTTGGAGAATAGATTTGAAAATAAATTTGAAAAGAAATTAATTTGATTTGATTTGAAAGAGATTTGAAATTGGATAGATTTGAAATTGAAAAGATTTGGAAATTAAAAGTAGAGATTTGAAAATAGAAATTGGAAATTGGAAATTTGAAAATAGATTGGAGATTTGGAAAGATTTTGGAATTTGAAATTTGAAAAATATGGAGGAATTTGAAATTTGAAAGAAGTTGTGACCGCACCTATGAAGGTTGCCTACGTATCCTTTTAGAGGAATCAGATCAGTCGTAATTCAAACCGGAGTCCGATTGAAAATAGAAGGTTAGATTGGAAAAAAGAGATTGAATTGAAAATTGGATTTGATTTGAAATTAGAAGAGGAGATTGGAATTTGAAATTTTGGAAAAGATTGGACTTTGATTTGAAAAGATAAATTTGGAAATGTTTTGGAAAGACGAAGGTTTAGGGAACCTAGGCTCAGGAACTTAGAAAAGAAGGATTAGACTCGACTTGGAAAGTTTTTAGAAAAGATTTGACTCGAATGCTGGACTTGGAAGATTTAGGAAATGATTGGATTTAGGAAAGATTCGAATTAGGAAAGGTCCGATTTAGGAAAGTTTCGAATTAGGAAAGCTTCATTTTTTGAAAAGTTTCGAAATTAGGAAAGTTTCATTTTTGGAAAGTTTCGAAATTAGGAAAGTTTTTGAAATAGGAAAGTTTTGTTAATTGGAAAGCTTCGTTTTAAGAAAGGTTTTGAAATAGGAAAGTGTTGAATTTAGAAATATTTTGAATTAGGAAAGTTTTAAATTTGGAAAGTTTTGAAATTTGGAAAGATTCGAAAACAAGGAAGTGTTAAAAATAAGAAAGTTTCAAGTTTAGAAAGTTTTAGATTTGGAAAACTTCGAATTTGAAAAGATTTAAAATTTAGAAAGTTTAGGATTTAGAAAGTTTTAGAGTTTGAATTTTAGAAAATCTTGAGATTAGGAAAGGTTGAGTTTAGGAAAGATTTGAAAGCTTGGATTTGGAAAGTTAAGATTTGGAAAGGGGTAGAATTAGGAAAGGGTTGAATTAGGAAATATTTGAATTATGAAATTTAAGGAAAGATTTTTATGTTCAAGTTTTGGAAACTTAAGATTTAGGAAAGGAGAAGTTTAGGAAGGAGTTGAATTATGAAAGGTTTGGATTAGGGAAGGATTGGATTTGGTTTCTAAAAGCAAAGGTTTGATTTTGTTACCAAAAACGGAGAATTGGATTTGGTTTCCTAAATGGGAATATTTGATTTGGTTTCCTAAAAGGAAGGTTGGATTTGGCCAGGATTTGGAAAGGGAGATTCTAGAAACCCTAGATTTGGAAAATTATAATTTCGACGTAGAAAACAGGTCTTGGAAACATGTATAGCTTGGATGTGAAAACAAGAGATTTTGGAAACCTAGGTTTGGGGCAAAGTTTGAAAATCATGTTTTTGGAAAGAAAATTAGGGTTTCCTAATTGGGGGTTCTAGGGCTTGACTTGGGCTCTAAGGAAAAAGGATTTTTGGAAAGTGCGATTTTAGAAACGAAGATTTTAGAAGGAAAATCTTAGTGAGGAGTTTCTAGATGGAAGAGTTTTTGGAAAGTAAATTCGAAAAGAGAGTTTTTGGAAAGAGATTTTTAAAGAGAATGAGTTTTTGGAAAGTGTGTTTTTAGAAACAAAGATTTTAAAAGGAAAATACTAGAGGAGAGTATCTAGAAGGAAGATTTTGGAAAGAGAGTCTTTTAGAAAGATTTTTGGGAAGGAGATTGTTGGAGAAAGTTTTTAGGAAAGTGAATTTAGGGAGTGTTTTTAGAAAGTGAATTTTGAGGAGAAAGAGTTTTTAGAAAGGAGTTGAAAAAGAAAGCTTTGAAAAATAGATTTTGGAAGGAGTATTTGAAAACAACTTTGGAGAGGAAAGTTTTAGGAAAGTATGTTGAAAAAGAGATTTTTAGGAAGAGATTTTTGAAAAGAGAGCTTTTTAAAAAATATAAAAGATCTCACTTTCCTAAAGCGATTCTAACCATAAGAAGGCTAGAACTACTTTAGGAAAGCGGTTTTGAAAACAACAAGATTTGAAAATATGGACCATATCGGTCACTTTGAATGTAACACTTTCCTAAAGCAACCCTAGCCATGAAAAGGCTAGAATCACCCTAGGATTGTGATTTTGAAAACATATTTTGAAAAAGGAGATTTTAATGCAATTTTGAAAACAAGTTTGAAAACGATTTTGAAAACAACTTTCCAAAGATGCAAGATCATGATATGCACAATGCAATTTAGGGGTCGTGAACATACAAGGTTAAGGCTTCACCATATAATCAAGGGGGCCGAACCCACGTGGTCTCTGATTAGTCTAGAAGAAAGCCCCCGACACGGTGACTCTCCAATAGCCCAATCCTACACATGGACCGGGAATCCCCTTGTTTCAAGCATGCAAAGAAAGGGAGGGAAAGAGCTGGGGGATTAAAATAGAGAAAACCCAAGTGGGTTAGGAGAGAGAAGATAGAGGGGGGAAGTACGGAAATTTAAATAGAGAACCTACCTTGTATCTTATTTATTTTGCGCGCCTTGCTTTCTTCGGTCTTCGGTCTTCGTCTTGATTTTCGTCTTCAATCTTTAAGAGTTGTCTTCAAGCTTTAGATTGCAGCTCTTCAAGTCTACAAAGGAGGGTTTAAGGTTAGTGTATCAATGTATGAGGGTGTATAGGAGTGTATATGAGGCTAGGGTTTGTGTATGGTGACTAGGATTTGGAAAACCTAAGGAGGCTAGGGTTTAGGGAGTGTTCGAGCTCTGTATATTGAATTATATGATTTTTAGACTGAGTTCACGGACCCTTTTCACGTTAGAGGAGGCTCTGTATTTATAGAGGTTGGACAACACTGGCGCCTGTTGTAGTGGCGCCAGGCCAAACTTTACATTGGCGCCACTAGGAGTGGCGCCAGGCCAATTTTTGGCTTGGCGCCACTACTAGTGGCTCCAGCCATTTAGGAAATATTTAAGGTCGGCAAGCAACGTATCTTTGACTAGATTTGGGTGCCTGTACTAGTGACTACCATGCAATTTTTAGCCTGGCTTCACTAAGAGTGACTCCGAAAAGTCCGGGAATGATTTGAAGGAGCCAGGAATGACCCGGAAGGCCGAAAAAGAGCAGGAACACTTAAAATAGTGTCCTGGAGGCATTTGACTTGAGAAATGAGGATAAGATGAGTTAGAAAGGTTGATCAGGCCTCTAGGGGCAAAACAGTCAATCGGACCGGGAAACTGCCAGGACAGACTCGAACTATCCCGAAAGAAGACTTGGGATCTGGAAACATTATTTAGAATGTTTCCAGAGATTTTCGGTTTGATACCCAGAGCCGGTGTGGTCGGAAAAAGAGACTGGCCCTTTAGGGGCAAAACGGTCATTTTGTGCCGGGTTAGCCGAAACTGACTTGGAATGATCCGGAAAGATAAGGAAGGTTGAGAATACTATAAGAAGTAATCTTAGAGGATTACCAGTTTGATACCCAGAGCCGGTGTGGTTGAAAAAGGAGATCGGCCCACCAGGGGCAAGACGGTCCTTTTATACCGGGTTGGCCGAAACTAACTCGAAATGATCCGGAAAGATAAGGAAAGGTTGAGAATACTATAAGAAGCATTCTCGAGAAGTTACTAAAGGGGCCCTGATTGGAACCGTCTCGAGGAATAAACTGTCTCGAGAGAGGGATTGGAAAGGGGACTTACCGTCTTCGAAAAGACGTGCCTGAGTTGGAACCGTCTCGAGGAATAAAATGTCTCGAGAGAGGGATTGGAAAGAGGACTTACCGTCTTTGAAAAGACGTGCCTGATTTGGAACCGTCTCGAT
The DNA here is from genome assembly GCA_033060915.1 of Euryodendron excelsum. Classification (NCBI taxonomy): domain Eukaryota; kingdom Viridiplantae; phylum Streptophyta; class Magnoliopsida; order Ericales; family Pentaphylacaceae; genus Euryodendron; species Euryodendron excelsum. Next base: position 44,900,270 of record CM065386.1, on the reverse strand, counting down.
GAATAAACTGTCCTGAGAGAGGGATCGAAAAGGGGTCTTACCGTCTTTGAAAAGACGTGCCTGAGTTGGAACCGTCTCGAGGAATAAACTGTCTCGAGAGAGGGATTGGAAAGGGGTCTTACCGTCTTCGAAAAGACGTGCCTGGTTGGAACCGTCTCGAGGAATAAACTGTCTCGAGAGAGGGATTGGAAAAGGGTCTTGTTGTCTTCGAAAATACATGCCTGAATTGGAACCGTCTCGAGGAATAAACTGTCTCGAGAGTGGGATTGGAAAGGGGACTTACCGTCTTCGAAAAGACGTGCCTGAATTGGAATAGATTTACTGTCTCTAGGAATCAACTATCTCGAGAGAGGGATTAGAGTCGGAAAGGAAAGGACGATGCCCCCAAGGGCATTTTGGTCATTTTGCCTCTATTTGGGCCTAACGGGCCCGCGAAGCAATGGGCACACGGGATTTGGACTTAGAGAGTTGGTTTCGATTGGAATACGCCACAGTGACTTGAAAATAAGTTTGGATGGAGTGTAGATTGCCGAGCGGTCAAAAATGGGGTGCTTACATGAGCCATTTCATCTCTGAAGTGTACAGTATCCCAGTCATCATAATCTAACGAGCTTTCTTCAACTGATTCTTGAGATGATATTCAATCCCTTTTCCTTTTCTGACCCCTAGTAGAAACTCTTGTAGGGTTCTGATCAATTTTGGGAGCCATTTCGATAGTCTGAAGCTTTGAGAGAGATAAAGAGCTTTGGGGATAGACGGTTAGGGTTTGAGTAAGAAATAGAGAAGAGATCAATTAGGGTTTCTAAAGGGACTGAAGGAGAAATTTGTGATGAATCGTTGGTGACGGTTGGTTGGTGCGAATAGGGGAACGAAAAGAGAGAGGGAGGGAAAGTTTAAATGTTTGTAAAGTGACTATAAAGTGGGCTGTTATAAAATATATAGGCCCGACTTGTGTGTTGACATATGTGTGTCAAATCATTTTTGAGTCCACTATCGTGATGTATCGATACATGAAAAATGGTGTGTCGACATATGCAACCAGACTGGGTCATATTGAGTTTGAATGAATTCAGGGGATGGTTTTTCATTAGGGAGTGAGAATGTGTTCTTTTATGAATATGCAATGAATTATGAGAGCAAGAAATATAATTCATATACTTTATCAATGCATTTACTCATATCTAAAACACAAATAATATGAAGATCATGCGACAAATCAAAGACATAGGATCACTCATTTCTAATTCTCTTCTTATCATGCAGAACATGTCTTCACTCAATGGTTTTGTAAAAATATCAGCTAATTGCATGTTTGTACTTATAAAATCAAGTTCAATATCACCCTTTTGCACATAATCTCATATAAAGTGATATCTAATTTCAATGTGCTTCGTACGAGAGTGTTGAATAGGATTTTTGATCAAGTTTATAGTACTAGTATTATCACACTTAATGGGAACATGATCAAACAAGATACCATAATCTTCTAACTGTTGTTTAATCCATAATACTTGAGCACAACAACTACCAGCTGCTACATACTCAGTCTCAGCTGTGGAAAGAGCAACTGAGTTTTGTTTCTTGCTATACCAAGACACAATCATATTGCCTAGGAGTTGGCAGGATCCACTTGTGCTCTTCCTATCAACTCTGCTCCCTGCATAGTCAGCGTTACTGTAGGCAATCAAATTAAAATAAGTATTTTTTGGATACCATAATCCAAGGTTAGGTGTATACTTGAGATAACGAAAAATTCTTTTCACAACAATCACATGAGATTCTTTAGGATTTGATTGAAATCGAGCACACAAGCAAACACTAAACATTATATTTGGCGTACTAGCAGTTAGATATAATAAAGAGCTTATCATGCTTCTATAAAGCTTGATATCTACTGATTTACCTTTCTCATCGTTATCCAATTTTGTTGTGGTACTCATTGGAGTACTTATAGGTTTTGCATCTTCCATGCCAAACTTTTTGATCAAATCCTTGATGTACTTGACTTGGTTGATAAAGATGCCTTCCTTTGATTACTTGATTTGAAGTCTGAGGAAGTAATTAAGTTCACCCATCATACTCATTTTGAATTCTCCCTGCATATACTTAGCAAATTCCTTGCAAAACGACTCATTAGTATCACCAAATTGTAAGCACCCCATTTTTGACCGCTCGGCAGTCTACACTCCGTCCAGACTTGTGTTCAAGTCATTGTGGGTATATTCCAATCGAAACCAACTTTCTAAGTCCAAATCCCGTCTGTCCATCTCTTCGCGGGCCCACCAGGCCCAAATAGAAGCAAAATGCCCTTAGGGTCATTGTCCTTTCCAATTCTAACCCTCTCTTGAGACAGTTGATTTCTCGAGACGGTAAATCTATTCCAATCAGGCACGTTTTTCCGAAGACGATAAGACCCCTTTCCAATTCCAAACCCTCTTTCGAGACAGTTGATTGCTTAAGACAGTTCCAAATTAGGCACGTCTTTCCGAAGACGATAGACCCCTTTCAAATTCCAAACCCTCTTTTGAGACAGTTGATTCCTCAAGATGGTTCCAAATCAGGCACGTCTTTCCGAAGATGATAAGACCCCTTTCCAATTCCAAACCCTCTTTCAAGACAGTTGATTCCTCGAGACGGTTCCAAATCAGACACGTCTTTCTAAAGACGATAAGACCCCTTTCCAATTCCAAACCCTCTTTCGAGACAGTTGATTTCTCGAGACGGTTCCAAATCAGGCACGTCTTTCCAAAAACGATAAGACCCCTTTCCAATTCCAAACCCTCTTTCGAGACAGTTGATTCCTCGTGACGATTCCAAATCAGGCACGTCTTTCCGAAGACGATAAGACCCCTTTCCAATTCCAAACCCTCTTTTGAGACAGTTGATTCCTCGAGACGGTTCCAAATTAGGCATGTCTTTCTGAAGACGATAAGACCCCTTTCCAATTCCAAACCCTCTTTCGAGACAGTTGATTCCTCGAGGCGGTTCCAAATCAGGCACGTCTTTCCGAAGACGATAAGACCCCTTTCTAATTCCAATTCTTCCCTCGAGACAGTTTATTCCTCGAGACAGTTCGACACGTTTTTTGAAAAAAATCTCTTAGAAATGGTAAGTCCCTTTAAACCTGTCGACCGAGATGAGACCCCAAGTCCCCTAGATGGTAGAACGGTTCACCTTTGAAGCCTGCTAGCCCGCCAATGCAGAAATGTCTGTTTAGGCACGCCTTTCGAGAAAGTTGACTTCTCAGGCGCTAATTCCTCTTTAGCAGCTTCCCGAGATCAGGCAGTCTCGGGAATGATCGCGAACCGTCAGAACAGCAGAAATACTCGCAAACATCGCAATCGTCAGAGTAGCGGAAATACTCGCAAACAGGTCAATATAGGGAATTGCCAACAAACCCCTATGTCACGACGACCGCCGTCAGAGTGGCGGAAACACTCAAAACCCAGGTCAACACCAGTGCCTGCTAGCCCACTTCGGTGAAAAATAACCAAATTGCCCCTTGGGCCTTTTCTGAGACTTTCCGGTCAAGATGACCATTTTGCCCCTATGCATCCGAACGCCCCGGGAACCACACCGGCTCTGGGTATCAAACCGGTAACCTCCCAAGAATACTTCTTATAGTATTCTCAACCTTCCTCTACCTTTCAGGATTATTCCAAGTCAGTTCCGGCCAACCTGATACAAAATGACCGTTTTGCTCCTGGTGGGCCGGTCTCCTTTTGCCCCACACCGACTCTAGGTATCAAGCCAGTAACCTCCCGAGAATACTTCTTATAGTATTCTCAACCTTCCCTACCTTTCTGGGTCATTCCGAAACAATTCCGGCCAACCCGGTACAAAATGACTCTTTTGCACTTGGTGGGTCGGTCGCCTTTTTCCGACCACGCCGGCTCTGGGTATCAAACCGGTAGCTTCCTGAGAATGCTTTTTATAGTACTCTCAACCTTTCTTTATCTTTCCAGATCATTCCGAGTCAGTTCCGGCAAACCCGGTGCGAAATGACCGTTTTGCCCCTGATGGGCCGGTCACCTTTTCCGACCACACCGGCTCTCGGTATCAAAACGGCAACCTTTGGGAACATTCTAAATAATGTTTCCAAATCTTAAGTCTTCTTCCGGGACAGTCCAAGTCCGTCCCGGCAGCTTCCCGATCCGATTGATCGTTTTGCCCCTAAATGCCCGGTCAACCCTTCCGACACATCCTATCCTCATTTTTCAAGTCAAATACCTCCGGGACACTAATTTAAGTGTTCCTGCTCTTTTCTGGCCTTCCAGGTCATTCTCGATCTCCCAAACTCCTTCCCGAACTTTCCGGAGGCACTCCTAGTGAAGCTAGGCTAAAAATTGCATGGTAGTCACTAGTACAGGTGCCCAAATCTAGTCAAAGATACATTGTTTGCCGACCTTAAACATTTTGTAAATGGCTGGCGCCACTACAAACCAAAAAATGACCTGGCGCCACTCCTAGTGGCGCCAGTATAATGTTTGGCCTGGCACCACTGCAACAAGCACCAGTGCATTCCTCTCTCTATAGAGACAAAGCCTCTTCCAGCGTGAAAGAGGTCCGCAAACTCAATCTAAAAATACCAATATTCGATATACAGAGCTCGAACACTCCCTAAACCCTAGCTTCCCTAGATTTTCCAAACCCTAGCCACCATACACTAAACCCTAGCCTTCTATACACTCATACACACCACCACACACTTATACACTAGCCTCCAACCTTCCTTTGAAGACTTGAAGAGCTGTAATCTGAAATTTGAAGATTGAAGACAACTCTTGAGGATTGAAAACGAAGATCAAGACAAAAATCGAAGACAAGCAAGGCGCGCAAAATAAACAAGACCCAAGGTAGGCTTTCGTTTTATGTTTCTGCACTTCCCCCTCTCTCTTCTCTCTCCTAACCCACTTAGGTTTTCTCTATTTTAATCCCCCATCTCTTTCCCCCCCCTTTCTTTGCATGCTTGAAACAAGGGGACTCCTGGTCCATGTGTAGGATTAGACTATTAGAGGGTCACCGTGTAGGGGGCTTTCCTTTAGGCTAACCGGAGACCACGTGGGTTCGGCCCCCTTGATTATGTGATGAAGCCTTAACCTTGTATGTTCACGACCCCAAACTTGCATTGTGCATATCATGATCTCGCATCTTCAAAAAATCATTTTCAAACTTGTTTTCAAAATTGCATCAAAATCTCCTTTTTCAAAACTTGTTTTCAAAATCACAATCCTAGGGTGATTCTAGCCTTTTCATGGCTAATGTCGCTTTAGGAAAGTGTTACATTTAAAGTGACTTTTGTGGTCCATATTTTCAAATCTTGTTGTTTTCAAAACCACTTTTTTAAAGTGGTTCTAACCTTCTTATGGTTAGAATCGCTTTAGGAAAGTGTGACATTTTTATACCTTCTAAAAACTCTCTTTTCAAAAGTCTCTTCTCTTAAAAATCTCTTTTTCAACATATTTTCCTAAAACTCTCCTTTCCAAAGTTGTTTTCAAAAACTCCCTCCAAAAATCTATTTTTCAAAACTCCTTTTTTCAACTCCTTCCAAAATCCTCTCCCCAAAATCTACTTTCTAAAAATGCTCCCTAGGAAAAATCTTTCCAAAAGCTCTCTCCAACAATCTTTTACCAAAATTCACTTTCCTAAAAACTCTTCCCAAAATCTTCCTTCTAGAAACTCCTCTCTAGGATTTCTTTCCAAAAACTTGTTTCCAAAAACACACTTTCCAAAAACTCTTTCCTTAGAGCCCAAGTCAAGCCCTAGAACCCCCAATTACAAAACTCTAATTTTCTTTCCAAAAACATGCTCTTCAACCTTTCCCCAAACCTAGGTTTTCCAAAACCTCCCTTTCTACATTGAAATCATAAGTTTCCAAAACCTCTTTTCTACGTCAAAACTATACCCTTCCAAATCTAGGGTTTCTAAAATCTCCTTTTCCAAACCCTTGTCAAATCTAATCTTCCCTTTTGGAAACCAAATCCAACCTCCCCGTTTAGAAAACTAGATCCTATCCTCTGTTTTTATAAACAAAATCAAACCTTCCCTTTTAGAAACAAAATCCAATCCCTTTCTAATCCAAATCTTTCCTAATTCAAATCCTTCCTAATCTTCCACTTTCCTAAATCTTAAATTTCCAAAATTTGAACATAAGAATCTTTCCTAAAATTTTAAAACTCAACTTCCACATCTTTCCTAATTCTACATTTTCCTAACTCTATCCCTTTTCAAATCTTAACTTTCCAATCTAAGTTTTCAAACCTTTTCTAATATCAAGATTTTCTAAAACTCAAACTCTAAAACTTTCTAAATCTTAAACTTTCTAAATTTCAAAATCTTTCCAAATCCAAAGCTTTTCAAGTTCAAAACTTTCTTAAGTTATGACTTTCCAAATCTAAAACTTTCTAAACTCAAAACTTTCTTATTTTTAAAACTTCCTTGTTTTCTAAACTTTCCAAAGCTCAAAACTTTCCTAAGTTGAAACTTTCCTAATTCAAAACTTTCCTAAGTTGAAACTTTCTTAATTCAAATCTCTCCAAAAATAAAACTTTCCTAATTCAAAACTTTCTTAATTTGAAGCTTTCCTAAATCGGACTTTTCCTAATTCAAACATTTCCTAAATCTAATCTTTCCTAATCTCCTAAACTTTCCAAGTCGAGTCAAATCTTTCCTAAGTCTCTTTCCTAAGTCTAGGTTTCTTAAACCTCCATCTTTCCAAAATAAGTCTAAATCTTTCTTCCAACTTCTATCTTTTCAAATCAAAATCCAATCTCTTTAATTCCAAAATTCTAAATTCCAATTTTCAATCCTCTATTTAAGTTCAAATCAAATCCTTTTTCCAATCAAAATCTCTTTCTTCCAATCCAACCTTCTATTTTCAATCGGACTCTTGTCCGAACTACGACTAACCTATTCCTTTAAAAGGAAATGTAGGCAACCCTCATGCGTGCGGTCACAACTTCTTTCAAATTTCAAATTCCTTCACATTTTTCAAATCTCAAATTTCACAATCTTTTCAATTCTCCAATCTATTTTCAAATTTCCAATTTCAAATTTCTATTTCCAAATCTTTATTTCTAATTTTTCAAACTTTCCAATTTCAAATCTATCCTTTCAAATCTTTCTTCGAAAATCAAATCAAATTCTTCTTTTCAAATCTATTTCCAAATCAACTCTCTTTTCTTGCACTTGCATATCATGCATCATGTCTTTCAAAAATTCTTTTTCAAAGTGAATAGGATTGAACATTAGTTAGTTAAAGACTCTCATAAGTGAATCTAGGGTAGATTGACATGTAGGTACCGACAGGGCGGGGTAGGGTGATGGCTTAGTGCGTCTTCCCTACACATAACCAACCTCCAAGCCTAGGATCACTGATTTCAAAGACCAAAAAGGAGTTATTTTTCAAAAAGGGCTAAATACTTTCCAAAGGTTGCCAAACAACCTGTTTTCTTCAAAACCCTCTCTTGAGGAGATATTTTCAAAATCGTTTTCCAAAACCCTAAGTGTAGTCTTCGGATTATTCTTAGTTTTTAGGTGACCTAACTCACCTTAATCAAGTTAGGTGGCTACTCTAAATCTTTTTCTAAAAGCCCTTTATTCAAATCAATTTTCAATTCAAACCTAGTCGCACTCATTCTTCTAGGAGGGTGAGTTCTAACAAGAGAGTACAGTATTTTTCCCGCTTGTGTGTGTATTCCTCGAGTGCAAAAAATCTGGGCGCGACACAAATATAATATCATCTACATATATTTGTACCAAAAATATGTCATTGTTTTTTATCTTGATGAAAAGAGTGGTATCTATTTTTCCTCTTGAAAAATCTTTTTCAATCAAAAATTTGCTCAATCTTTCATACCAAGCCCTTGGGGCTTGCTTCAAATCATATAAAGTTTTTGTTAATTTGAAAACATGGTTGGGAAACTTTGAATCTTCAAATTCGGGGGGTTGCTCAACATATACTTCTTCAGTAATAAAACCATTTAGAAAAGCTCTTTTAACAACCATTTGATATAGTTTGAAATCTTTAAAACATAAGAATGCAAGTAACAATCTAATGGCTTCTAATCTAGCTATCGGAGCATATGTTTTATCAAAATTAATACCTTCCTCTTGGCTATACCCTTGAGCAACATGTCTTGCCTTGTTCCTCATTACAATTTCGGATTTATCCATTTTATTTCTAAACACCCATTTAGTTCCAATGACTGGATGATTATTAGGCCTAGGAACAAAGTCTTACACCTCATTCCTTTCAAATTGATTCAATTCCTCTTGCATAGCATTAATCCAAAACTCATCATTTTCAGCATCACTAAAACACTTAGGTTCTATTTGTGATAAAAATGCAAGATGTTTACATATATTTCTAAGAGAGGATCAAGTTCTTACTCCTTGTGAAGGATCACCTAGGATTTGTTCCGTAGGATGGTTATGCACAAACTTTCATTCCTCATGTAGACCTTCATTGATCTCTTGTTGGCTTGTAGAGGCTTTTTGTACTTCTTTCTCCTTTTGTACTTCTTCATTTGAGCTTGATTGAATATCCAATCTTTTCATATTTTACTCTACTTCATCTACATCATCACTTATAATATTTCTAGAAAGAGAGTTATATTCATCAAAAGTGACACAGACTGATTCTTCAACTACTAAAGTCCTCTTATTAAAGACTCTATAAACTTTGCTATGTGTTGAATATCCAAGAAATATAGCCTTGTCAGATTTTGCATCAAACTTACCGAGGTTATCTTTATTGTTATTCAATACAAAGCACTTGCATCCAAAGGCTCTAAAGTATAAGACATTTGATTTCTTATCTTTCCAAAGCTCATAAGGGGTTTTGTTCAAAAATTTTCTAAATAGAATTTGATTTAAAACATAATAAGCAGTGTTAACAGCTTCAGCCCAAAAATATTTTGGTAAACCATTTTTACAAAGCATGGTTCTACCCATTTCTTCCAAAACTCTATTTTTCCTCTCAATAACTCCATTTTGTTGAGGTGTTCTAGGGGCAAAAAAGTTACGATCAAAACTATTTTCATCGTAAAACATTTCAAAGGGTTTGCAATCAAATTCTCCTTCATAATCAATCCTTATAGAAGTGATTGAAAAAAAATTTTCATTTTGAACCTTTCTACAAAATTTTGTGAAGAAAACAATTGTCTCATCCTTGTGAGCTAAGAAAAATATCCATGTAAATCTAGAATAATCATCAACGATAACAAGTGTATATTGTTTCCCACCAAGACTTAAAGTCCTAGTTGGTCCAAATAAATTCATATGCAATAGTTGTAGTGGTCTAGAAGTGGTCAATATGTTTAAGGACTTAAAAGAAATGCGAGTTTGTTTTTCCAATTAACAAGCATCACAAACTCTATCCTTGTCAAATTTTATTTTTGGAAGTCCTTTGACCAAATCATTTTTAGAAACTTTTGAAAGAATGCTCATGCTAATGTGACCAAGTCTTCTATGCCACAACCAACTCTCATCACTATTCACAGCAGCAAGGCATTCAACTTTGTATAAAGATAAGTCATTTAGATCAAAAATGTATATTTCGCCTTGTCTGTGTCCAGTGAGAATAGTCTTGTTACTATTGATGTCAATCACATCACATTTAGAGGATTCAAATACAACCTTACATCATTTGTCACAAAGTTGACTAATGCTCAAAAGGTTACATTTAAGTCCTTTAACAAGCAAGACATTTTCAATAAAAGTGGAAGTGTTCTTACCAACACTACCTATACCGATGATCTTCGCTTTGCTATTTTATCTTCAAATGTGACAAATCATCCATCTTTTGGTGAGAGAGATGTGAATTGTGCTTCATCTCCCGTCATATGTCTTGAGCATCCACTATCCAAGTACCAATGATCTTTCTTGGATTTAGCTTGAAGATATAGCTACAAAAGAGTTCATTTGACTTTAGGTACCCAAACCATCTTGGGTCATTGGGGGTTAGTCCTTAGTAGCCTTCTTGAGACCCATGCATTGTTAGGAACAATAGATTTTTGTATAGCATAACATCTACTAGCAATGTGTCTTGGTTTATGATAGTGAAAACATGAAATTTGAGATTTTTCAATGGGAGAAATAAATCTGCCTTTTGAGAATTTTCTTCTTTTAAAAGGATCAAAACCAAGTCCTGCTTTATCTAGGGAGCACTTTTGTTTTTCTAAGATTGCATCCAATTTTTCTTTTCCATTTACACATCTAAAGAGTGTTGTTTCCAAATGTTTAACTTTATCATTCAAAGTTTGGTTTTCTTTTGAAGAATCCTTTGAAAAAGGGTTGTTCTTAATCTTTTCTTTTAAAACACAAACCTTATTTTTCAATACTTCATTTTCTTTTTCCAAGTCCTTATTTTCTTTAGTAAGAGTAGAGACTATCTTTTTGAGAAGTCTATTTTTAATTCTCATCTTTTTAAATTCAAAAAGTAAATCATCAAATGCATCTTACAATTTATTGAAAGTAAATTGAGATGAGCTTGAGTTTGATACCTTATTGTCATCTTCATAAGCTATGAGACAAAGATTAGCCACCTCTTGAGGTTTGGCTACTTCTTTAGAGCCAGACTCTTCATCGTCACTCCATGTCATAGCTGCTATTGCTCTCTTCCCTTGGTGTTTCCTTCCTTTCTTTTTAAGCAAGGGACATTCAACCTTTATATGGCCAAGTGTAAGCACCCCATTTTTTACCACTTGGCAGTCTACACTCCGTCCAGATCTGTTTTCAAGTCATTGTAGGCGTATTCCATTCGAAATCGATTTTCTACGTCCAAATCCCGTCTGTCCATCGCTTCGTGGGCCCACCAGGCCCAAATAGAGGCAAAATGCCCTTAGGGGCATTGTCCTTTCCGATTCCAATCCCTCTCTCGAGACAGTTGATTCCTCGAGACGGTAAATCTATTCCAATCCAGGCACGTCCTTTCGGAGACGGTAAGACCCCTTTCCAATCCCACTCTCGAGACAGTTTACTCCTCGAGACGGTTCCAACCCAGGCACATCTTTTCGAAGACGGTAAGACCCCTTTCCAATCCCACTCTCGAGACAGTTTATTCCTCGAGACGGTTCCAACCCAGGCACGTCTTTTCGAAGACGGTAAGACCCCTTTCCAATCCCTCTCTCGGGACAGTTTATTCCTCGAGACGGTTCCACTCCAGGCACGTCTTTTCGAAGACGACAAGACCCCTTTCCAATCCCTCTCTCGGGACAGTTTATTCCTCGAGACGGTTCCACTCCAGGGACGTCTTTTCGAAGACGGTAAGACCCCTTTCCAATCCCTCTCTCGAGACAGTTTATTCCTCGAGACGGTCCGAGTAGCGAAACTACTCACAAAACCGTTAGAGTAGCGGAAATACTCATAAATAGGTCGATATAGGGAATTGGCAACAAACCCCTATGTCACGACGACCGCCGTTAGAGTGGCGGAAACACTCAAAACCCAGGTCAACACTAGTGTCTGTTAGCCCACTTTGATGAAAAATGACCAAACTGCCCTTTGGACCTTTTCCAAGACTTTCCGGTCAAGATGACCATTTTGCCCCTAGGCATCCGAATGCCCCGGGAACCACACCGACTCTGGGTATCAAACCGGTAACCCTCTGAGATTGCTTTTTATAGTACTCTCAACCTTCCTTTATCTTGCCAGATCATTCCGAGTCAGTTCCGGCCAACCCGGTGCGAAATGACCATTTTGCCCCTAGTGGGTCGGTCTCCTTTTTCGACCACACTGGCTCTGGGTATCAAACCGGTAACCTCCTGAGACTACTTTTTATAGTGTTCTCAACTTCCTTTTACCTTTCCGGATCATTCCGAGTCAGTTCCGGCCAACCCGGTGCGAAATGACCATTTTGCCCCTGGTGAGCCGGTCTCCTTTTCCGACCACGCTGGCTTTGGAAATCAAACCGGCAACCTCTGGGAACATTCTGAATAATTTTTTCAGATCCCAAGTCTTCTTCCGGGACAGTCTGAGTTTGTCTCGGCAGTTTTCCGGTCCGATGACCAATTTGCCCCTAAAGGCCCGGTTAACCTTTCCAACAATCTTATCCTCACTTTTCAAGTCAAATACCTCCAGGACACTATTTTAAGTGTTCCTGCTCCTTTCCGGCCTCCCGGGTCATTCCCGGCTCCTTCAAATCATTCCCGGACTTTCCGAAGTCACTCCTAGTGAAGCCAGGCTAAAAATTACATGGTAGTCACTAGTACAGGCGCTCAAATCTAGTCAAAGATATGTTACTTGCTGACCTTAAACATTTCTTAAATAGCTGGCGCCACTGGTAGTGGTGCCAAGCCAAAAAATGGCCTGGCGCCACTCCTAGTGGCGCCAGTGTAAACTTTGGCCTGGCGCCACTGCAATAGGCGCTAGTGTTGTCTAACCTCTATAAATACAGAGCCTCTTCCAGCATTTAAAGGATCCGCAAATTCAACCTAAAAATCATATAATTCGATATACAGAGCTCGTGCACTCCCTAAACCCTAGCCTCCTTAGGTTTTCTAAACCCTAGCCACCTTACACAAACCCTAGCCTCCTATACGCTCATACACACCCTCATACACTCATACACTAGCCTTTAACCATCCTTTGAAGACTTGAAAAGTTGCCATCTAAAGCTTGAAGACAACCCTTGAAGGTTGAAGAAGAAGATCAAGACGAAGACCGAAGATTGTAAATAAGCAAGGCGCGCAAAATGAAGAAGACATACGGTAGGCTCCCTATTTAATTTTTCATACTTCCCCCCTCTCTTCTCTCTCCTAACCCACTTGGGTTTTCTCTATTTTAATCCCCCATCTCTTTCCCCCCCCTTTCTTTGCATGCTTGAAACAAGGGGATTCCCGGTCCATGTGTAGGATTGGGCTATTGGAGAGTCACCGTGTCGGGGGCTTTCTTCTAGTCTAACCAGAGACCACGTGGATCCGGCCCCCTTGATTATGTGGTGAAGCCTTAACCTTGTATGTTCACGACCCCAAAATTGCATTGTGCATATCATGATCTTGCATCTTCCAAAATTCGTTTTCAAACTCGTTTTCAAAATCGTTTTTCAACTTGTTTTCAAAATTGCATCAAAATTCTCTTTTCTAAAAACTTGTTTTCAAAATCACAATCCTAGGGTGATTCTAGCTTTTCCATGGCTAGGGTTGCTTTAGGAAAGTGTAACATTCAAAGTGACCAACATGGTCCATATTTTCAACCCTTGTTGTTTTCAAAACCACTATCTTAAAGTGGTTCTAGCCTTCTTATGGTTAGAATCGCTTTAGGAAAGTGAGACGTTTTCATACCTTCCAAAAACTTTCTTTTCAAATCTCTTCCTAAAAAAATCTCTTTCAATATACTTTCCTAAAACTCTCCTCTTCAAAATTGTTTTCAAAAACTCCCTTCCAAAATCTATTTTTCAAAACTCCCTTTTTTAACTCCTTTCCAAAATCCTCTCCCCAAAATCCACTTTCTAAAAACGTTCCCCAAAAATCTTTCCAAAAACTCTCTTCAACAATCTTCTACCAAAAATCCTCCTAGAAAAACTCTCTTCAAAAATTTTTCCGAAAAACTTTCTTTCCAAAATCTTTCCTCTAGAAACTCCTCCCTAGGATTCCCTTCTAAAAAAACCTTCATTTCCAAAAACGCATTTTCCAAAAACTCTTTCCTTAGAGCCCAAGTCAAGCCCTAGAACCCACAATTAGGAAACCCTAAATTTTCTTTCCAAAAACATGGTTTTCAAACTTTGCCCCAAACCTAGGTTTCCAAAACCTCTTGTTTTTACATCCAAACTATACATGTTTCCAAAACCTCTTTTCTACGTTAAAATTCCACACTTTCAAAACTAGGGTTTCTAGAATCTCCCTTTCCAAATCCTTGTCAAATCCTATCTTCCCTTTAGGAAACCAAATCCAATCCTTCATTTTTGGAAACAAAATCAAACCTTTGCTTTTAGAAACCAAATCGAATCCTCTGTTTTTGGAAACAAAATCAAACCTTTGCTTTTAGAAACCAAATCCAATCCCCTCCTAATTCAACTCCTTCCTAATTTCCTACCTTCCTAAACAATAAGTTTCCTAAACCTAAACTTCAAATCTTTCCTTAAGTTTCAAAATTCAAATCTTTCCTAAATTCAAATCCTTCTTAAACTTCCACTTTCCTAAATCTTAAATTTCCTAAAACTTTCAAATCTTTCTTTAAACATTAAGTTTCCAAATCTTCCCTAATCCAACCCTTTCCAAATCTTAACTTTTCAAACCGAAGTTTTCAAACCTCTCCTAAATCCAAACCTTTCCTAATCTTAAGATTTTCTAAAACCCTAAAACTTTCTAAATCTTAAACTTTCTAAATTTCAAATCTTTCCAAACTCAAAATTTTCTAAATTTGAAACTTTCTTAAGTTAAATCTTTCTAAACCTAAATCTTCCCAAATTCTAAGCTTTCCAAAACTTCAAAATCTTTTCAAATCTAAAACTTTTCTAAACTCAAAACTTTCTTTCAAAACTTCCTTGTTTTCTAAACTTTTCAATTTTCAAAACTTCCCTATTTCCAAAACTTTCCAATTTTCAAAACTTTCCTAAGTCAAAACATTCCAAATTCAAAATTTTCCTAAGTTGGAACCTTCCAAAAATGAAACTTTCCTAATCCAAAACTTTCTTAATTTGAAACTTTTCAAAAATGAAACTTTCCTAATTCGGACCTTTCCTAATTCGAACATTTCCTAAAATCCAATCTTTCCAAATCTTCCAAGTCCAACATTCCAATCCAATCTTTCTTAATCTCAAGTCTTTCCTAAGTCTCCTACCTTTCCGAAGTCTAGATTCCCTAAACCTCCATCTTTCCTAAAATCAAATCTTTCCAAAATCAATCTTTCCAAAGCAAGTCTAATCTTCTCAATTTCAATTTCCAATCTCCTCTTCTAATTTCAAATCAAATCCAATTTCCAATTCAAATCTCCTTCTTCCAATCAACTCTTCTATTTTCAATCGGACTCTTGTCCGAACTACGACTGACCTGATTCTCCCAAAGGGATACGTAGGCAACCTTCATAGGTGCGGTCACAAGACTTTTCAAACTTTCAATTCCACCCTCATGGGTGTGGTCTCCACATTTTTCAAATCTCAAATTCCAATCTATTTTCAAAATTCCAATTTCAAAATTTCTATTTTCAAATTTCTATTTCCAAATTTTCAAACTTTCCAATTTCAATTCTATCTCTTCAAATCTATTTTCAAATTTCTATTTCCAAATTTTCAAACTTTCCAATTTCAATTCTATCTCTTCAAATCTATTT